>OY770010.1:12045574-12473074 GCA_963669245.1 Quercus cerris
TAGTCCCCATTGTGCAAAAGGCCACGGGGCTGTCATTGGAGTCAAGTACTCTGATGGTTGCCTGGGAATGTTGCTAAACATTTGGCACTGATCGCAGACCTTGACGTAGGCCTTGGCGTCAGCTTGCATATCTGGCCAATAATACCCTGCACGGACGATCTTGTGAACGAGCGACCTGGCTCCTGAGTGATTTCCACATGCTCCTTCATGAATTTCCCTTATTACGTAGTTTGCTTCGTCTGGGGCTAAGCACCTGAGATAAGGCTGGGAAAACCTCTCTTGTAAAGAATTTCGTTTATAAGAATGTACCTGGCTGCTCTCACCCTTAACTTCCTAGCTTCGTCCCTCTCTTCTGGGAGTCGTCCGTCTTTGAGGTACGATACAATTGGAGCCATCCAATTTTCTCTATCTTCCACCTGTAGTATCACTGGGATATCTACACTTGGCATATACTGAATTTCATCTGACTCGTCTATGGCTTCCCTCACTGAAGCTTCTCTTGCCAAGGCATCAGCTTCCATGTTTTCCTCTCTTGGGATTTGGACGAAGCTAACTTCTTTAAACTTTTTTATAATGCGCATTACTCGGTCCAGATACTTCCTCATTCGCTCTTCCTTTGCCTCAAACACTCCATTCACTTGACCTATGATTAACTGCGAATCTCCCAAGACGAGGAGTGACTTCACCTCTATGGACTTGGCCAATTCCATCCCCTTGAGAAGAGCTTCATACTCAGCTTCATTGTTAGTTGTCTGGTACTGCAAACGGACTTTGTGTTTTAGCTTGTCCCCCTCTGGGGATTGTAAAACCACACCTATTCCTCCTGCATGCTGAGTAGATGAACCATCAACATAGACGACCCACCTAGTATTATCCTTGTCACCCACTTCGTCACCACTTGAAGTAAACTCTGCGATGAAATCTGTCAGAGCTTGAGCTTTTATGGCGTGCCTCGGTAGATATCTTATGTCGAACTCACTGAGCTCGACGGCCCATTGGATCAAAAGTCCTGCAGCCTCCAATTTGTTCATTGCCTTTTTAAGTGGGTGGTCTGTCATGACATTGATGACATGAGCTTGAAAGTAGTGCCTTAATTTTCTGGAGGCTGTTATCAATGCAAAAGCTAATTTCTCCATTAGGGGATATCGTCCTTCTGCTCCCCTCAATGCCTTGCTGGTGTAATATACAGGTCTTTGTACCTTGTCTTCTTCCCTCACTAATGCTGAGCTCACTGCGTGTGGAGTGACTGCCAAATATAAATACAACTGTTCTCCTTGCACGGACGGGCTTAACAAAGGGGCCTTAGTGAGATACGTTTTCAAATCTTCGAAAGCTTTCTGACACTCATCGGTCCATTGAAACGCTTTTTTAAGAACCTTAAAAAATGGCAGACATTTGTCAGTAGCTTTTGAGACAAACCTGTTGAGGGCGGCAACTCGTCCGGTGAGGGATTGGACTTCCTTAACATTGCTCAGAGGTTTCATACTCAAAATTGCTTGAATTTTGTCAGGGTTTGCTTCGATTCCTTTGTTGGAAACCATAAACCCTAGGAATTTCCCTGATGACACTCCAAAAGCGCATTTGCTAGGGTTCAACTTCATTTGATACTGCCTCAATGTCTCAAACGCTTCCTGCAAATCGTCCAGATGCCTTCCCTCGTCCTGGGTTTTCACCAACATATCGTCTATATAGACTTCCATATTCCGCCCGATCTGTGGACGAAACATATGATTGACCAGTCGTTGGTACGTTGCTCTAGCATTTTTCAAACCAAAAGGCATTACTTCATAACAAAATAATCCCTGACTGGTGACAAAGGACGTCTTCTCCTGGTTCGCTTCGTCCATCCTAATCTGATTATATCCAGAGAATGCATCCAGGAAACTGAGCAATTTATGGCCTGCAGTAGAATCTACCAGCTGATCAATGCGTGGTAACGGGTAACTATCCTTAGGACAAGCCTTGTTTAAGTCAGTGAAATCAACGCACATCCTCCATTTGCCGTTCGCCTTCTTGACCATGACCACATTGGCTAACCAGTCAGGATAGTATACCTCTCGAATGAACTTCGCTGCAATTAACTTTTGAACTTCCTCCTTAACAACATTGTTTCTCTCTGGGGCAAACACCCTCTTCTTTTGTCGCACTGGCTTTGAGGAAGGGCATACGCTCAGACGGTGGGTAATGACACTAGGGTCTATACCCGGCATGTCTTCATGACTCCATGCAAACACATCCCTGTTTCTTTTCAAAAAACAAATGAGATCTTTCTTGATCTTCGCTTCCAGATCTGCTCCAACCCTGGTACACCTCTCAGGGTTATCATCATCTAAAGGAATATCTTCCAACGCTTCAATGGGTTCCGCCACAACTTTCTTCTCTTCGATAATCATTGCTTGAACTTGCTCGTCCGCAGCCAGCATAGCTAGATAACACTCCCTTGCTGCTAATTGGTCTCCCTGTACTTGGCCTATCCCATGTTCTGTTGGGAACTTGACTGACAAGTGGTAAGTAGATGTAATCGCCTTCCACCTATTCAGGGTTGGCCTCCCAATTATTGCGTTGTAAGAAGACGAGCAATCAACTACAAGGAAGTTCACTTCCTTGGTAACTTGCTACGGATATGCCCCCACTGTCACTGGTAACGAAATGCTACCCACAGGTTGCACCTTCATCCCACCAAAGCCTACTAGGGGGGAGCTTGTTGGACGGAGCAAGTCTCGTCCTAACCTCATCTGCTGAAAGGCTGGATAGTACAAGATATCAGCAGAACTCCCATTATCTATCAACACCCTTCTAGTCTTGTAGTCCGCAATAAGGAGGGTGATGACAATAGCGTCGTCATGAGGGTGATGGACTCTCTCTGCATCCTCGTCCGTGAAGGTGATCGCCTGCTCGTCCGTAGTCCCTGCACATGGTGATCGTCCAGAGAGCTGAATGCTCTGGACTACTTTCAAATAGGCTTTCTTTGACTCAGTGGACTGTCCTGCGAAACTTCCTCCTAGAATGATCCTTATTTCTCCGAGCGGTGGTCGTGGCAAGTCTTCTACCTTCGCTTTCAGTTTCTCGTCCTTGCGATCTCGTCCAAGGAAATTTTTCAGCTTCCCTTGTCTGATGAGATTCTCAATCTGCTTCTTCAGGTCGAAACACTCGTCCGTGTCATGACCGTGGTCTCTATGGAAGCGACAATATTTGTTTCTATTGCGCTTGTTGGGATCTCCCTTCATCTTTTCTGGCCACTTTAAAGAAGGCTTGTCTTTAATTTGCATAAGGACTTGCTCGAATGGCACGCTCAAAGGAGTGTACTGTTGGTTCCTTGCTGACGGACCTGCCCTCTTCTCTCGGTCTCTCTTATCTTCCGTCCGTCCCTTCTTTGAACGAGGACCCTGATCGGAATGACGAGTAGGATTTGTTTCCATTCTCTCAGCCTTCTTCCTCTTTTTAGCTATAATCGCGTCTTCTGCATTCATGAAGTTTTGGGCTGAATGGACGAGTTCAGCCATGGACTGAGGTTCTTTCTCATAAAGTTTATGTATAAACAAGTCGGAATTGACCCCATTATGAAAAGCTGCCAACAATAGCGTCATCTACCTCGTCCACGCTCAGGGCTTCCCTATTGAAGCGTGTGATGAAGGAGCGCAAGCTTTCATTCTCTCCTTACTCTATGGTCAATAAACTGGACGAGGAACGCTTATGTCTCTGTCCTCCAATGAAGTTATTAACGAATAATTTGCTCAACTCCTCGAAAGAACTTACTGAATTCGGAAGTATTTTACTGAACCAGACTCGCGCAGGCCCTTTAAGGGTAGTTGGAAAGGCTCTACACATTATTTCATCCGGAACCCCTTGAAGATGCATAGTAGTCTTGAAGGTAGCAATATGGTCAAAAGGGTCACGTGTGCCATCATACGAGTCTAAAGAGGGCATCTTGAACTTTGGTGGCAAGGGGTGGCTATTGATGGATGAGACAAAGGGTGAGTCAGTTCTGTGAACCAAATCTTCTACAGGATTGGTCCTTCTCATGCTCTCTCTCATTTCGTCCATGACCTTCCTCATTTGGTCCACCTCTTTCTCCAAATGTGGTACCCTCTGTGAAGCTGCACCCCTTGATTGATTTTCAGATTCAAGGTTTCTTTCACCTTCCCGACTTTGTTCGCGTTCGTCCCCACGAGCCTCATGCCTTTGCCTTCTAAAATTAATCTCCCTTTGCAAGTCTTGATTCTGGCGAGTTAATTCTGCCATGGCAGTGGCCATGGATTGCATTTGTTGGGCAGAAGAGGGCTGCATGGCAGGCGCTGATTGCTGACCGCGATGGGGATTACTAGAAGCGTCTCTACTCTCCTGGGGGCCTGGACTGGTAGCCCCTGATCTTGTCCGGACCATTTCAGCCCTTTTTCAGAGAAAGAAATAGTAGAACTGGCAAATAGAATTCAAGTGCGATGAATACAATCTGATTTCTTTCCCACAGACGGCGCCAACTGATATTCTTATAGAAATCAGTGGGCTGAAGATTCTTGGGTCTTGATCTTGAAGAGAATCCTGTAAAACAAAATTAGATCAGAGGAGACCGGTGGGTGCCGGCCCAGGGTCCTCCGATGGACTATTCAAATGAAGATGGTTCCTCATATTGTATAGGTTGACCTAGTCGTGAATCATTGAACGTCGTCGTATTTGCAATTGGACATTTGGGACAACGTGAAATTTGTTACCACATTAAAGGTTACTATCGTTTTGCAAATCAAAGTAATAAATGTAAACTTCTTTATTTTATTTTATTTAATAATTTGATTGTAATAAAAACCAAAGAGAAGAGATTTGAACTCTGGTTACAGGAGGACCTTGACAATGAAGGTAGGCATTAGGAATTTGACAAATGTTATGATTAGTTATTTATTTATATTTATTTATGCATTCTATCGTTATTTTCTTAGTGATCTTTAAATTATTAATAAATTTTTTAGACTATTTTACAATATAATCATTTGGTTACCAGTATGAGAAGACAATAGTAGAACAATGAATCAACGTGTATAACACTGCCAAAAACTAAAAGTAATTCTAAACAAAGTTTGATAGTCAATTATGTCCAAATCGATTACTACCTTGCATTTTCCTTTTCCACTTTCTATCTTCAAGAGTTTCAATGCATTCATTCATTGTGGCAGACCATGACCGAACTGCACTGAAATGTGAAAACCATTTATTCTATTTTAATTTACACGTGAATCTTGTAGTCAAAAATCTTCTTTTTTTTTTTTTTTTTTTCTAAATCAAAAAATTGTAAACCTTTGATCTTTGGAAAAGATAGAGATTGAAGCAAAACAACACTATTTCACAATTGATCAATGGAAGAAAGTGAAAGAGAAACTGTAAAGGAAAATTCTGAGAAAAGAAACAGAGAGCTTTAGAGAGAGATTTGTAAAAACTGTATATTATTTTCACTAATACATTAATAAGTTGTGTGGAAGGGTTAGCTTTTCTATTCAAAGTCTCCTTGGCCTCATTCAACACGACATAGTCTTGGGAGTTTCTTTTTACTCATCTTAATTAATCTCATCATTTCATTTAAAAATAATATATAATATTTTTTTTAAGAAGAAAAAAAATATATGTAGTAAAATGTGTGAAATAAGTAGATAATATTAGAAGTAATATGTGATGAAGAGGCAAAAATGTCTAACTCCTAAGTCGTCCACACGACTCGTCCAAACAATGGGGAAGGAAAAAGATAGCTCGGGTCGTCTATGAAACCTCATCACAGGAAAGAGCTTCACCAATGTAGTCAATACTCGTCCTTGCCTCCGTCATCCTGAGGAACAAAGACGAGGCATTGTGAAAATGGCACGTCCATCCTTAAGGATGGACGAGCCAGCATTATGATAGCATCTCGTCTTTGGTAGAGGTAAAACGGACGAGATGAAGGGTTGCGTTTGCTCTCAATGAGTGCAATATTCCAGCAACCGTTCCGCAGTAAGTAATCAGTTATGAAGTCTAAGTATTATAACTGCCATAGCGGTTGCAAGCGGTTACTCTCAAAACCCGCAACAACTGGAGAAGTTACAAGGTAACCGTTTTTGCCGAACACTATATAAAGGGCACGCTGGCAGAGAAGCGAGGTATGAAAAATTCTTCCAAAAAAACATTTTCTGGATAGCACTCTTTCTTTAGACGACTAGCGACAATATTAACTTTGCCATCGGAGGACCCTGGGCCGGCACCCACCGGTCTCCTCTGATCTAATTTTGTTTTACAGGATTCTCTTCAAGATCAAGACCCGGGAATCTTCAGCCCACTGATTTCTATAAGAATATCAATATGAACAACATTACACAAAAATAATGCAGTTTTTTGGTCATCATCTATAGCTAAAATTAGTCAAATGCTATTTCTATCTAAAATTTCAGTGCCTTAGTTTTGGACCTTTTGGCAGACAATATATTGACTATAAAGATCATAATGCATGACTAACTTTTCTAACAAAGTCTTCTTGACAAAAGTTTTGAGGATGTAATGTGAATTTGCTTAATTTTCTTGGAAACTTCTTCTCATATCAATTGAACTTACTAACAAAAATATTAACTTATAATAAAATAATAGAAGGGCGTTTCGAAACCAATGTCCTAAGGATATCTATTAATAAACCATTTAGGAATTTTTGTATAAAAATTTTTTTTTTGATTTTTTTTTTTTACAGTTATTTTAGTTTTCCATAAATTTTTTTTTCTAGAATAGTTAATTAATGAATGATCTAAGAAAACCTGTTAAATGGATTATAATATAAGTTACCGTATATCACGTTTCTTCTACCTCTCAAAGACAATAATATGTCCTTATGGTCACTTTCAACCAATTGATTAAAATGTTGTGTCGACTAGCTTTTACAGTCAAGGTCTCCTAGACAAAAATGAAGAATCAATTGATTAAAATATTGTGTCAACTAGCTTTTATATATAGTCAAAGTCTCCTAGACAAAAATGAAGAGGATGTAATTTTCTAACCCTAATTTTGGTTTCTTTGACTGGTTGTCCACTAATTGTAAAACATATAACACACTCTATGCATTAGGTATGAAGATACTGTGGTATAGGTTCAAGTCCCATTAACCAAATTTTAATTTTCAATCAACGGACTAATAACTCCAGGAAAAAAAAAAAATCATTTTTCTCGTTGGCCAATCCACTTTCGACTTCGTACTGAAAATTCCAAAAGGGGCAGGGCAGGATCCACTAGCTAGGACAGTAAGTATAAATCAATGGTGAGAGTCTGTGAAGCATAATTGGCAATGGCTTGTCATTTAATGTTTTTATAGCAATTGACCCCTAGACCGTCTGTCACGGCAACATAATTATCAGTGGGAGAACAAAATTATATTAATACATTTTTATGAATAATAAGTTGGTACTTTTTTTTTTTTTTTTTTGAGAAAGAATAAGTTGGTAATTGGTATCACCATATCTCCACTGTTAAAAGTTGGTATCATCATATTTCTGCCGATCTACATATAAAATTACCCCAAATTTTAAAGATGTATATTGAAATTTTGTAAATAAAGATTTAAGTGGAAGCCCAACAGTAATAGCATATTTTCTTTGTTTTTTTTTTTTGGTGAGAATCCTATATCTGTGATTTAAATAAATATTAAATGGATGATAGTTAATGTTTCTTCAAATTTTAACAATGAGGTATATACTTTTCTTTTCTTTTTTGAGATTGAAACTGTATACTTTATTAAGAAAAAATAGTCATATCAGCTAAAATTATAATATTAAAATATGAAGAAACATTATCCATTCCCACAGAAGAACCTGTGAGTTTGTGATCACATGTTTATCATAACAAGCAAGATTGTGATCTACATAATTACTTTATCATCATACATATGAAAAGCTGATGTTTTTGAAGGTTTTCGTAAGGATTTTTGCATCTCCAATTAGGTGGTTGAATGATGCAAAAGAATTTTCTTTATTTCGTAATGAGTTGATGATCACCTTTGAATCTCCCTCAAGAAATACTGACATAAGACCAATCTCTTGAGCTAAAATCATAGTTCTTACAGGAGGAATTATCTAATTGGATTTTCATTTTGTTGATCATGATTTTGTGGTGATTATATTATCTGTGAGGGCTAAATACTATTATTGAGTACCAACAGATTCTACTATAAATTCTAAGTGTTTAAACTAAATAAATCATAAAAATTCTTACCCGCCAAAGAAGCCAAAGATAATAGATATATCAAAAGTAAATTTGTAATGTGAATAACACATATCAAATGTAACACGCTTTGGAAGTTACTATATTCAGACAAATTTTCTCTTCAAATTAGATTTTTAAATTTTCTTTATATTTTTTTATTAGAATTGAATTTTGAAAAAAAAAAAATTCAAGAAGATCAATGATCAAATGTTTAAATTTTAAGTTTTTGTAATCTTAAATATTTATGCATAAAAAAATCGTTTAAAGATCAAATAGTAATTAACATCTGATTTGAATGAAATTCAACTTACATATTAAGAATATAAATAATGGTTAGATTTTCAAAATATATAACTATGTTAATTTTTTAGCAGGAGTTTGAAGGAATAGAAGAGATGTGTTCATGACATTTTCATGACAATTTTATAACAAATCATATGTGGTAAGTTGTTATAAGTTCTAGTTTAAACCTACCACTGAAATTACTTTTTTACCACCGACACCAACTCATAACAACTTATCACTTATGATTTTGTTGTTAAAATGTTGTGAATATGTTTAGAGAAAAACTTTATCCTTATCGAGTTTTTAGAAGTGATTTCACAATGTAATTTTTAAAATTCTATTTATCCGTTATGAAATAATTGTTCATAATGAGTTAAATTATATATATATATATATATATATATATATATATATATATATAATTTAACATTGCTTAGAGTTACACCACCTAATAAATTGTTATAGAATTCATATTTTGAAAATTCTACTGTTGGATTACAAGTTCTATATGCTTTTAACATTCTTGCAAATTTTCATGTCAATTAAATGTTATTTACCATTCGATCCATAAACTCATATTTTATGCATTATTTTAAACTACAAAAAACTTGAATTTAAATAATTGATTGATGACATGACTATTAATATTTGATTATCTTAAAATTTTGCAAGTATGAAGAATATATGAAAATAATGTAATCTAATGGTGGATTTGTCAAAATTTGCATTTAATAAAAAAATATTGAGCAGTGTAAAATTGCTTAGAATTACACCAAATGTAACTTGAACTCAACCTTATATATATATATATATATTTTTTTTTTTTTTTTCATTTCAAAAATGTATATATACACTCATTTATTTATGCCTTGATAACGTAATAAAATATAACATATTCAAAAATTGATAAATAAAACTATTTACTTAGAATTTTAGATGACCAAGCCCCATTGACTTGCTTTTCTAAAATGTCTGGTAAACAAAAGTTTTAAAATAGTCTACTTTAATCAATACCAATTAATACGGCGATAATGGTTACAGTTTATTAGTGTTTAGATCCAACTCAACAGAAAATTATTGTGTACTCTCGAAGTGCTATAAATGCGCAGTCCCTCATCTCACATGAATGATAGATCCCACTAATTAAATTCATGGTGGGACCTACCATTCATGTGAGAGAGGGGATTACGCATTTATGGTACTCCGAGAATACCTAATAATTTTCCCAAATCAACTACCAACAAGTCCCATTAACCAAGTTTAATCAATGGACTAATAGCTCCAGGGAAAAAAAATAAACGGTTTTCTCGTTGCCCAATCCACTTTCAACTTTGTGCTGAAAATTCCAATAAGAATAAATCAATTATGAGGGTATGTGATGCGCAATTGCTTGTTATTTAATAAGAATCTAAAATTCCAATAAGAATATTTATATACCATGGATTAATTGACCCGCTAGACCATCTATCATGGCAACATAATTAATTATTAGTAGGAGAACAAAATCATATTCACACATTTTTATTAATAATAAGTTTGGCACCACCTTATCTCCACTATTAATAAGTTGGCACCACCATATCTCCACTCACCTATGTATAAATTAATATTTTTTTCATGAATAATAAGTTGACGATTAGATTGTAATTTGCACTCTTAATGTTTGGGTTAATTTCGATTTTACTCATTTAAGTCATTCCATCAATACGCCATGATGCGGTGCTTGTTAAGTGCCAATTAAGCCCAAAATGATGTTTGTTCATTCAAAATTCAAAACTACACTCTTTCTCTGTTAAAGTCGCATCATATATTATTTTGTTTAAATTGCAATTTACACTATTAAAGCTTGAGATAATTTTAATTTTGTTCCCTAAATTTTTAAAATGCGGATCCATAAAACTACATAGTTTTGAGTTAAGGTGGTGCTTAGTAGACACCTCATCGTGATGCATGGATGGGAGGATCTAAATTATCAAATTTTAAAGGAAAAATTAAAATTACCATAAATTTTAAGGGTTTATTTTGAATTTTACACTCTTAAAACTTGGGGTAATTTCAACTAGATTTCCAAATAAAGATTTAAGTAATAGGCTAATAACTTAACAATAATAGCATCTTTTTGTGGTGTTCCATGTCTATGATTTAAATAAATATTAAATTAATGATTGTCAATGTTTCTTTAAATAGTATCTATGAAGTATATACTAATAATTCACTCATTTCAAAATGTATTGGATAACATTTTAATCATAATAATAGAGTTATTCCAACAACTAGAAGATTTTAATCCTTATAACAACCTCCTTTCATGGTATTCTTATGTATGCTTACTGTGGGGGTCAGAAAACAAACACTGTAGTTGAGTACAATGACTAAGTAACCGATTTGCACAATTTATTTATAAGAATTACAAGGTAGAATTTCCCCAATGGGAGATCTAAACAACTGTTAAGAAGAAAGGAAGGATGACAAGATTATCCTTTGATATATAAATTGCTCTCCCAAGATACAAAGAGTTGCATAGAAAGCTAAAAATATATTATCTCTCTTCAACTGGAGCAATATTTTCTCTCTTGTTCTTTCCTTGAATTTTCTCTTAATATCTCTCTACCTCTTCTTTGTTGCACTCGCCTCTCCTTTTATAGACATTTTTCCTTTCCCTATCTCCCCAGCTGGCTTGCTTCTAACTGGATTTTCAGGATACTTGTCACATTACTCCTTTGTTCTGTCCCCTTTCATCATGAAATAGGACTTTTGGGGGTGTCTGCACTGTTCAGGCTAATCTATATGCATTCAATGTGGAAAATATTAGGTAGAGAACCTTTCATTAGTGCGGAGGTGACTGCCTCTATGATTCTTATCTTTTTAAGGTGTTTCCCAAGACAAATATAATGGTGGTGGCATCTTAGATCAAAAAAGGGAATCGGTTGCCTGTGGTCCCCTACATATCCACCAAAGGACAAACCATGCTTGTTACCTCGGGTAAGAGTTTTGGTAATGGTGGCTAACTTGGATCTCCACGGGACTTGTTATGGGGAATTGTCCTTTATTCCTTAAGCATTCTTGCTCCTACTCACATTTTTGGCCCTGGCCCATCTATGACCTTTTGGGCCCCCCCCCCCCAACAGTTACTTATGTGAAACGATTGTGTAGAATAATTTCTCCCACAAACCCACTACTAGTATTCATTCCTCCTCCATCTAGACCCAAAGGAAGTGATATCTCATTCAATTTTTCCATCTCTCTTTGATTAAGTGAGATTCATAGGTGCATATCTAACATCAGCAACGTTAAGAGAGAAATGTTGGATGTAATAAATTCATATAATAATTCCTAATTTATACCAGTTCTTTTTTCTTTTTCTTTTTTAAATTATAAATTCTCTTATAAATAAGATAGCCTATATGTAATTTTTTGTTTAAATTTCTAAGAACCTTTCTCATGTTGAACAAGAACATATGTGATTCCAACTCATAAATGTCTTATATTCAAGAATAATCAACTACTTTTCTTGTTAAACTTGGCTAACATCTAATGAATTTTAATTTTAAAAGGTTTCGTAAAACATATAATGCAATATGCATTACGTATAAAGATAATGTGCTACGTTCAAATCCTACAATACTCCATGCACCACAATGAATACGTAGGTATAATCATGTTATCTACAATATCCCCAAGTCAGGCTCGTTTTGCTAATAAAAACAAATATTCAGGAAAATCACGCACACAAAAGTAAACGTGTAAATATATAAGCAAATTTACGTTAATCACATTCCAACGAACAAAGAGCCCAATAAAAATACAGAATAAAAAGCAGATAGTGGGTGCATTGACAAAGCCACACCTGCACTGACAAAGCCAACTCTTCTGTTCTTATCTTTAGCAGCACCATTGTCAACCACAGGAGCTAACTGCCTTTCGAGAGCAGCCATTTCATCTTCAGCAACCCCGGCCTGTTTCAATTTGTCTCTTGCATCATCAAGGTTCAATCTCTGATCCTTTTGCATCAGATACTCCGGCAAGATAAAATGCGTCTACAAAAACGATCAAAGTGAGAATTAAAAATGGTGAGTGTTTTTGTGTGTAAATTGAACATGTCTCTTGCCTTCCATCCTCTCTCTCCCCTTTCAACTTCCTCTTTAAACTAATAAGAATGTTTCAGTGAAAAGAAAAGAGGACTCTGGATGAATTAATTAAACCAAATAAAAATGATGAGCTAAATCAGAAGATCTATCCATTTCCTAACACAATGCAGTAACTACCCCATCGAAAAGCTACTCCTATGTCTACTGACATTAGTTATAGATTGTTGCTAGGAATTTCATCCAATTTGTGTCTAGAGAAAAATTCATTTTGTGTGTCTAGAGAAAAATTCATTTTGTGATATTGTTTGTGAATAGAAATATTAGTAAAACTAACACTACTTGAAGCCACTACTAGTGCAGGTAAAATGGGGTGGGGTGAAGGGAATTAACAATAATTGAATTACCTGGCTATAGCTTGCAGAAACACTTCTTTTAATTCGAAGCATTTCTCTGAAAGTGTCTTCATTTCCATGTTGCACCTCAAACTCATGCCACTTATTCCAGAAATCCACATCAGATCGTGGATCTGCAAATTGAGACGCAAATACATATATTGCGCGAGCATGATCAATTTCTCCTAGACTCTTCTCAAGCTCAGCATACTTCAAGCACATGGTCTTCACATCTTTGTCTGGAAGACCAGATTCTATTGCTTGCTTGTATATTTCCCTAGTTTTTGGGACACCAAATATCTCTGCTGCTCGAGCAATATAAATTTCATACATGCTCAATTTCTCATTGTTTGGAACAGCCTAAGTTGCTTGATCATAGACCTTCATAGCTCGCTTGGCCAGACCATAATCCTCCTCCAGTTTTGCATATTGAAGATACAAAGGCTTTACTGCATCAGCAGGTGCCTGATATTCAAAAGAAAAGAACATGATGAAGGTCAGAATCAAACAATGTTAATAACATTAATTGTGATAGACCACATTTTAGAACCATTCAAACTAATATAAACTAAATTCACTGCTCAGTAGACAATAGGCATAACATCAGTGATCCAGGAGGAATAATCCAAAAATGGCAAGAAGAAAGAATATATAATCCATATTTAAACAACTCCTCAAAACAGGTATTGTTATACATAAATCCAAGGTAAGATATTTTTTCACAACATCTAGTATTTTAATCTTTTTCTTGACTCTGAAAAAGAAAAAGCATTAAAAGTGCACATGTAAATTATTGTTATAGATCCAAACCCCCTATGAGCTAGATTAACCCCCCTAACTCAAAACTAATATTGCATTTATTAAAAGCAAATCCTTCTAATAAATGGATGTCATGCAGTTTACATTACTTAAAAGAATCCCTATAAGCATTTCAAAATAACTTAAAGCCAATAAGATGTAACCATTTTGATGATCATAACTAACCCCTCTGCTCCCACATTTTTGCTCTTGATCCAACTTTATTCCTCCAGCCCATCATCATTATTTAGCAAATTGGTAATTGAATACAGACATGATCATAAACTCAGTTCAACACCCCACCATATATATTTACAAGAATAAACTAATCTGAAATCATAATAGGTGCATACCGTTTCAACAGCATGCTCAAACAGCTTTCTTGCCCGTTCTAGTTTTGCCTTTCCATACCTCTTTACAAACTTTGAGAGGTATGTGACCCATATGTCTTTGACATGTGGATACTTAAAAATCTTCACACCTCTTTCACATACCTTGAATGCATCTTCAAAGTATTTATGTTCCTGCACACATTAACAGCAAAATTTTGCTAATCGATGAAAACCACTACAAGTAAAAACTAAAGGAACATAACAGCGGAACTATTGGTGGAAAGCCCATACCTCCAACAGAAATGCATAATTGAGAATAATTTGAGGCGTGGCTATTCTTAGATCCAATATCCGCTCATACACTATCCTTGTGGACTCTAAGGTACCCAGGCTCTCTTCTAAGTCGACATAGAAGGTCCAGAGTTTCAAGGATCTGTACAGCTTAATCTGCACTGGTTCATTCCCATCAGCAGCCCAAGATTTTATGGACTAAAAACATGGGCCCAAAATAACCACACCAATGTTAAATTGGTCCAAAAACTTAACTCTAAATGCCCAATAAACTTAAATAGACCCAAAGCAATAATATATAAGCCCAAAAACAATTGCCTGCTCTATCAGTAACTACAAAACATGAAATATACAGTAACAAAAGGAACGAAACATTAAATGAGGAAGGGTTAGAATCACCTCTTCGTTTGACCTCCACTGACGGCTCTGCTGTGGCTCGCCTCATCAACTCTAATGCTCCTTTGAAATTTTGATGCCTCAATTCCATCTCTGCCCACTCACACCAAACACTAGCCAGATGATCCACAGCCTTGTAGTTGATTGAACTGCTTTATCGAATATAACTCTGGCATTGACAAGATCACTGTGCTTCTCATAAAGCCTAGAAAAGTTAACCCACAATGTATGAGGTTTCCCCACAGCTTTCATAGGATCAATTGTCCTCACTGCCTCAGTGTAAGTCAAAATCTGCTTCTTGGGATCACCCTCAAACAACTTCACCCTTCGATGCCACTGTTCCACATTATGAGGATTCTGTCGTAACAACACACTATTAGCCAACTCCGGTCTCCTATTTATAAGATAATCCAATCGAGCAATCCTCAAATCCACATCCTTATCATCGTGTAACCAAAACCCATTAAGAATCTTCTTCTCAAGCTTAGCCATCGATAAATTCACATCTAACCGAACATCTTCATCCTCATCTTCGTCATCCATTCTCTTCTCCTCAACACCGTTTTCTTTTCCACCCTCTCCCTCCTCCTCATCCTCCTCGTCACTCAAACTCATACTCTCTATCTTAAATGTTAACATACTCTCTTCAAACTGCGTATGCAATAAAAGCATATTGTCATAATGGCGTCGAAGAAATTTTAACTATCATTTTTGTCTGTGTATTTATTTTTATTTAAAAAAAAAAAAAGATACGATACTATTTCAACACATAAATTTATTTCTATCGTAATTATTCTTTATCACTTTATCATTGAGCTAAGATGTCAATTAATTTTTTGGTGCAACCGAAGTTTAAATCTCATATCTCTTATTTGTCCACAACAAACCTTACAACTAATTGGAACCCAAATTGTATAATTAGATGTAGGAACTACAATATTAGTTATCTTAGCTAAAATTCTAATTTGAAGAATCCGATGTGAATGCTCCTATCAAAACCCATGGAGTATAGGCCAAGCCCTAATCATCCTCCTTCCTCCCTCTAAGATTATGGGTCTGTTTGGTCTAGTTGTAAACATATAAAACAATTTATCTCATGCATTTTATTACGTCATTGTTTTCAAACTAATCAATCACGTGGATCAAACCCTATTTTTCAAGATACATATCTCAATCATTAAAAACTTAATGTGGCTTAATATTTTGATACATAGTTATGATTTCTCCACTTAGGCTTACCATATTGTTTTGGTCATTATGAGCATGTGTTTTACAATTAAGCATTTGTTCATCTAATAGTTCGAATTATGTTTCTACCCTTTAATGGTTAAAACTATCATTTTATCCTTAATTGGTGAACTGACTCCTTGTTGCAAATGAGGTGTATATAGGCTTAGGCTAGCTTTTGTCAGAAGAACTTATGTGGGAGAATTGAGATCAGGTGCAAGACCTTGGGTATTGCACCTGATGAAATTATTTTTAATGGTTGAGATTGAAAATTGTTTTCTGTAACTCTCAATATCAACCATTGATTAAAAAAAAAGTTAAGAAAAACTTTATGAGAAGTAAAATGTAAAAGTTTAAAAAGTTTTAAAAAAAAAAATGGGTAAAATATCATTTTCGTCCCTAAACTATCACAAAAGTTCGTTTTTCGTCCCTAAACTTTTAAAAGTTCTATTTTAGTCCCTAAACTATCACAAAAGTTCATTTTTCGTCCTTAAACTTTCAAAAGTTCTATTTTCGTCCCTAAATTTTCAAAAGTTCTGACAGAGTGCTGACGTGGCTTGACAGAGTGCTGATGTGGGAGGGACGAAAATAAATACGTTTGGAAAAGTTTAGGGACGAAAATAGAACTTTTGAAAGTTTAGGGACGAAAAACGAACTTTTGTAAAAGTTTAGGGACGAAAATAGAACTTTTGAAAGTTTAGGGATGAAAAACGAACTTTTGTGATAGTTTAGGGACGAAAATGATATTTTACCCAAAAAAAATTGTGAGACAAATGCGGTAAATTGCACCCGGTGCAATACCCTAGGTATTGCATCGGATCCTAATCCTATGTGGGAAACCTTGCTATCCTAGGATTAAGGAAGCAGCATGTCTAGCTACTGGTCGGAATTTATAAGAAATATGGCATTCACCCAAAATGGTTCTCAATACTTTTCCTAAAATATCATTAAATGTTAATGAAAAATATAAGAATTAAAGTAAATCACTCAATATAAAAGCAATCTTGATGGTTTATGTTTAATCTAATAAATATTTAATTGAATCCTGAGAATTTTGTGTATGGGAAGATGTCAATTAAGCTATAAGACCTTTGACTGCATATATTCTCCTAAATGTAATAAAAAGAACTAGCAAACTAGAAAGTCTAAACAAAATATTATCAGATGATGGTATTGCTTTCAAAATTACAATATTTGTCTAAAAATGAGCATTTTTTAACATGAAGGATACAATCTAGCATCACAAGCCCATTAAAATAGATTATCTACTCAAACAAGATTCAAGTCAATAAGGTTTTATATAAATTTTAACTCTCAAACTAGCATCACATGACATTTGTTTTTGTTGGAATGCCTCAATCCAAGTAGCTTTAATGACCTGTTTGAAAGTTTAGAGAGGGAGGAGAGTAGAGTGGAGTAGAGGGGAGGAGAGTAGAGGGGAGTGGTTATCCTCCACCTTGTTTGGATGTTTTTAAAATTAGTAAGGGGGAAGGGAGTAATTAGTCATTCCTCTTATTTGGATGTTTTAAAAATTAGGATGGAAATGAGAGGGAATGTTTTAAATAGACAAATTTACCCCTATTTGAAAATGGACTTGAAATATTAGTCTATGATTAATTTGTTAGATTAAATAATTATGACTATAGCATGCAATTTTTTTTTCTGATGTGAATTAAATAATCAAACATTGATCTATGATTAAATATTTTTTTTGCTATTTTATTATAGTAAAAAAAAAAATCCTTAATTGATAATAATTAAAATAAGAAAAAAATGTTTGGTTTGTTTGTTTGCTGAAAAAATCAAACAGCACGACGTCATTTTGGTGTCAACGTAGAGAACTTTTTTACAATCACAACTCGTGGTTTTTTTTTTTTTTTTTTTTTTTTTTTTTTTTTTTTTTTTTTCGGTAACAGGAAAATACCACTCATTCTCTGTGTGAAAGTCTCCAATGCGCCGCCAAATTCGATGACCTATGGGTTGCGTTTTCAGCTCACCGTCGACAAGCAAGTCGTGCAAGAAGCCGTCCTCCTCCTATAACAACAGCCGTCGGAGACGACGCTAGAGCATCGAGGAGCGTGCTGTGACCGACGTTGGGGTTAGGAATGGGGCGGCCGAGAAAGAGAGGAGGAATGTTAACAACAGGGCGAGAGTCGAGCCTTGCATGGTTAGGAACCAGTAGGGCTGGCCAGCGTGGCTCATGGAGGTCACCAGCGACATCATCAAAGACTAGACTCCTCACCGGGCCAACACATTTGAGAAACTCTCTAAGGTTCTTAATCTGCGTTTTTTCTCTTCAAAACCAAGCTTTCAATTCACGGTTTCAAAAAACGATCATATCTTTTTATGTTAATAATGTTGTGTTGTTATGATTGGCTTGAATTTTGTTACGTTATTTTATTGTGATGAATTTTTTGACTGTTAATGCTTGAAGAATGAGTGTAATTTGAGGTTTATAATCTGTTTGGTTGCTGAGAAAATTGGGAGGAAAATATTAGGATTATATTTTGGATGATCATGTTTGATGTTGTTTAATGCTTAAAGAAGTTGTGTGACAGAGTTTGTAATTTTGTTAATTTAGAAAGGGTAAATTGGAGAATTCATTTGGTCAATAATTTATCTACTCTACCCTCCCTTCAAATCTCTCCAATTTGAGGGAATTAAAAATGAAGGGTTAGAGGTAGTTGAAACCCCTCCAAACCCTTCTCCCTCAATCCTTAAAAAACTTCAAAACAAGGTAATTGAATTACTATTTCTCCCTATACTCTACTCCCCCTCCTTTTTTAAACTTCCAAATAGGCCATAAGACTTAAATACAAATATATAATTAGGTATACAACATCCTTGAATTACACAACTTTTTTTTGGGGGGGGGGGGGGGGGGAATTGAAAGAAAAAAAAAACAAATAGCAAACCTTTCTCTTGCACTAACCTCGAGATTCCTTCAATTGAATATGAAATTATAACAAATAAAAATGTGAAACATAACTTAATGAATAATGTGGATTATGATGGATGTAAAAGAAAATGCACCTATTAAAAATGTGTTGGCTACTTAGAGATATATTTCTCATGCATATATGCATTTTTATCCAGAAAGAGGTTAAAAACTACTTACCCAATATGATATTGAAGACAACTCTTTGGATTCCACATTTCCATGTATAATTGGAATCTTAGTGCTTTTTAATATTTTGATGCCAATTAAACAAACATTTTGCAACATGAAAATCAAAATTATACTTTTTTAAGCAACGTCAATATTCAAGCTTTACTATCTCCAATATTGGGTCGTCTTTATTCTTCTCCCCCATGCAAGCTCTTTACAACTCGTTAAAATACAAGTTGTAAAGAGCACATCATGCCCTCCTTTTAGCTTTTCTTCACAAATTGCAAAATTTTATTCAAGGCAATTATAAATTGTTCCATGATCGCTATCAAGTTCTGCGAAAGGAAGCGAGAATGGAAGTGAAGAGTGATGGAAAAAGGTAGAGGAAAGTTCATTGCCTTGCACTTCAACAAGAATACAGATAATTACATCCATTATCACCACCAAAAATTTTCTCATATTTTTCCTAGTCATCAAATTTTCGCCTATATAAATTTTCTATTTTAAACTTATGTTTAGAATTATAACCATTTCTCAAACTCTAATGCCTTATATTAGTTATATACAATTGAATTATTAGACACATTTGGAATAATGGTAATTTAATATATAACATGACTCATTATTGAAATATTTTTGTACAAATAAATGTTATTATGTTAAGTGACTTCTTAAGCATTCTTAAGCTAAGTGACTTCCAGCTCAAATAATGCCTATTGGCTATAGTCATAAACTTCATAATAGTTATTATGTTAACAGACGGTTTTTGACAAAAGTCAAGTAGGCTCATAAGAGTACAATTAGTTTCAAATGAACATGTGAGATGAAAAAGTAAAACGGTCATAATAAATTAGATAAAATGCACCTTTTAGAGGAAAATATTGGCTTGAGAAGTGTGATAAGCAAGTGATACTTGAGTTTTTAGTTTTCAATTCATCCTACTACTCATTAATGAAAAGACAACATATATGGTTAGAGTTATATGCATAATTTTCTACCCAAAACTTGCAATTGTAGAAAAGGGGAGAAAAAACTTACTGGAAAAAATGGATTGCTGCAATTTATGATGAGACAATTAACTTTAGGCCACTAGAATAAATAAACTTGGTTAAGTTATAATATGTGACTTTGAATGAAAGTAAAGGCATTGATTTAATCTTTATGTAAGACAAAATGCAATATAGTACAATATTTTCCTAAACAAGGTCATCTCAAGTCTCAACTTGTAAGGCTGTCCACATGAATATGTGAAGAGTAATCGCAACATTTTTTATATTATGATAATTAAAATTGATCACTCAAACCAAAAATACTTGAAGTTCCGCTTGTGAGAGATTGTGAAATTGGGTGAACTTTGAGTTTGGTTCGAGTCAAGATCCATGTGAATGGGTGAGATTGTGTTAAATATATCTTAAAATGCATAGTTCAACTATAGTCATTTGTCCCCTTAGATCAAGAGTTTTACATAAAGTAGCCACTTATTTTATTTTATTTGAAAAAAAAATGATAAAAGAAATGCCTCATTCCATTAATTGAATTGAATAATTACAATTGATCAAAAATAAAAAGAAAATTGCAAAGCTTCAATTCCTAGATACTATTTAAAATTTACATGGATTTGACTTCCTAAAAAATTAAAATTATATCGATAAGACCCAATCTAAGAACCATCATCAGAAGTTAAGTTACAAAAAGAAAAAGGTGTTAGACACCCATCCACTCCAACTGATAAGTTTGTCTTTTAGATTACAGTGGTCATGATCATGTCATGCAATCATTGTCCAAACATTTTAAAAAAAAAGTTTAAATACGATAAAATGTATTGAATGGTTAGAGTTAAATTTTTTTTTTTTTTTATTTGAACATTTTATAAACACTAATTTTAATCTATCATCTCTTCTCATATCATCAAATACAAACATGTTGTCATCATTAATGAACAAAGACTTAGATATAGTCTAGGGAAATTTTATAAACACTGCTTCAAGGTTCAGAATTTAGATCAACAAGACATGGACGTCATACTAGTGGAACCCAAGGGTGAGAAGATAAGAATGCAAGATGGAACTAATGGCTATTATTCATTGTGTTAATAAATCGCAGAATTTTTTATTGGGACGGAAATTTCATATTTGAATAGATTATCGTAATTTGATGTATCTCTTAGAGAAGCAGATCTCTATATTGGATCAACAACCGGGGATAGTGAAGTTTGATGGGCTTTGATTACAAAGACTCAATAAAGATCGAGATGAAAAAATAAGGTGGTCGATGCACTTTTGAGGTTACACGAGAATTGGGCTGCAATTTCTAAGTTGAGATCAACATGGCTAGAAGAGATTCACAATGAAGCCCAAAATGAAAACAATCCAAGTGGTAGAAGTGCAATTTGAAAATAAAATCAAATTTGAGGAATGGAAATGAAAATGTTCAAACTTTTAAGCAAACCAAAATGAAAACAATTCTCCCTATAATAACCTGGTGTGTGTGTGGATAACCCTTGTTTGTTAAGAAAAATGAAAACAATCCAAGTGGTAGATTCATAATGAAGCCCAAAATGAAAACAATCCAAGTGGTAGAAGTGTAATTTGAAAATAAAATCAAATTTGAGTAATAGAAATGAAAATGTTCAAACTTTTAAGCGAACCAAAAATCCTCCTATAATAACGTGGTGTGCAGATGCTTTTGTTAGTTAAAAAAAAAAAAAAAATGAAAACAATCCAAGTAGTAGAAATGTAATTTCACCAAAAATTTATTACCTATACTTTAGACTATTTTGATTGACATGAATGTAGCATGGAGTTAGTCGAACCACATTAAATATTGTTATCTCATGTGAATGTTTTATTTTATTGTTCTTGTGGATGCACTTCTGTTAACCCCAAATCACAATAATTGATGTTAGAATTTCAGCACAACATTATTATATATTCTTAATACACTATTACATATGATCAAGTGGACCTTTAGACACTTGTCACTTTTTTTTATTGCCACATAATCCTATACGAAGCAAAACTTTTTCCATATTTTTAAGAGAGTAGTACATGTGCTATTTATTTTATTTTATTGTTCTTGTGGATGCACTTCTGTTAACTCCAAATCACAATAATTGACATTAGAATTTCTATCCTTGCACAACATTATTATATTCTCTTAATACACTATTACATATGTGCCTTTTTTTTTTTTTTTTAATCAATGGATTTGGATGTGACCATGCAGGGCCATGAAACTCAATGTGCCGGCAGTACAGTTTAGAAAAACCGAAAAAGGTCGCGTTTTGCAAACTTAAGAGTTATAGAAATATTATGATAAAATGGTGTCATTCCCCATCAAGTTGTTCACCCATCAATTCTCATCCCCCTTGTTTGGCCTCATTCATATCCTTTAATGATGTTATATCTCTAACAAATGGCATCCTTCCCAAGCAAGGGGAGATTCTTTTACTATCTTGAAGTAATGGCCAGTAAGGACAATTTGTTGTACATATTAAATTACCAAAAAAAAAAAAAAAAAATTGTTCCAAAGTGTAATGACATTTTTTTATGGCATATTATATCTATGGCTTGAATTCCATCTCTCCTCTCCCACGCTATTTACCTTAAAATAGAAAAATAAATAAAATGGATGTAATATGAAAAAAAAAAAAACAAGTAAACCAATATACATCCATTGTTTTTTGCGAACATGTTTACTAGAAATTACTAAAAGTAAGCACTAAGTATTATAATTTAAAATTTTTTTGTTACTACTATTTTATTATTCAAAAGCTGTCTTTATCTAGAATTTAAGTACCTTAATAATCTTGGCAGACAATATATCGACTAGCTTTTTGTAAAGCCCACTTGACAAAAGTTTCGAACAATTCCACCTCTGATGGGTTTCCAAGGCAACATGTTGATTTAGGAAATGATATATTTTATATCCTAGTAAACTACTCCGTACTCCATATTATTACTTAAATCACCTTATCTATCAAAAATCCCATATAGGGCAAGTTTCTCCACACACATACAACACAAAATGTTGAGAAACATCATATATATATATATAAGCTTTTTTTTTTTTTTTTTAAAGTATATATAAGCTATTATTTATGAAAATCTTAGTCCAGCAATAATAGAAAGAATGAGTCAAATTCTATCTCTATCTACAATTTTCAGTGCCTTAATCTTGACAAATAATGTACATTAAAGACCATATTAACTAACTTTTCTCTGCAAGTCCACTTGACAAAATTTTTTGTGAATGTAATGAAACCCCCGCTCAATTTTCATCCTCCCTCTTGGACTTATATCCATACCATCCAATGACAAGCTCTTTTCTCTTTAGGAGATTCTTCCCTGTCCTCATCGGTGACCCTAAATGAGCTGGAATTTGTTAAGTATAGGAGACGGAAAATTGAGTCATGGGTACTTATATTGGTAATCAATATCCAAATTATTGATACCATATAATTTCATGAGAAGCAGAGTTTTCTAGGGAAATTGGCCCTCTAATTTAAAGAGAGGACCTAATCAAAACAATTTGGTACTAATTTGCAGAATAGTTTTAGTTCCAATACAAAATCATAGAAACTTAGAAAATGTAGAACTTGTTACGATATTAAGGTGCTTTAATGCTTGTGAGAGATAAAACGTCCATTTTTTTTTACCACTATCTATAGCTAAATTGTAGTAAAAAGTTGCAGTACATATAGCAATTTTTGTCATAAGATAACTCATTCTGTTATTATACATTCATATGTAGATATTGAAAAAAATCATGTTGTCTATCACAAGATTTAACCAATTTCAAAGTTTGGAGAGATGCAAAATTTATTTGGCCACAATATGAAAGAAGCCAATTCTTCACAAGACCCTGACTTGGATGAATGACTAATTACTAATTAAATAAGCATACTTTGCAAAATGGATTGTTGATTTGTTTCACATGATTTATCGGCTAAAAACTCCACAACTGCACCAAAATGCTTGGGAGTGTCAATGCTCCCAAAGGAAAAACATGTGAACTCGTAATAATCTTTGGATCTAATGCTCCAAATAATGGTATACCTGTATCCCTCCCTTCAGTGGGGTATAGGACCATCTTCCTTTTCACATATTGAAAATTGTGGTAGCAAAGATCCAATTGTTTCTCTTTTCTTTAGAATAGTTCAAAGGTTCTCCATCTATTTTGTTGAGCCTTTTAAGTCCAGGCCCATATGGGCTCTGTTAGTGTTTATTTGGCCCATATTCTTAAGCCTTTTTAGAGAGAGTACATTAGAGAGTGCACAGCAGCAACACACAGAGAGGGTAAAATACACAAAAGAGAGAAAGACACAAGGGTTTGGATGTGAGTTTTACCTTTCTCCTACGATGGCCATCGAAACCTATTGAAGCAAGTGTCTCAAAGGTGTTTGGGGTTTCTTTCAACTAGTTGTTTGGAAGATTTCATTGTGGTGGATTTGGGTTTGTAAAACTCCTAAAGACGTAACCTTATATTTCTCCAAGTTTGTCGTGTAGACTCAAGTTGTGCTATAAAAGTTGAGTGAAAGTCCATTGGAACTTGTTGTTTATAGTGGATTATTAGGAGCTTGACCTGCAGATGTATGCTTAGCGCCAAACCGCGTAATTCTTAAGTGTGCATTGTGTAGGCCTTCTAAGTGTTTGATAATTTGTCTTTTGGATTCCATTTTGCATATCTTGCTAGCTTAGGCTCAGTATTTGTTGTGTCTAACCTCCATTACCTTTGTGTTGGTAAATTCACACTTGTTGACAATATTGGGAGAGACTTTAGTCTCACCATGAAGTGGGTAGTTTTTCCCAACAGTTAGGGTGAACGTGTTCAAGTCCAAATAAATTTCCCCTATCAGCTGATCATGTCATGGACTGCTTTAAGTTTACATTTTTCTCAAATGGACTCAAGAGTTAAAGAGTTTTTTGCTTCCCCGCACAATTCCGTATCTTTATTCTCAAATTCAAGACCTAGTGAGAGATTTTAGAACATCTTTGGGAAGTGCCTTGCCAAAAACAGGAGACACTGCCACCTCACGCATTCTAGTCATTTCATACTCCTCCTAGACACTATGATGTTTATTACAATAAACATCATAATGCGAGGAAGCCTCGAATTCAAAAGAAGATTGCCATATCCAATGAGCCTATTGGAAATATCGAAGATATCAAAATTTGTGAACTTTAAGATGATCACAACTTGGGTCTGCCTAGTGATATAATTCACACATCATTAGTGATTTCACATAATTAAGACCACCAGTGAAACATTTAAGCCCATCCCAAAAGCACTTGGCACAGAAAGGAGAGGAAAAGATAACCTGGAAATCAGTTGGCATGCAAGTCAACTCATCCATATGTTGACTAATATGATCAGATTTCCTTGATGAGAAAGTGTCCAGTACTGGATGATAGAACTTCATCTTTGATAAATGCATATGGCCCATCCCGTACAAGTTACAATCAATTTGACAAAAAGAAAAGCTTAGAACTTATAAAATGTAAATCAATAAAAAAAAAAAAAAAAGAATTGAAGGTTGCATTTGCCATTAGCTTAAAAAGCCAACTTTTTTTACTATTCAACTTATTTTTGCTATTTATGGGCTCCATTGCACTTTTTGGTACTATTTATGAGCCTTACGGTATTATTTCAACTACCTTTTAATTTTATCTAAAGTACTTTTAGCAAAAAATTTTCACTTTCAGCTAAATAAGTTGTTTCTAAATGGACTCAAAGTGTTCAAATATTGCACAATAATGAATCTCAATCGGGAGTCAACCACAAGCATCACAATGGAACTCACCTCATACATGTCTAGTGAGGAACACAAAACCAAGATTCATTTGGGAACCACAGTTTTATTTTTTATTGGACATCTCCCAAAAAAAAAAAAAAAATCCTCAATGATTCAATCATAGGGATGCATTTACCCGAAACTGGAGAATAAAGGGAATATGCAATTCATGGGGCTGTAAACTTCTATCAAGAACAGCACAAAAATGTCTACAAACAATACTTTTTTTAATCTAACTTGCAAAAGTCACAGCAAATACCAACCAATTGGTTGCAACTTTTGAAAGGAGGGCAGTGATTAATATACATCACTCTTAAAAGTCTACAACACAAACCTTAAGTGTACAACTATGCATTTTAAGTAAAGAATCTCTGTATCATACAGAAGATGAAAATGCCATGATAGAACTTATAAAAAAGAATGCCATGAAAGAGCAGTGGCAAAGGAAAAAAGCTCCACTAAGTGAGCAAGAATCAATAAAGGGGTTGATGAAAAAGAAAAAAGAAAAAAGAGAACCACAAAAGGATTCCAAAAAACAACTGAGCATCAGTCAAAGGTTCAGGAAGTGTACCAAAAGAAGATTGGCAGCATGGGAGACAACATGTGGATAATAGCTATATCTTTGTCAAGGTGTTCAATAAACATACTCTTAACTATTATATGAATATAAGAGAACTCTAAGAGAGATAGTATAATGTTTGGATACAGATCTATTTTCACAAAAAGCTCTTCAGATGAATGGTAACCATAAAATTTCCTTGCTCAGACAAGGCTGCAACCACATACATGCTGTTGCTTTGAACCAGCATTACCTTTAAGCTGTAGGAGTTCAGACCAAAGCAAAAACATACAATCGATACCTACAGGATCAGCAATGAATTCCAGAAAGACCAATTACAAACAGCACAGAGGTTAGAACAAAACCTGTTGCAACCAAGCATACCTTCAAAGCTTTCTCAAGATCAAGAGATACAGCATGTGTGTATGCATCACCTATGCAAATTAACAAGAAAAAGGATAAACTCAGAAATTTAAAATAGGAATCATATCTAAAGCATAGATAAAGCAGAAAACCAGACAACAAAAAGCACAGCACATTTTAACATTAGGACAGACAAACTTAATTTCACATTAGGATGGAAGAGGATATCACATGCAAAATGAAATTAAGAGATAAATAAAAAATATAGCACAAATTCACAATATCAACTAAATAAAAAACACTTGATCCTGACTAACTAGGACCAGCTACATAAATCCAATTTTTATTCCATTGGCTAAATTCAAAAAATGTTATCTACCATCCTAGTGTGGTTGAAGCAATATATCTACCCCCAAGGCACATATAAATATGGTAAAACCTCCAAAAAAATACGGGTAATTTAGTCAAGAATAATGATGTAGTAATAAAGAAAGAATGGAAGAGTAAATTTCAAACACTTTTCATATGCTTAACGTACTACTATTTGCTATAAATGAATTATTGCTTTACATAGTATGCGATCTCTGTTATTTCAAACTTTTTTTTCTTGATAACGTAGGGACCCTTTCTAAAGAAGAACCCTTTGAACTCACTTCTAGCACAATGCTGATTCACCACCAAAAAATGGAAAAGAAGATAATTTTTTAGAAATATATTTTTCCAGTGTGCAATTGAAAAGAGAGAAAAATGAAAGATGGATTTGGAATATACTCTAAGTCCCACCAAATTTCACTTCAAAGTAGGTGGGACTTAAATTTTATTAAAGAAGTAAACACGTGTCCTAATTTTCCCTCCATTATCTCAACATAACCAAAAGGAGAAAAATATAACTTCATAAACTTTGATATACCTACTTCAACTACTGTATTCAAGGAACACTGACGAATCCAAGCTTTTGATATCATTCAATAAGACGCCAGAAAAACAGGAATGATCTTACCCCTTGGACGTGCAAGCAAGTCTTCTAACCAACCGGTGTAGAAACATATATTCTTATAACAGGATCCTCACTCACTTTCCCACCTTCAAGAATTCAAGAATCCACTTAGAGAAGCAAATTAACACATATTGTACACTTCTATGAATACCATTTTCCTAGCCCTATGTTTGGTTCCTTGGAACAATTAATAACTACATTTTAACTTAAACAAATTTTCACCACAGCAAAGTGTGCAAGAGTCTTCAGGGGTTCTTAAATAATTTTTTTTAATTAAAAAAATTAAATAAAATTCTATTACCTAGTTATTATAAGCATTAGGAATTATTAAATTCTTCCCTACAATCTATGCAATTATAAATAGTTTAATATTACCCTCACCCAGTCCACACCATCTTTACTTTTTTCTCATAATCCTAAGTTCATATACTTTTTCTTTTTAAAATATTTTTACTTCCAACAATTTTAGAGTTATATAATAGAGAACCCAATTTTAATTTAACCCTAGACTAACCTAGAATTAGTATGCTTGCTCTGCAAGTAAGTGTGGGGACAACAAGTTTAAACCTTTTTTTTTCCCATAACATCTCTAACAATAAGTATAAAATTCATCTTAAAAACAAAAGGGTAAAAATACAATTACACCACTAAAATTATAAAAATGAGCATTTGTAAAAAACGCTACGAGAAGTTGCTATGGGTTCAAAATGAGCATTTGTAAAAAAACGCTATGAAGAATTGCTAATGCAAAACAACGTCTTGAGTTTTAAAAATGCGATGTTAACTCTTAAAATGACACTGTTTTACATTTGTAACATTAGAAGTTGTTAACAGTTAACAATGGCCAGAACAGAAGAACTAAAATAACAAAATTTCAACTTGGTGATTGCATTTTTGCCCCAAAAAAAATGAATATTCATAATATGTATATATATTTATGAGTTTCACTTTCTTTTCAATTGAGAATTCTATTCCTAATATCAAACAATTAAAAAAATTACAAAAAAGAACAAGAAGAATTAAACAGCATCGTTTGAGAGTGAAATTAGAGTACCTTGGAAGGTTCTATAAGAGTTACGAAGGCCATGGATAGGCGGAGCCATGTAGTGGTTGATGGTGACAATCCAAACGCTGAAGGTGTTTATATCTGACTCTGAAACACTTTGAATTTACAGGAATGCCATGAGAACTTGCTTCCGGGAATGGAATAGAAGCCTAGAAGGAGGGAGGAAGGTTTTGAATTTGGGGGCTATCGAGGGAAAATGAAATTTGTTTCTATTTGTTTGGCGCAAGTTAGAGAGACAGGCAGTTATGATATTAACTTGAAAGCTTCTCAGGCACACTATTGCAGAGTTGTAATCCCAGAGAATGTGAATATAACAACTTTGTCCCCACTTCTTTTGTTAAATTCTCCATAGTCCACTGTTGGAATTTATTTTAATAATAAATTACACAAACATCTTATGAGGTTCACTAATATATATATGGGATTATTATTCTTATTTTATTTCATATAAAAAAAAAAAAAATTCTTATCTTGTTGTCCATGGAGAGAATTGCTATTTACCTAAATGGTCTGAACTGAGTCACATGTTGTCCATGGAGGTTCAAACTTAAAACGTAACATATGCAAAGATTCTAACAATGGTCACAACTCTAGATTATCCTTGGTTTACTTCCTTATTTGTACATGTGATTTAGTGATTTGTATTATACTATGGTGAAGGAAATCAATGCAATATTAATAGTAGAGTGCATGCATTATTTATTGTACACTTAAATATAATTGTATCAATCACTATAATTATTTCATTAAACTCAATAAAACTTGTATTATTACACACATAGATAAAATTATTACAATCACTATAAATCTAGAGCAAATGCCTCTACTTGTCCTCATCTTCATAGATAAAATTTTCTGTCTCAGCACTTGCAAAGCAAAGTGGTATTAATTTCATTATTGTTATCCATCACATGAATTAACAGAGTGCTAGAAAATAAATTGGGCACTTAAGTGGGTTCAGTACCTCAGTCTAACACTAATCAACTAAAAGGGGCATATCATCCTTTTACTTTTCCTTCAAATTGGTTGTGGAAAAATAAAGTAAGATTTTTTTCTTTGGTCCCATTTGAATGATCATTAGGTCTGCGAGGCACACAACAGGTGGTAAAACTCTTCCTTCCTTAACCCTTACTTTTAGTGTTCAATTTCAAGCCTAATGTGTGATGACTGATGACAGGAAACTTTATCAACTGAACTAGCGGACACTCACTTTGATTTACATGATTTAAGTTGTTTTATTTGATGAACAACAATAAAGTTATAAGACTCAAAAGCTGGAATTGTCTCTTTTCCTACATTCACTGCTACAAGAAACAGCATGGTTACTTTTAGCGACAGCAAGCATGGAATGGATCAAATCAACCTAAAGGACACTTAGCATCATGATCATTTTCCTAAAAGGTGATCACAGTATAAAGCCATTCGATATGATTCATAAAAAACAACACTAATCAACCAATCAATAAAAAAAAAATCCATACACCAAAAACCCACAAAAGCATTTTGACAGAACACTCAAAACCCAAATTTTCAAAACCAAAGAAAACCATTTCTGCACAATTCAACATTCCCATAGACCAAACCAATACTATTCATAATCCAAATGCTCACTTAGTCAATAATAACCTTATCATTCTAATAATTTCTTCAAAATTATCTCATAATCATCATCATCGACATCCACATTTCCCACATCACACACACACAATCATCATTTTCAAACCAAACACCAAAAAATTTCAAAATTTCATATTCCAAATAAAAACATTTGAACCCACAAACCTCAAAATATCAAACCGGTCCTTCCCGAAATTGATGCACGCAGTGTGCACTGCCTTGAAATCCTTAAAATCAATCCCCAAATCCTCATCCTCAACTGCAACCATCTCCGAAGCATCGAGGCCCCGTTCTTTAACCATTCTGTTCTCTTCTCTTCCCTCCTATTCTCCATTTTCCAAACAAAAAGTGTAAAAGCTTCTAAGGGGATGATTGGGGTGACAATCTTCTAGAGTTGAGTAAATATGTCATAAAATGTTTAAAATCATATCCATTTATTTTGAAATAAATGGTTGAATTTTGCCCAGTTAATAATTTACAAAAATATTAAAGTGATGATAGTTAATATTTCTTTGAATTTTGATGATAAGGTAGATATTAATCCATTCATTTCAATACGTACTGAATAAGATTTTAATCGTCATACTAGAGTTTCTATAAGAATTTTAGAGAATTATAGTTTCTCTCCAATCCATTCAAACTCTCCTCATTTTTTTTATTGGATGTGAATTTTGGTAAATCTATCAATAGCTATATCATCAATTAAGTGATTAAATTTCAAGTTTTTATAGTCCTAAATTATGCATAAAAAAATACATTTATTAATTAAATAGTAATTAATATAATAGCAAAAAAAAAAAATAGTAATTAATATTTAATTTGAACAAAATTTGACATACATGTTAAGAACATAAAAAACATGTAATCAAATAGCTACATTTTCAATATATATAATCATATTAATTTTTTTTAGTTGGACTCTGGAGAGAAACTTCGTTCTTTATAGAATCTTAATATGGATTACAACATCTTGTCATATAATGGTATTAGTAGTTTGGTACCTATGCGCACTCATGTGAGACTGTGAGAGGATTGTGTAGAATAGTTTGTCCTACACACCCACTAAAATTCATTTCTCCTCCATCTACACCCAAAGGAGGTGATATCTCATTCAATTGTCATAATTCATTGGTGTGTATCACACATCTTGATGTTGAGAGGAATGTTGAATTTAATAAATTCATAATTTTCATTCCTTATACCAGTCCTATTTTTCAAATTATAAATTCTTATATATCAAAGCCTAGATGTAATTTTTTTTTTTGTAAATATTTCTAGGAGCCTTTTACTTGTTGACCAAGATGATAAATGATTCCAATTCCCGACTCATAAATGTCTTATATTCAAGAATAATCAACTGAGCTTTCTTGTTAAGCTTAACTGACATTTTAGTGAATTTAAAATTTGAAGGTTTTGGTTAGTTCTAACAAGAATGATGACTTTAATTTTGGGTCTCAAATTTTGTCAAGGCTAGGCTTGTTTGTGCTAAGAGAGAGAGAGACCTACATGAACAAAGCTTAAACCGTCTCTAGGGCCATACTAGACAAGCTAAATGATAGGGCCTCATGGCATACTTGTTTTTCGACCCGCACTTTCTTTCTAATGATTGTTGTGTTCACTTTGAAATACTTTACTATTTAGTCCAAAAAGACCCAAGAACTACTTGAAAATAAGAATGCAAAGCTGCAAACCACTGCATAAATCCCATCAAACTACAAAAATGAGTCATTTTTTTAAAAATATTTTCTATAAAACTATTTCATTTTCCTATATTTAGTAATAACCTTAAATGAGTTAAAAAAATGGTCTCCTGATTTTTCTTATTTAGTTATACTTTTTTTTTGTTTATCAAAGATAGTTTTTTTTTTTTTGAATTTTTTTTTAGCTATCAAATATTGAAAAACAGAGAAAACTATCTTCACACAATTTTCCAATGAAAAAAAAACGGAGCATAAAATACATTGGGCATCAGACTTCTTTGTTGCTGTAAATAAGTACAAACAAAGAGTGTATAAGAGTCTTGTGGGTTAGTAGCATTGACCACTTTTTTGTATGAGCAAGGCATGGTATTAACATCACAGCAAAACAGAGGATTACATTGGGCATCAGACTTCTTTGTTGCTATATACAACATATGATTAATCACCTAAAAAACACAAAATACAACTTACAGCACAGGACTAAGTAAAGAAGGTATGTACAAGTAAAACAGTAACCTCATTCAAACAATGGAGAAATGTACGGAGTGGAGAATATTGAACAAGGAAAATTCTTCTTTTCAATTCCCAACGTCGAAGCACATGTTGGAATGACTAGTGCTCAAAACCACTCAACCATACATTTCGGGTAGAAACCTTCATCAGCAGCAACGGAAGAAAGACTTCGTAGTTCTTTCTGAACTTTCCGCCTCTCATAAAACACTGAGCATGCTAGTGAAGTGCACTTGACTCCACTTTCCACAACCCAGTCACCGCCTCCACAATGTCGACAAATAGCAGCAAGGTGTTGCATCTCTCTCTCCAATTTTGAAGTTCTTCCAATCACAGCTGCTGCAGCAAAAGCTCCCTTTCGCAAACATTGATTGCAAATATGGGCTGATGCCTGGACCAACTCACCACAAAGTATACAATGTTTTGAGAGATAGTAATAATCAATTCTGGTTCGTTGTGCATTTAGAGCAGAGAAGGGGTGTTTAGCAAAGGCTTCCCTGACTGGACGGGGGATATCTATAAACCACCGATTCAAGTCAGCTCCAACAAGTCCAAATACCCGCTGCAAAGCAGGGATTATTTGTTTGTTGATGTAATGCAAATCATTTAATCTAAAGGGGGAATCCATTGCCAAAAGTTCCAATGGATCCACAACCATATCAATGAGGCGGGCCCCTGGCTCCCCATGGATTACAACATAAGGTATTCGCTCTGCATAGCGTGGTTCTGCCCTTGGATCAGCTCTCATTGCTTTAGTGGCCACAAGTGCTGCTGGTGGGAGAGATGTAGAGCTCCTTGTACAGTAGGTACCTAATCGAACCTCCTTTGCAAAAAACAAAATCCTGAAGAGAAACCCTGCCAGATAGAATCCGGATCCATTGGCGCTGCAAATATGCTTTAAGTTCAGAAGTGTTCTGATGTTCAAAAAAGAGTCTCAACGAATTTTCCAGTGTCTTGGAAACAGCTCCACATGTATCCCTGCGTACTGTCTCAATGCCTTTAGCATCAAATACAGGTTCAGACTGTTCTGGGCTCTCGTAACTGTAACCAACATAGCGTTTCTTAGTAAGGAGGAAACATGGATGATATACTTTCTCCATTTTCAAAGTGACTGGGTTTGGATTCATAGCAGTGATTGCAGAGGCAATCTCATTCCCAATTTGAAAAGACTCTTTGACCGTGTGTCCTTTGAGGAGGACAAACAAGCTGTCAGTATCACCATAAATAACTTTAGCTTTCCACTTATCATTTACATTCACAAATGAAATTGCCTTTTCAAGAGTACTACGGCCACATTGAACAATACTGTCTGCAAGCTCTACACAAGGCATGCGACCACTAAATCCAGCAGCTGTATAGCCATATGTTACATTTGCTATCAGCTTCAAAGCAAGCTGTCTTGGATTAAAAATCTGGTGAAGACTTTTCTGCGAGGGGGACAATCTTTTCATAGCTTGTTTCACCATTATTCTAGTTGATAATATTTCCTCTAATAAACGGGGCATTATGTCTTTACGGACCTTTGAAGATACATACATAACACCATTTGGAGTATGTAATATCTCATTTTTCACTCTCTTTAGAACAGAAGGATCTGGTGAAAATGAACTAACCCCAAGTGTATTTGCCTTTGAAGGAGCAACTTTTCCAAGGCATGTAGAAAAGCAAAGATTGTATGCAATTATCATCGGAGGATAGAGAGACTGAAAATCAAGAACAACAACCGGATCTGCATAAAAACCAGACTCTGGTTCCATCACAAGTGGTAGGCATTCCATTGTGGGTTGAGAAGCAACCTGTTGACTTCCGGGGGATATAGCAAGATAATTTTGTGTATGTGCCAACATAGAGTATATAGTTATTTGTTAGATCAAAAGGATCATAATTTGGCCACTATGCAACTACAATCATTATAATCGCAAAAAAATTGATAATTCCCTCAAATAGTCTACTTCAATTCATCTAAACATCTTCAAAAATAAATAAATAAATAAAAATCATCTAAAACTGTGCAAACTCAACACAAAAGTTCTCACAAAAATAAGAATCTGGCCTTCTGGAAACATATGTTTGTTATTACGAGAATATAACAAAGTGCAGAAATATAACAAAACTGCCATAAGAGTTATTTTATGACATTCAGCCAAGCTTATCTTTCTGGGGGGAAATAAAGCTTATCTTATTGCAGAAATACAGCTACTACAGAAAATATAAATCCACATTAAGTGCCTCTAGGCCCTCTAAGAGTCTACTCAAATTATCTTTGCCTGCGCAGGTTCACTCTAAAAGTTCTCACAAACCAATTTGGCCTCTTTGATATGGTGACATGCCCGGTAACCAGTCCAATTACAAACCCACAAGCATATCCTATCACCACCACTTTCCAATTGAACCACTCTCCAAAAGATGACTCCTTGCTTGGTTCAAAAGTTGGAATTTCACAATGTCCACATTTCTTTGATAGCGGAGAGCCACACAATCCCAAGTTTCCCTCAAAAGAGGAATTTTCAAACGTCCAAAATTGTCCACCTTGTGGAATTGGACCATTAAGTTGATTTTGAGACAAGTTTAAATATTCAAGAAATGTGAGACTTATTAGCTGTTGAGGAATTTCACCTGAGAGCTCGTTTTGAGAAAGATCCAAAGATTCAAGTGCGGTTAGGTTCCCTAATGATGACGGGACACGGTCCATGAAGCTATTGCTTGATAAATTGAGTACAATTAGTCCCTTTAGGTTTCCCACACTATTTGGAATTTCTCCATCAAACCTATTATTGGAGAGATCAATAGCTGTGAAGATGGTCAAGATCTTTACCAAAAATATTTCTAACCCCTTATTCACCACTGTCATTGAGTCTTCATAATAATTTGATTGACTTCCCATGTATTCTGGTTGTGCTTTATCTTTGGCAGGAACCATTTGCATTGCATTCCAAGTTCTAAAGTATTCTGAAGGTAGCCTACCGGAGAAATTGTTGTGAGAGAGGTCGATGACATGCAACTTGGAAAAGCCAAACCTGGTATGAGGATTCCAAATAGGGCCATGGAATCGATTTGCATGCAAGACAAGAATCCGTAATTCTGGCAAAGACTGTAACCAAAAGGGGAATGCATCATTCATGTTGTTATTTCCAAGATTTAGGACCTCCAGCATTTGACATTGCACTAAGGATCGTGGAATCTTCCCCTGTATTTGGTTGTGACTGAAGTCCAATGTCATCAGCGTACATCCTTCTATGAATGTTTTAGGCATGCTTCCTTGAAAGCAATTGTTCCTCATATTCAATACTGAAAGAAAGCTGCTGAAGTGACCTAAACAGTGTGGAAAGTGACCATTCAACTGGTTGTTAGATATATCAAGGACTTCGAGGTAATTCAAGTTGCAAATCATTTGAGGGATTTTGCCGGTTAGATTATTGTTTGAGGCAAAAAAATATGATGTAGACAATGGGGGAATTGGGAGCGACCCTTGCAACATGTTGGAACGTAAATCTAAATAGTAAATAGATTTCCAAGGAAGAACTTTTAGCGGTTGTTCAAAACCGCTGAGAAGGTTAAAAGAAAGATTCAGGTCTTGTAGTGTCCCTTTTCCAACATTATAAAACCATTTAGGTATTTTACCTTCAATCTTATTGTTGGTAAGGTCTAATGTACTCAATTCATTTTGGGCTTTTAGGAAATCAGGGAATTCACGCAAATTGCAAGAAGACAAATACAAATCTGAAAATTTGTGGTGGGTTGAATTGATATTTTCTTTTGAAACCAACAAATTGTTACCTGAAAGATCGAGAGATTGAAGCTCTTTAACCTGGAAGAATATGTTTAACTCCATCTTGTCTTGTAGGTTGATCGAAGAAAGATATAGCTCTCGTAGCTTAGTGAAATTGGAAATTGACCTTGGAACCGGTCCATCCAATTTGATTCCACTCAATCCTAGGGTATTTAATTGTGATGAAGTGATATTTTGAAATTGGAGAGGGCCAGTAAGCTGATTTTGATCTAGATATAGTTCAGATAATGAAGGCATTGTATACAAAACCGAAGGGATAGGCCCTGTGAGTGAGTTTTGAGACAAGTCAAGGGAAGACAAATTAGTAAGTCTACTTATTTCCGATGGGATTGACCCTTTCAATTGATTCCCTGATATATCTATCCAAGTGAGTTTGGTAATATTTGTTAGTGAAACTGGGAACCTGCCTTCAAAATTGTTATATGAAAGGAGTAATTCTTCTAGTTGTGTAAGATTTCCCAGTGAAGATGGTACTTTCCCAGAGAAAAGGCTATTTCTAAGATCTAGAGAAGTGAGTTTTGCAAGATTTTCTAATGTGGATGGAAGCTGGCCATGAAAATTGCTCCCATGGAGAGAAAGAGAAGTAAGCTGTGACAGGTTCCCAATAGTAGGGGGAATTTCCCCTGAAAATTTACTTGAATCAAGTTCCAAATAATTCAAGGATTTGAGATTGCCAATTGAATCGGGCAGTTTCCCAGAAAAATTTGTCCAGCGAAGATATAAAGCATTTAAGGACTTAAGGTTGCCGATTGAATTGGGCAATTCCCCAGAAAAATTTGCCCCAGAAAGATCCAAATGACTCAAGGATTTAAGGTTGCCGATTGAATTGGGCAATTCCCCAGAAAAATTTGCCCCAGAAAGATCCAAATGACTCAAGGATTTAAGGTTGCCGATTGAATTGGGCAATTCCCCAGAAAAATTTGCCCCAGAAAGATCCAAATGACTCAAGGATTTAAGGTTGCCGATTGAATTGGGCAATTCCCCAAGAAAATTTGCCCAAGAAAGATCCAAATGGCTCAAGGATTTAAGGTTGCCGATTGAATTGGGTAATTCCCTAAAAAAATAGGTTAGAGAAAGATCCAAAAAGTTCAAGGATTTAAGGTTGCCGATTGATTCGGGCAATTCCCCAGAAAAATTCGTGGAGGAAAGACGCAATTGCTTTAGGGAACTACCAGATCGAAAATTGGGAAGAAAACCAGTGAGATTGTCGTTACCTGACACATCAATGGCTTGTATCTTGGGCAGTAGGAAAATATCTGAGGGAAATTCGCCAAGCAAAATGCACTCAGACAGAGAAAGAGATGTCAAGGAAGACAAATTTTCCAGGGATTGAGGCAGTGACGATGAGATGTTCACATAGTCTAGATGAAGTTCTCTCAAATATGTCATGTTCTGGACAAGTGTTTCAAGATCATTTCTTCTGAGCTTCAAATATACAGTACCACCAAAAGAGTAATGAAAATAATTGAAAGAGAGATCAAGTGAAACCAAATTGGAGAGCCATGAAGTTTCTGACGGAATTCGGCCATGTAAGAAGGAACGAGAGAGATTAAGATGGGTCAACCTCACAAGCTGCCCAAACTCAGATGGGATTGTGGTGGAGGAAGAGAAGTTGTTGAGGGCAAGGTTGAGTTTTTGAAGATGACGCAACCTGAAGAGGCTGCTGTTAGACTTGAGAGGCCCACAAAGCCAGCTTTTGCTGAGGTCTAAGCCAATGACATGGCTGTTGTGTGCATCGCATGTGACCCCATCCCAGCGGGAACAACAATCACTATCTGCCTCCCAAGACTTCATCTTTGGATATGAACCATTATAGTAATCAAACGGTTCAAATTCATCAGAATAAATTCTCTTCTCAACAAATTCTTTCCTCAGTTGCAGCAAAGCAGAGCTCTGGTCAGGGAGGCAACGATGTTGAGAGGAAGTGTTAGAAATAGTTTGAGAATGTGAAATGAAGAACAAACAAAAGGCAATAAGGAATAAGGGCAGGTATTGATTCATTTTCCACATGTTTACAGCAGAGGAAGTAAATGGAAAATTGGGTGGCAAGTGTTATGAGCAGATAAAGACTTATGACCTGTGAGGATATTTATACACACACAACAATTTGAAAGGACTAAAAGAAATTGGAAATTTATATTATTTTTTGTGGTCTAAATCGAATTGGATTTCAAGGGCTTTAAATATATTGATTTGAAAGGTCTGAAATAATTGAATCTATGAGTCGGCAGTATTGACGGGAATTGCTTTCCATACACGATTGTGATAACATATTAAAAAGTTCTTTATATTTAGAAAGCTTTAGAATAAAAAGTTCCTTTATGTAACCATAAAAATATGAAGACGACAATCCTTTTTATAAAAAGAAAAACGAATTCCCTCTAACATTTAATATTTAGTTGATTTTTTGTAATTAAATTCCTTCCTTTGTGTTACATTCCAGTCACTAAATTATAATTTTAAAGTAATAAATTTTGATTTTAAAAAATTCTACTATCTATATAGCCTTTTGATCTCAATTTTTGCTTGTTAGCTTCTTGCAATCCAACTATGATTTTAAATTATAATGCTACATAAACAAACAAACAAACAAAAATTTCTTTCAATGGCCAGACTTTGTAATTTGGTTATAGTTCTCTTACTCAAATAAAATTATATTTTTTATCTCAAAAAAAAAAAAAAAAATCTTTCAATGGCATTCCAAATCAATACCCATGATTTCATGTGCAATCACATCTCAGAATGGTTATTCTACCAAATAAGAAAAATTAAAGGAACTGTACATCATACTAAGATTATGACGTTTGATACACGGTATAAATATCAAAGAGTCTATAAAATAAGAAAATATAGAACTTGTCATAAATCATGATAGCTAGATTCTATTGACTTGACTAGTTTTTCTTCTACGTTTAAAATACAATATTGTCTCCTGACAAACAAGACAAAAATGTCTCCTGACAAACAAATATTGTAAATTTATAAAGGATAACGTTAATTAACAAGTGCTCTTTTTTGGGAAATTGCAAATAGATTGTGCTTAGACCAATTATTAATAAATTATATGAAAAAAGTTTTGAAAATTTATTTATTGAAAATATAAAAAGTTCTCAACAAAATTAATTGAGCAAATTACAATTTATTCACTTGTAATTTGATTGAAATTTAATTCATCTAATTATGGTTTGAAATTTAATATTTTACTCATCTGATGTTTGATCGAAACTTAAGTGTCTATTTGTGATTTGAAATCTCATGATACAAGTATTTCATTGGATTCTTTTTTATTTTATTTGATTTTGTATTTTATGCTTTTTGTGTTTTTGAAAGAGAGAGACATAAAAGTAGAGCAAAATTACATATTTAGCTCCATTTTTTTTATAGACATGGGTTATGGAAATTTAATTGAATTAACCTCACGTGGATAAAAGGTAAAATTTCATGTGTAATTACATCATTTGTTTGTGTCTATATATGTTGATTTGAACCTCATCTTTCACTTCTCTCACCATATACCTAAAAAATAATAATAATAATTAAAAATAATGTACTCTGAAAAATAAAAAGAACCAAGAACATTGTAGTTTAGTTGCAACCTTCTATCCTTCTCCCATCAAAAGAAAAGAAGAATAAGAAGTGAGGATTATTTGTAACAGGCTTTTGAGTGATAAACATTAACAAATGTTACTAATATTAATAAGTATTCTCGGTGTAATGGACCTAAGCATTACAAATGCCAAATAAATATTTTCTCAAAAGGCTTAAGAATTGTTGTTTTATTTAAAAGTAATTTAAGCGGTGGCATTTTTTGATTGTTGAGGTGACAAAATATCCTATCAAAAAACTCTTTCCTTGTAACCCTACAAATTTAGAAATTAAAGGGGCTTGCAATAGTTACATATTATAGTCAGGATTTTTTTTTTTTTTTTTTTTTTGCATTAAAATTTTGAAAGCCATACTTCTTCAATTATCTGTTTCAAATATGATTTTTATTTTGTCAAGTATTTTATACTTTTATAGCTCATTTAGCACTTTTATGTAAGTCTTAATTTTGTAGTTCGCTCACTCTATCAGGATTTTTTTCCAATAAGAAGTCTTAAAATTTAACAGCCATACTTTTAAACTCAATTATCTGTTGAAAATAGGTTTTTTTATTGGTTGCCAAGAGTTTTATAACTCAATTGACACTTTTTTGCATTCCAAGACTCTTTGCATTACAGGTTGCTCACATTTTCAAGATCATATTAGAGCATAATCCTTTCATATCTGGTTCAAAGGTATTTTAAGGATTTCAAATTAATCTACTTGTTATTATAAGATGCATTACAAAAGCATGTAATAAAGAAATATTTTAGAAAAGGCAAACAATTAACAAAAGAACGAAGTTTAGCTACAAAATTGATTATAATCTAAAGGTACAACCTTACTCAATATTATTAACATTATTATATATTTTGAAAATCTAACCGTTAGATTGCATGTTCTTTACGCTCTTAATGCACATGTCAAATTTTGTGTTAATCAAATATTATTTACTATAAGATCTAAAAGATTATATTTTTTTGCATAATTTTAAACTACAAAACTTACAATTTAAACAATTTATTGATGATATAGTTATTGATCTTTAATTTTCTAGAAATTTTGCAAGCATGGAGGATATAAGAAGAAAAACGTAATCCAATAGTGGATTTGTCAAAATTCACTTCTAATAAAAAGATATTGAATAAAGTTGTAAACTTAGGCTACAACAAATTTTGTAGCTAAACTTTGTCCTTAATAGAATAAGAAGTTTCTTATTATTAGTCTTTTTATAATCCCATTAGTAATTTCATTTAACAGGAATAAATAGTGAGTGTAAGAAGATAATATTAACATGAGAATTAATCTACTCTTCCCCTCTCTCTTAGGATCAAAACTTACTTATCTAAAAATACTAGAATCCATATTAAAGTATGGGTAATAAGTAGATAATATTGGAAGTAATATGAACAACACTACACAAAAATAATGCAGTTTTTTGGTCATCATCTATAGGTAAAATCAGTCAAATGTTATCTCTATCTAAAATTTTCAATGCCTTAATTTTGGCAGACAATATATTGACCCTAAAGACCATAGTGCATGACTAACTTTTCCAACAAAGTGACAAAAGTTTTGAGGATGTAATGTGACCTCGCTTAATTTCCTTGGAAACTTCTTCCTATATCAATTGAATTTGCTAACAAAAATATTAACAAATAATAATAAAATAATAGAAGAGATTTTACTAATAGATATTCTTAGGACATTTATTAATAAACAATTTTAGAAATTTTTTTATGAAAAAATTAAAATAATAACTAGTATTTTTTTATTGTTGTTTCAATTTCTCATAATTTTTTTTTTTTTAAAATGATTGATTAATAAATACTTTAAAAAAACCCGTTAAAAAGATCATAATATATGTTACCATGTATATCACGTTATGAAAGCTAGGTTGACTAGCTTTTCTTCTACCTCTCATGGACAATTACATGTCCTTATGGTCACTTTCAATCAATTGATTAACATATGTTGTGTAGCTTTTATAGTCAAAGTCTCCTAGACAAAAGTGAAGAGGATGTAATTTTCTAACCCTAATTTTGGTTTCTTTGACCGGTCGTACTATAAAATTAATACAAGGAAGTATCGTGGAATAGGTTTCTTTGACTGGTCGTCCTAATTTTCTAACTCTACGTAATTTTGCATAGGGTGTGTAACACACTCCATGCATTAGGTATGAAGATACTGTGGTATAGGTTCGAATCCTTTTAGTATCTTAAAAAAAAAAAAAAAACCCATGCTATAACCGTAATATTGAGAGATTAAACGATAATAAAAGATAAAAAAGGACTTGAAGATTTATAGTTTCAAAAAATGCATGCCACCGTTGATCATAATTAACTTCAATGACATGATGTTGGGAGATTCTTATATATATTTTGCTGTTTATGGACATTTATGCTGGGAAGTGATTAGCCTCCCTATGGACATTTATCTTTTTGGAAAAACAGTGAGTCTATTCAGTCTAGAAAACAAAATAAGTTACAAAATAAGTTGTAGTTGAGTTCAATTAATTTTTACTCACTACACTATCATACAATCACATACTAACACAACATTCTTTTTTAAACTAGAAAATGCCGTATGGTGTTTTATAATAAGTTTTGATAGAATTAAATTCTAAAAAATAATAACCGGTTATGAATTATATATCTATAATTCTCTTACTCTTATCTAATTCATATTAACTATTTTTAAAAAAAGAATATATTAACTATTCTATAAATACTTTCTCAAAAAAAAAAAATCTATAAATAAGTTTTTACTCAGGCTTATGTGATTCAATTGTCATCAATGGTTCTTATACAAGATTTAATCATTTATATCTTATTATTTAGCTTGCTTTCATTTTCTATCAATTTTTCATTATGGAAGGTCACTTATTAAGGTTATCTATCTATTATCAATATAATAAAAGTTTAAAAATCATGGTTATCATAAGTAGATATCTCACCTAATTGTTTTTCATTATTACTTTTTATTTTTATAAATATAATAGTATTTAAATTTATAGTGTCCGCTTTATGATAATTGTTTTCTATTATCAACTCAAGACACTAATTAGTTTTGATGTAAGTGGAATTTGAACCACAAATCTATTATTTGCTTGACAAGAAATTTTACCCGTTGAGTTAATTAGATCCCACACACTCTTAACTAATTCTAAGGTATACTTCTTTTTATAATAGTTTTACAATTGAATTTTGATTAACAGTTCTTGATACACAATTTTTGTTCCATTTATGAAAAATTTAGAGATATTATGTTTTAATTAAAATATATATATATATATATATATATTCTATAAATTCATGATTAAAATCGTGCCATGCACGCTGAAATTTTTTTTCCAATGCAGTGAACTAGAATTCAATTCATAAAGATTGTGAGAGAACGTGAATAACGCTGCACAAAAGTAGTCATTTTGATTAACAGTAAGAGAAGGTAATAGTAGAACAATGAACTATCGTGGATAACACTGCCAAAAAGTAATTCTAAACAAAGTTTGATAGTCAATTATAGCCAAATTGATTCTCAAAAAAAAAAAAGATTACTACCTACCAATACCATTTTCCTTTTCCACTTTCTAATCTATCTGCAACTATTTCAATGCATTCATTCATTGTGGACCATGACCGAACTATACCGAAAAGTGAAAAACATTTATTCTATTTTAATTTACACGTTAATCTTGTGGTCAAAAGAGAGAGAAACTGTAAAGGAAAATTCTGAGAAAAGAAACAGAGAGCTTTAGAGAGAGATTTGTAAAAACAGAATATTATTCTACAGTTCCACACACTCACACCGATTCACTAATACATCGATAACACCATAATTAAAACCCTGTAACAAACTTTAGTCTCCTATAACAGAATTTTCCGCATGCTCCGCTGTATCTCTAACAGACTTTTTGGGAACCAAAGGCTATATAGTTTGGGACGACACCGTTTGGTGTTCTTTGCTTGACAATCACTAAACAAAACGTTAGCGTTTAGTTTAGTGTCAGCACGTGTGCCACTCTGAACTTTAGTGTTGGCACGTTGGTGCTGATCTGAAGGTTTATTTTTGTATGGACTCGTTAATACGATGTCGTTGGCTTGATCTACTTTAACATTTCCAACTTGGATTGAAACATTTTATTTATTTATTTTAGATATGCACTTCATATCTAATGTGAAAATAAGTATATATATTACGGTATGAGGAATTTGTATGAGAAATATTAGAGAAGGGTTTGTGGTATTTATAGGATTGAAAAAGATTATGTAATGTGGCATTGTTTAAGAAGCTTCACCTGGACATATTGAACGTTTCCAGATTTTTGCCTTATAAAACGAATTTAGTGCCTGCAGGTAAGCTCTAGGTGATTATTTTTTATTGGCACATGTGTTTTATAACTAAAATCATGAGTTGAACCCACAATTCTTACTTATCGTTGGAGTGGGTTATGTTTCAAACACTTAGCCTTTAGTTTTGTGTCTCACATTGGTTAGAGATGAATCTAGTTATCTATACCATTATTTAAGAGGCTTCTCCTTTTTGTGATCCTCAATTTAAATGCCTAAAATACCCTAAAATCCATCTCTTTGTAAAACTTAAATAATAGGGTTCGACATGTAACATTACTAATTTAAAAACTCCTAAATTTTAGCTAAATTTAAAAATTAAAAAAAAAATAGTTTTTTTTTTTTTGGTTTGTGACACCTCCACATTTCTCTCTCACGTTAATAGTCAAGTACAAATACAACTTTTTTAAAAAATAAAATAAAATAAAAATGCTCATAGGACCTCAAATTTTTTTGCAAATTCTTTGTTGAAGGAGCATTACCACTACTTGAGTTTCAGTTCATCAAACTTTCATACATTGCTTCTACCATTGGCACCAAAGGATGGGCAGAGGCCAATGTTATTCCTCACGGTGATGATGAATGGGCAAAATGAATGGGTGTACAAGTTTTGTTTCTGAGAGATGGACGTGGATTGATTGAGGGGTGTATAAATTTTGTTTCTAAGAGATGGACATGGATTGATTAAGGAATCGTAATTCAATGGCAATCACCAATCTCATTCTTTGTTCCTAGAGAGCTCTAGGTCTCTCTCTTATCCCATCGGCAAAGTGATGGGTTTATTTATTTATCTCTTTGATTCTATTAATAATTTATGTCTCAAGATGAGTTATTGGTGTGTGGGGATTTTTTTAATTGTTGTGCATAAGATGAAACATAATATACCAAAGTTCATGTATGATGTAACATCTTATGGATTTTTTTAATTGTTGTGCATAAGATGTAACATGTAAGTATTTTGTAATGTGTAACCTATGTAACATGTAAGTTCACGTATCTAATGAATTTTGAAGGCACAATTTTACCGTCAGCTTGTTATAGGAGAAACAAATTCTTTTCAATTAGAGCTCATTGGTCTTCTCAAAAAAAGAAAAGAAAAGAAAAGAGCTCATTAGCAAAGAGTTTGGCCCTTATGAAATAAATATCTCTTGTTATAAAGTTTATTATTTTGTTACATTGATCCAATATTTTGGGGGGGGGGGGGGGGGGGGGTTGGGGGGCTTGCTTAAGTAGGGGAGGGAGATGCAACTCAAATTTTCCTCTGTTTTAGCAGTGGCTATATGTATCTCATTTGAATTGGATTGGGGCTTAAATCCTGTCTCATGTTTAATTAGGATGAGTTTTAGTTCATTGCTGTGCGCTTTGTTGGTTTTAGCAGCTCTAGCTATTGGCTATGTGCCTATTGCTGCAGAGGGCTTTGTGATGTCTATTTGATATAGGCATCTAACTGAAGTCTGTTTTTATTTCGTTGTACTGTTTGTTAGGTTGATATTGTTAGATCAAATGAATAAATTCACAATCTCCTAATAACTTCACCTTTTGGGAGAATCAGTAATTAGAAATATATATATATATGTATATATATAAGCACAACTCATCGACCTAACTTGATATAGTCAAGTTGAGTTGAAAAAGCCTTCTATTCAACCTAAACTGACCATGCACACCCGTACCCTCAAATTTTGTGAGTTAAAAATAATTGATGTGTTTTATTTGCAGGATAGTCATATAATTTAATCGTAGGAGCTATCAGTAGTATTGACTTGAATTTCTTTCCATACACATTTATGAAGGTGTTCATCTGTTTCATATTATATGGTGTCAATTTATTGAATTGAAAGGTTTTTTTTTTAATATTTTTTTTCCTACATATCTATTATTCTCTGATGTGTTTGTTCTCCATGTCTAAGGAGCTTGATTAAATTGAAGGTCTCAAATATAGCTTTTGTTCTCCATGTCTGTCTATTTCTATGGAGCTTGATTAAATTGTACAGCTAACTTGAAAATGTGTTGATTGATTCTAAATCCTATAATGCCTTCTAGGTGAGCAAAAAACCACTCATTATTCATTTCTTAATGAGAATTAGTAAGAAAAAAAATTCTCTCTCAAACTCTAATACGTGGCATTCTAATGCCCATGGTTCCATGTCAACACCACATCTCATCTTGGTTTTCCTACTAATTTTTTTTTAAAAAAAAAAAGAAAAAAAAAAAGAACTATACATCATATTAAGGACTAATTATCAAAGAGTGTAAAATAAGAAAACATAAATCATGTTACGATAGCTAGGTGGTGTTGAATTGACTAACTTTTTTTGTACGTCTCACTAACAAACACTTATAATAAATTGATGAAAATGTCATGTTTACAAGATTTTATACTAAAATCTGCTTGACAAGAGTTAAGAGGAAGTATTTCTAGCCCTAATTTCTTTTCTTTGACAAGTTGTTCACCCATCAATTCTCATCCCCCTCATCTAGCCTCATTCATATCCTTCAATGATGTAATATCTCTAACAAATGGCGTCCTTCCCATGCAGTGGGAGATTCTTTTACCATCTTGAAGTAATGACCAGCAAGGACAATTTGTTGTATGTATTGAATTACAACCAAAAAAAAAAGTTCCAAGTGTAAGGAAATTTTTTTGTGGCATTTTATATCTATGGTTTGAATTCCACCTCTCTTCTCCCACAAGTAAACCAATATACACCCATTGTTTTTTGCCTATAAGTTTTCTAGAAAATACTAAAAGTAAGCATTAAAATATTATAATTTGAATTTTTTTTTTTTTTGTTACTACTATTATATTATTCAAAAGCTATCTCTATCCAGAATTTTTAGTGCCTTAATAATCTTGGCAGACAATATATTGACTAGCTTTTTGTAAAGCCCTCCTGACAACAGTTTTGAGGATGATGTAACTCTGCATCATTTTCATGGTAAGTTCCTGCCCAATCAATCTTCTTCCTCTCTCTTGTTCTTATCCATACTTCCCATGACAAGCTTATTTTCCTTTTTCTTTATTAGGGAATCTTTTGCTATCTTGACATTTGGAGGGAGAGGGACTAATGAATTTGTCACCTTGAAGTGTAGGAGACGGAAAATTGACTTAGGCCTTAATTATTTGATAAACTCCCGTACCAATTTTCAAATTCTTGTTAGCATATAATTGCAAGAGAATGAGAACATTAAACGGATATGGTCCCTCGTATTCTATTAGAGGGACTTTCCAAATTCTTGTTAGCAAATAATTAGTGCAAGAGAGGACTATTCAAACGAAGTTGGTTCCTCATATTATATAGGTCGACCTAGTCGTGAATCACTGAATGTCGTTGTATTTGCAATTAGACATTCGAGACAATGCAAAATTTGTTATCACATTAAAGGTCATTATCATTTGGCAAATCGAAGTAATGAATGTAGACTTCTTTATTTTATCTTATTTAATAATTTGATAATTATAAGAATTAGACAGGAGAGATTTGAGCTTTGGTTACAGGACCTTGACAATGAAGGTAGGCATTAGGAATATCAAATAAAATGTTTTTATAAAAGACTTAAACAATCTCATTTTGATTCAAAGTGAGATTAGTGGTGAATATTTTTGTAGGTGACAAATACCATATCAACAAGCCCTTCTAGTAATGGACTTGCATATTTAGTAATTAAAGGAGACTGTTGTAGTTAGACTCAAGATTTTTTTTTTTAACTAATGAAGCCTAAAAATTGTAAAGCCATGCTTTTACACTCAATTATCATTTTGAGTAGCTCACTTTGTTAAGATCATATTAGAGAGCAGCTAAATTTTTAGGAAATGGTATGTTTTATAATACAACCATCTTTATGATTTTTAATTTCGAACAATTCTGCCTCTGATGGTTTTCCCAGGTAGCATGTTGATTTAGGAAATGGTTTTCTTTATATCCTAGTAAAGTATTCCATACACCATAATTGTTACTTAAATCACCTTTATCTACTAAAATCCCATCTAGAGCAGGTTTCTCCACACAACACAACACAAAATGTTGAGGAATATCATATATAAGCTATTATTTACGAAAATCTCAATTCAGAAATAGTAGAAAGAATGAGCCAAATTCTATCTCTATCTAAAATTTTCAGTGTCTTAAAGACCATATTAACTAGCTAGCTTTTCTACAGGTCCTCTTGACAAAAGTCATCTTGACAAAAGTTTTTGTGAATGTAATGAAACCTCCACTCAATTTTCATCCTCCCTTTCAGCCTTATATGCATACATCCAATGACAAGCTCTTTCTCTTTAGGAGATTCCTCCCTGTCATAATTGGTGACCTTGAATGAGCTGAAATTTGTTAAGTATAGGAGATTCTTCCATGTCTATATTTTCTTGCAACTGACCGCAATAATATAAAGAGTACATTCCTTTTACAATAGTGTGAGGAGGAGAAAAAAGAAAAGAAAAGATGCTAATGATGTGGTGCAAAAAGATTTTTGTAAAATTTATTGTAAAACTTCCATTATTATATATAGTACAAATAGATATGTATAAACATTGTTTTTTTTTTTTTTTTTGATTATTCATTGATTTTTTTTTTTGTTTAATTATAAACATATAAATTAAAGTAAATGAATACATAAAGGCAAAGTTAAATGTAAAGTTAAAAATGCTCAAAATAAATGTATAATTTAAAAAAAAACTTGAAAATGTGTAACGGTGCCCAAGATGAATGTGTAAAAAAGAAAAAAAAAAAAGATTATGTGACTAATAACATGGTAGACAAGGTGGCGCAATATGAATATAATAATAATATATGTTACGGTTCATCTTTTATATATATAGAAGTAGATTAGCGTATACTAGTTAAAAACTTGAAAATGTGTTGATTGATTCTAAATTCTATAATGCCCTCTAGGTGAGCAAAAAACCACTCATTATTCATTTCTCTAAATGAGAATTAGTAAAAAAGAAAATTCTCTCTCAAACTCTAATACGTGGCATTCCAATGCCCATGGTTCCATGTCAAAACCACATCTCATCTTTGTTTTCCTACTAAATTTAAAAAAAAAAAAAAAAAAAAAAAAAACCTCTACATCATATTCAGATTATGCCGTGTGATACAAGGACTGATTATCAAAGAGAGTGTAAAATTAAATCATGTTATGATAGCTAGGTAGTGTTGAATTGACTAGCTTTTTTTTGTACGTCTCACTAAAAAACAATTATAATAAATTAATGAAAATGTCATGCTTACTAGATTTTATACTAAAATCTTGTTGACAAAAGTTAAGAGAGTATTTCTATCCCTAATTTCTTTTCTTTGACAAGTTGTTCACCCATCAATTCTCATCACCCTCGTCTAGCCTCATTCATATCTTTCAATGATGTTATGTCTCTAAGAAATGGCGTCCTTCCCAAGCAATGGGAGATTCTTTTACTATCTTGAAGTAATGGCCAACAAGGACAATTTTGTTGTATGTATTGAATTACCAAAAAAAAAAAAAAGTTCCTATAGTGTAGTGACATTTTTTTATGGCATTTTATATCTATGGTTTGAATTCCACCTTCCTCTCCTACACTATTTACCTTAAAAAATAATAAATAAATAAAACAGATGTAATATGAAAACTGTGGGGCCAGAAAATCGGGTAGCCTTGGCCCACTTCAAACTAGGCCCAAATGGCCCACGCCGAGGACGCATGATGGGGCCGAGGACGATCCTGTCCTCAGTCATCCGACACCTCGGAAAAACACGAGGACCGCCCCACCAAAGGACTCCTTGAATATCCGAGGAGGAGAAGGGCCCAGTGCCACGTGTCGGCGGTAGAAGCACGGCGAAGGAGCAAGCCCTAGGCGGACAGTCACCTCTGCATTGAATACGCTCACCTGACCCTCCTGGCCGCATTAATGGGGATGTAACTCCTTGACAGGGCAACATCGATCAGGGTGAACCACTTGAGCACGAATATGACTTTTGATGGGACAGACGGTCAGGGAGGAGGCCAATAGATGAACAACAGGAGGAGGAAGAGAGGGATATATAAGAAAGGGGAGCAAAGTGTAAAAGGTGGGGGGGGGGGGGGGGTGAGAGTTTGGGAAAGGAAAAAGCTCCTCGGACACGGGCCGAGGAGCATCCCCCAGTTGTAAATTGGTCTTAGTATCTTTCAATAAAGAAAAAGTAGTTCATGCCTGGTGAAGGCCGGCGAGTGCCTAAACCTTCGATCCACTCTCTACAAATTCATTGTTCTAGATTCGTTGTCCTTGGAACCCATATTTTTTGGGTTACAAAAACGGACCTTACAGTTAAAATTTGAAGAAACATTAACTATCATCCATTTAATATTTATTTAAATCACAGATATAGGATTCTCACCAAAAAAAAAAAAAAAAACAAAGACATAGAACACCACAAAAATATGCCATTACTGTTGGGCTTCCACTTAAATCTTTATTTACAAAATTTCAATATACACCTTTAAAATTTGGGCTAATTTTATATGTAGATCGGCAGAAATATGATGATGCTAACTTTTAACAGTGGAAATACGGTGATACCAAGTACCAACTTATTCTTTCTCAAAAAAAAAAAAAAATACCAACTTATTATTCATAAAAATGTATTAATATAATTTTGTTCTCCCACTGATAATTATGTTGCCGTGACAGACGGTCTAGGGGTCAATTGCTATAAAAACATTAAATGACAAGCCATTGCCATTTGCCAATTATGCTTCACAGACTCTCACCATTGATTTATACTTATTGTCCTAGCTAGTGGATCCTGCCCTGCCCCTTTTGGAATTTTCAGTACGAAGTCGAAAGTGGATTGGCCAACGAGAAAAATGATTTTTTTTTTTCCTGGAGTTATTAGTCCATTGATTGAAAATTAAAAATTGGTTAATGGGACTTGAACCTATACCACAGTATCTTCATACCTAATGCATAGAGTGTGTTATATGTTTTACAATTAGTGGACAACCAGTCAAAGAAACCAAAATTAGGGTTAGAAAATTACATCCTCTTCATTTTTGTCTAGGAGACTTTGACTATATATAAAAGCTAGTTGACACAATATTTTAATCAATTGATTCTTCATTTTTGTCTAGGAGACCTTGACTGTAAAAGCTAGTAGACACAACATTTTAATCAATTGGTTGAAAGTGACCATAAGGACATATTATTGTCTTTGAGAGGTAGAAGAAACGTGATATACGGTAACTTATATTATAATCCATTTAACAGGTTTTCTTAGATTATTCATTAATTAACTATTTTAGAAAAAAAATTTATGGAAAACTAAAATAACTGTAAAAAAAAATCAATTTTTTTTTTTTTTATACAAAAATTCCTAAATGGTTTATTAATAGATATCCTTGGGGCATTGGTTTCAAAACGCCCTTCTATAATTTTATTATAAGTTAATATTTTTGTTAGTAAGTTCAATTGATATGAGAAGAAGTTTCCAAGAAAATTAAGCAAGTTCACATTACATCCTCAAAACTTTTGTCAAGAAGACTTTGTTAGAAAAGTTAGTCATGCATTATGATCTTTATAGTCAATATATTGTCTGCCAAAAGGTCCAAAACTAAGGCATTGAAATTTTAGATAGAGATAGCATTTGACTAATTTTAGCTATAGATGATGACCAAAAAACTGCATTATTTTTGTGTAATGTTGTTCATATTACTTCTAATATTATCTACTTATTTCACACATTTTACTATATATATTTTTTTTCTTCTTAAAAAAAATATTATATATTATTTTTAAATGAAATGATGAGATTAATTAAGATGAGTAAAAAGAAACTCCCAAGACTATGTCGTGTTGAATGAGGCCAAGGAGACTTTGAATAGAAAAGCTAATCCTTCGACACAACTTATTACATTTGATTGAAATTGACTATCAGGACACATTATTGTCTTTATCCCCTTTGGATCTGCACTAACGTGCCAACACTAAAGTTCAGTGTGGCACACGCGCTGACGCTAAACTAAACGCCGACGTTTTGTTTAGTGATTATCAAGCAAAAGAACACCAAACGGTGTCGTCCCAAACTATATAGCCTTTGGTTCCCAAAAAGTCTGTTACAGATACAGCGGAGCATGCGGAAAATTCTGTTATAGGAGACTGAAGTTTGTTACAGGGTTTCTTCTCTTTTAATTATGGTGTTATTAATGTATTAGTGAAAATAATATACAGTTTTTACAAATCTCTCTCTAAAGCTCTCTGTTTCTTTTCTCAGAATTTTCCTTTACAGTTTCTCTGTTTCTCTTTCACTTTCTTTCATTGATCAATTGTGAAATAGTGTTGTTTTGCTTCAATCTCTATCTTTTCCAAAGATCAAAGGTTTACAATTTTTTGATTTAGAAAAAAAAAAAAAAAAAAAAGATTTTTGACTACAAGATTCACGTGTAAATTAAAATAGAATAAATGGTTTTCACATTTCAGTGCAGTTCAGTCATGGTCTGCCACAATGAATGAATGCATTGAAACTCTTGAAGATAGAAAGTGGAAAAGGAAAATGTAAGGTAGTAATCGATTTGGACATAATTGACTATCAAACTTTGTTTAGAATTACTTTTAGTTTTTGGCAGTGTTATACACGTTGATTCATTGTTCTACTATTGTCTTCTCATACTGGTAACCAAATGACTATATTGTAAAATAGTCTAAAAAATTTATTAATAATTTAAAGATCAGTAAGAAAATAACGATAGAATGCATAAATAAATAACTAATCATAACATTTGTCAAATTCCTAATGCCTACCTTCATTGTCAAGGTCCTCCTGTAACCAGAGTTCAAATCTCTCCTCTTTGGTTTCTATTATAATCAAATTATTAAATAAAATAAAATAAAGAAGTTTACATTCATTACTTTGATTTGCAAAACGATAGTGACCTTTAATGTGGTAACAAATTTCACGTTGTCTCAAATGTCCAATTGCAAATACGACGACGTTCAATGATTCACGACTAGGTCAACCTATATAATATGAGGAACCATCTTCGTTTGAATAGTCCTCTCTAGAACTAATTATTTTCTAACAAGAATTTGGAAAGGTCCTCTTATACTTATAGAATACGTGGGACCATATCTAATGTCCTAATTCTCTTGCAATTATATGCTAACAAGAATTTGGAAATTGGTACTGGAGTTTATCAATTAAAAAAGGCCTAAGTCAATTTTACGTCTCCTACACTTCAACGTGACAAATTCATTAGTCCCTCTCCCTCCAAATGTCAAGATAGCAAAAGATTCCCTAATAAAGAAAAAGGAAAAGAAGCTTGTCGTGGGAAGTATGGATAAGAACAAGGGAGAGGAAGAAGATTGATTGGGGAGGATCTTACCATGAAAATGATGCAGAGTTACATCATTTTCAAAACTTTTGTTAAGAAGGCTTTACAAAAGGCTAGCCAATATATATTTTCTGCCAAGATTAGTAAGGCATTGAAAGTTCTAAGATAGCTTTTGAATAATAAAATTGTAGTAACAACAAAATTTTCAAATTATAACACTTACTGCTTACTTAGTTACTTTTAGTATTTTCTAGTAAACTTGTTGGCAAAAAACAATAGGCGTATATTGGTTTACGTTTTTTTACTTGTTTTTGTAAGGTCTGTTTTTGTAACCCAAAAAATATGGGTTCCAAGGCCCAACGAACCCAGAACAATGAATTTGTAGAAAGTGGATCGAAGGTTTAGGCGCTCGCCGGCCTTCACCAGGCATGAACTACTTTTTCTTTATTGAAAGATACTAAGACCAATTTACAATTGGGGGATGCTCCTCGGCCCGTGTCCGAGGAGCTTTTTCCTTTCCCAAACTCTCACCCCCCCCCCCCACCTTTTACACTTTACTCCCCTTTCTTATATATCCCTCTCTTCCTCCTCCTGTTGTTCATTTATTGGCCTCCTCCCTGACCGTTTGTCCCATCAAAGGTCATATCCGTGCTCAAGTGGTTCACCCTGATCGATGTTGCCCTGTCAAGGGGTTACATCCCCATTAATGCGGCCAGGAGGGTCAGGTGAGCGTATTCAATGCAGAGGTGACCGTCCGCCTAGGGCTTGCTCCTTCGCCATGCTTCTGCCGCCGACGCGTGACACTGGGCCCTTCTCCTCCTTGGATATTCAAGGAGTCCTTTGGTGGGGCGGTCCTTGTGTTTTTCCGAGGTGTCGGACGACTGAGGACAGGATCGTCCTCGGACCCATCATGCGTCCTCGGCGTGGGCCATTTGGGCCTGGTTTGAAGTGGGCCAAGGCTACCCGATTTTCTGGCCCCACAATAGCCCCTCAAAATCTTGCTGCACGCATCCTCGGGCGGGGAGAAGGATTTTGACACCTTCGGCCTTATCCCCCCCTCTCCCGTCAGTACTGGGGTCTATTCATCTGCCTAAGGCACGTCGCTGATGTTTCGGAGCACGTAACGTGCCCATCATTAAATTCAGGCGGCTCTGTGCTCCCTACGTCTAGTGAGGCGTTATCCATCCAACGGTGGGGGTTCGTCTCGCATTTATGGGAGGAAAAACCCGCATGGTTCCTCGATTCGGGGCATAAATACCCGTACGAACCGCTTCTTCCTGTTCCTCATTTGTAATCAAGAATTCTCGTGCCCCCCTCCTGAGTTTAGCCACACTCTCACTAGCACCTCCAGCACAAAAAGCCTGTCTGAGGAGCTCCTCCTCTTTTCAGTAAGTCGCTCTATCTCTCTTTGAGCTCTCTCTCTCTACCCTTTCTTTTACTTCGCATGTTCTTTCTTAGTTCTTTTAGATGTCAATTGGGATGGGTAGGTTTAAGAAATACGTCGATACTGAGGAGGCGATGGAGAAATTCATCACCGACTACTGAATTCCCAGCAATGTAGGCCTGATATATTGTGAGGACGGGGATTAGCGCATACACAGACAGGAGGGCGAGGTGGTAATTTCCATCGTCGCCTTCCTTGAAGGGGGGATGACGATCCTCATGGGGTCGGTGATGAGGGACTACCTTACGCACTTTCGATTGGCCCCCACCCAGTGTGGGATAAACGTCTTTAGGATTCTGGGCTGTGTGGACGCCCTGAACGAGAAGATAGGGCTGAGGTTGACCCACCACGATGTGAACTGGTGTTATAACCTTCAGCTTCTTAAGGGTAAGTCGTATTATCTGAAGACGAGAGACGACAGGGTGCGGCTCATTCAGTGCCTCCCCGAGTCCAGCAAGGGGTTCAACGAGGATTTCCTCATCGTGTCAGGAGAGTGGCATGATGGCCTTCACTGCCCAACAATAGAGGGAATACCAGGTGGAGCAGTGGGAAACAGGAGGGGTTTCAAGTTCTCGTCTTTTTTTTCTTCCTCTTCTTTTTTTTTTTTCTTTTTTTTACTAACGCGGTGGTGCTTTCTGTTTGCAGACCCGCACGCTTTTGAGCGTCACTTCCATTTGGTCAACCAGGAAGATTTGCAGAAGGCGCTGAGGGCGCCGGTGTATATAAACAAGGACGATAATCAGGTTAGGGCCGCCCACATAATTTTGGGGTATAAACCTACCCAGAAATCGTTCCCGATTCCGAAGCACGTCATCCGAGCCAACGATCCTCGGCTTCAGAGGATTACTGTGACCGAGGATGGATTTTCGTTCCCTGAGGAGCCCTTCGACCAGGAAGCTGTCACACTAGCCGTCCCCTCCTCTTCCCAACCGTTCGTCGAGGCCATCGAGGAAGCTCTAGAGGGGGAAGGGGACGCGTTTGACGTTTTCGCTCAGCTTGATCAATCTGAGGACCCTCCCGGGGATTTGGGTGATCCCAATTTGACCGAAGCAAACCTCCTTGCTTCAAAAGCCCCTCCTCAGCGGACAATGGGTTACAAGAGGAAGCCCACCACCAACTTGTTGGACTTGATAGAGGGCCAGACGGGGGAGTCCCAACAGAAACTTCCCACTCCACCTCCGAAGACTAGGTCGACTTCCGCTAGGCAGAAGCTCCTTCCTTCTCCTTCTCAGACGCACTCGCCCTCTGGGTCCGTGCCCACTAGCCCCAAGAAGAAGAAGAATAAAGGTAAAAGGCCTGTGGCGGATAAGACAGTGTCCTTGCAGGAGGAGGACACTACTTTGTGGCCGTCCAAGCAGCTTAAAATAGGCAACAAGAACCAGGGGAGGCAGGTCGTCGACACCACCTCTTTCGAGGCCCAAGCCTGGCTCCCAGCCCCGATGCTCCGCGGGGAGCCCTTGAGGGATAACGCCTCCCTCAGGGACTTCAATGAGGGCGAAGGTGCGCGCGTGGCCGATGCACTGGAGAGGAGCTTGCTGCTCCCAGCAGATATGGCTGAGCTTAACTCTTTGACGAGTGAGCAGGTCTTCCTCAGCCTCAAGCGATATGTGGGGATGGTAAGGGCTACAACCTCGACTCTTCTCCCACTCTTTTTCTTTTATTGGACTTATAGCACATTGGTTATTCTGGCAGGCTGTCCAAGCTATCTTTATGTTGGAGGGGGCGGCAAATGACCAGAGGAAGGCCCTCAAACGGGAGCGTGATTGGCGCTTCCAGGCCACCGGGGCTCTGAAGAATTTCGAGGTTGACTTGGCCAAGGCCTGAGAGGATTTGAAGGCGGTGACCAGGGAGCGGGACAGTGCACTGTCTGGTCTTGAAGGCGCCCAGAACCAGGCCACGGAGCAGACGAGGCGCCGGAGCGAGGCAGAGGAGCAATTGCAAATCGCGAGGGATCTGATCGCTGACCTGCGGGCTAAGGTGACAAAGGCCAAGGAGGCCCAGAAGAAGGCAGAATGGGCCAGAGACCAGACTCGGTGGGCTAAGGACGAGGCTGACCATGGCAGGGAGATGGCCGAGAGTGCCAAGGAGAAGGTTGAGCGCGCAGCCTATGCTGATGGGATGGTTGCGGTAGAGGCCCTCTACAAAGCTCAAGTCCCAGGGGTGTGTAGGCGATACTGTTCCCAGGTCTGGGCTGAGGCCCTCAAACAAGCTGGGGTGGAGGCCACGTCTGACCTATGGAAGGCAGAGAGCGTGTATTACCCCACTGCTATCCGCGAGGCCGCCCCTGATGGCGCTAAGGCTGGGGAAATTGTTGAAGAGGTGGGGGCTGCTGAACTGGGGGAGCATTCGAGCGAGGAGGTGCCCTAAGAGATAGTGGAGATCCCTTCCGATGATCCAACCCCCACCACCGAGGAAGCAGCTGTTCTCGCCGTACCTTTGCAGGCCGTCCCCTCAGGCCAGGGCTCAGAGGGGTCAGGGGTTGCCCCTGTCCAGCCTGAGCAAAAGGAGTAGACTCCCCGGCGTCTCGGCTCGTCCTACTTTCACGTTGTTTCATTTTATTTTGTTGTGCTTTTCCCTTATGTACTGTGGCTCCTGCCATGCAAATTTTATGGACTAGTTATTGTAATGTGAATTTACTTTCCCTTTCTATTTATTTCAATTGCTTATTTGTGTACACGCTGCCTGCTTTTCCTCTTTTCCTTTGATCTGCACGATTTTAGCTTGAATTGTATGTCGGCCAATTGCGCCAGTAACGATGATAAGGAGAGAGAACGTATGCATGGGCGGCCCTCTTGCGTCTCAAGGGCTAGGTGGGGCTTGATCCTTTCCTGACTTGGGATATTTTGGAGTTAAGTCTCCTTGTAGGCCCGAGTCCGAGGACCATGTGATGCCCCCGTTCTGTCTAGCACCCAGGTATAGTAGTGTGATTAGTTTCCCTATGGGCTTGAATCCGAAGACCATGCAATGCCTTGGTTCTGTCTAACACTTCCCTTTCTCTGTACGTATCTAGTTTCCCCATAGGTTTGAGTCCGAGGATCCTGCAATACCTTGGTTCTGTCTAGTACCCAGGTATAGCTGAGCGGTTAGTTTCCCCATAGGCTTGAGTCCGAGGACCATGCAATGCCTTGGTTCTATCTAACGCTTCCATTTCTCTGTAAGTATCTAGTTTCTCCATAGGTTTGAGTCCGAGGACCATGCAATACATTGGTTCTGTCTAGTATCCAGGCATAGCTAAGCGGTTAGTTTCCCCATAGGCTTGAGTCTGAGGACCATGCAATGCCTTGGTTCTGTCTAACGCTTTCATTTGTCTGTAAGTATCTAGTTTTCCCATAGATTTGAGTCCGAGGACCATGCAATACCTTGGTTCTGTCTAGTACCCAGGTATAGCTGAGCGGTTAGTTTCCCCATAGGTTTGAGTCCGAGGACCATGCAATGCCTTGGTTCTGTCTAACGCTTCCATTTCTCTGTAAGTTTCTAATTTCCCTATAGGTTTGAATCCGAGGACCATGCAATACCTTGGTTCTGTCTAGTACCTAGGCATAGCTAAGCGGTTAGTTTCCCCATAGGCTTGAGTTCGAGGACCATGCAATGCCTTGGTTCTGTCTAGTACTCAGGCATAGCTGAGCGGTTAGTTTTCCCATAGGCTTGAGTCCGAGGACCATGCAATGCCTTGGTTCTGTCTAACGCTTTTATTTCTCTGTAAGTATCTAGTTTCCCCATAGGTTTGAGTCCGAAGACCATGCAATACCTTAATTCTGTCTAAAGCTTCCATTTCTCTGTAAGTATCTAGTTTTCCCATAGGTTTGAGTCCGAGGACCATGCAATGCCTTGGTTCTGTCTAACGCTTCCATTTCTCTGTAAGTATCTAATTTCCCTATAGGTTTGAATCCGATGACCATGCAATACCTTGGTTCTGTCTAGTACCTAGGCATAGCTGAGCGGTTAGTTTCCCCATAGGCTTGAGTTCGAGGACCATGCAATGCCTTGGTTCTGTCTAGTACCCAGGTATAGTTGAGCGGTTAGTTTCCCCATAGGCTTGAGTCCGAGGACCATGCAATGCCTTGGTTTTGTGTAACGCTTTCATTTCTCTGTAAGTATCTAGTTTCCCCATAGGTTTGAGTCCGAGGACCATGCAATACCTTAGTTCTGTCTAGTACCCAGGCATAGCTGAGCGGTTAGTTTCCCCATAGGCTTGAGTCCAAGGACCATGTAATGCCTTGGTTCTGTCTAACGCTTTCATTTCTCTGTAAGTATCTAGTTTCCTCATAAGTTTGAGTCTGATGACCATGCAATACCTTGATTCTGTCTAGTACCCAGGTATAGCTGAGCAGTTAGTTTCCCCATAGGCTTGAGTCCGAGGACCATGCAATGCCTTGGTTCTGTCTAACGCTTCCATTTCTTTGTAAGTATCTAGTTTCCCCATAGGTTTGAGTCCGAGGACCATGCAATACCTTGGTTCTGTCTAGTACCCAGGTATAGTTGAGCAGTTAGTTTCCCCATAGGCTTGAGTCCGAGGACCATGCAATGCCTTGGTTCTGTCTAACGCTTCCATTTCTCTGTAAGTATCTAGTTTCCCCATAGGTTTGAGTCCGAAGACCATGCAATACCTTGGTTCTGTCTAACGCTTCCATTTCTCTGTAAGTATCTAGTTTCCCCATAGGTTTGAGTCCGAGGACCATGCAATACCTTGGTTCTGTCTAGTACCTAGGTATAGTTGAGCGGTTAGTTTCCCCATAGGCTTGAGTCCGAGGACCATGCAATGCCTTGGTTCTGTCTAACGCTTTCATTTCTCTGTAAGTAGGGGTTTGTCTTCGGACCGCTTCATTGGAGACGATTCCTCCTTGGGTCGGACTATGATCTTACACGTGGCGTTGACCTCGCCTCCAGCTCGAGTCCCCTATCTTTTTCATTTACGAGGCGTCCCTTGGCCATTCATGCCCCACGCTTGCGTTTCGGTGCGTGAGACGCGCCTTCATTAATGTCCTTGTGAATTAGCACAAATCCAGCGGTCTACAGTCCCCTTGGAATTTGGTAGCTCTGTGATTAGCACTGTTGACAATTCTCTTTTCGAATTCTGTGTGGATTAATTCTCACTAACCTTCATCCTTTATATAAGGCTTTCCGGGGGGAAGGTTTCTCCACCCTCCATGAACTTCCTAACGCAGTTAGAAACACGCATCTACGATTCTCCAAGCCCCTTTAATAACCCTGCCAGGATTGTGACCGAAGTGGGAGGACATGGGACGGCTTTGGGCGGGTGTGAGGACATCCGGGCCAAGGGCTGTTGTGACCGCAGCCCCCATTATGTTTCCGGCGCGGCAGAGTTTAGGCGTAACCCCGATGGTGCCATGCACGGTGGCCCGGAGGGATGTCGTTGAAGTACCTAATGTCTCTCCCCGGAGCGCACCCCCGACGGAGGAGATGCGCGAACTCATGTCATGGCTGGTGCCCGAGTGTTGCCATCTCCGACAGCCAACACTCGTGAGGATTGGAGAGAATCAAGGGAACATCACGGGGGAGGGCGTCCTGGTGCCCTTGCATCTACTCCTTGCTTTGTTCAAGCTCCGCCGCACCGAGAAAGGAGTTGTTGGTGGCCTTGAAGCCAGCCAGCCTCAGCCCCCTTCCCCCATCTTATTGTCAAGTTCTCCCATTCTCTTGATGCCAATAAGAGCACGGGTTGACACTTCCCTCCAGCTAATTTTAGGACGGGTCCACCTGGGCCTTTGATTGTAGAATTAGCTTGTAAATCTGTTTGTAAAACACGCCTGCCTGAGCCTCTGATTGTATTTTGTACTTTTCTTTTTATGAAGTAATATCAAGCTTTCTTCCTTTGCTGTTAAATCTTCTGTCTCGAACTTTTATCTTTCTGCAATGTTTGTTTGGTAGTTCTTTTTTTTTTTTTTTTTTTTTTGCATCACCACCGATCTTTCGTAGAATGATTATTTAGAACCATCGTCTGTTGCGCCGGCCAGCGCACTAATCCTCCCCACAGACGGCGCCAATTGTAAGGTCCGTTTTTGTAACCCAGAAAATATGGGTTCCAAGGCCCAACGAACCTAGAACAATGAATTTGTAGAGAGTGGATTGAAGGTTTAGGCGCTCGTCGGCCTTTACCAGGCATGAACTACTTTTTCTTTATTGAAAGATACTAAGACCAATTTACAACTGAGGGATGCTCCTCGGCCCGTGTCCAAGGAGCTTTTTCCTTTCCCAAACTCTCACCCCCCCACCTTTTACACTTTGCTCCCCTTTCTTATATATCCCTCTCTTCCTCCTCCTGTTGTTCATCTATTGGCCTCCTCCCTGACCGTCTGTCCCATCAAAGGTCATATCTGTGCTCAAGTGGTTCACCCTAATCGATGTTGCCCTGTCAAGGGGTTACATCTCCATTAATGCGGCTAGGAGGGTCAGGTGAGCGCATTCAATGTAGAGGTGACCGTCCGCCTAGGGCTTGCTCCTTCGTCGTGCTTCTGCCGCCGACGCGTGGCACTGGGCCCTTCTCCTCCTCGGATATTCAAGGAGTCCTTTGGTGGGACGGTCCTCATGTTTTTCTGAGGTGTCGGACGACTGAGGACAGGATCATCCTCGGACCCATCATGCGTCCTCGGTGTGGGCCATTTGGGCCTGGTTTGAAGTGGGCCAAGGCTACCCAATTTTCTGGCCCCACATTAACAATGAGGTATATACTTTTCTTTTCTTTTTTGAGATTGAAACTGTATACTTTTATTAAGAAAAAATAGTCATATCAGCTAAAATTACAATATTAAAATATGAAGAAACATTATCCATTCACACAGAAGAACCTGTGAGTTTGTGATCACATGTTTATCATAACAAGCAAGATTGTGATCTACATAATTACTTTATCATCATACATATGAAAAGCTGATGTTTTTGAAGGTTTTCGTAAGGATTTTTGCATCTCCAATTAGGTGGTTGAATGATGCAAAAGAATTTTCTTTATTTCGTAATGAGTTGATGATCACCTTTGAATCTCCCTCAAGAAATACTGACATAAGACCAATCTTTTGAGCGAAAATCATAGTTCTTACAGGAGGAATTATCTAATTGGATTTTCATTTTTTTGATCATGATTTTGTGGTGATTATATTATCTGTTAGGGCTAAATACTATTATTGAGTACCAACAGATTCTACTATAAATTCTAAGTGTTTAAACTAAATAAATCATAAAAATTCTTACCCGCCAAAGAAGCCAAAGATAATAGATATATCAAAAGTAAATTTGTAATGTGAATAACACATATCATGATCAAATTTTCTCTTCAAATTAGACTTTTAAATTTCCTTTATATTTTTTTATTAGATGTGAATTTTGAAAAAAAAAAAAATTCAAGAAGATCAATGATCAAATGTTTAAATTTTAAGTTTTTGTAATCTTAAATATTTATGCATAAAAAAATCGTTTAAAGATCTAATAGTAATTAACATCTGATTTGAATGAAATTCAACTTACATATTAAGAACATAAATAATGGTTAGATTTTCAAAATATATAACTATGTTAATTTTTTAGCAGGAGTTTGAAGGAATAGAAGAGATGCGTCCGTGACATTTTCATGACAATTTTATAACAAATCATATGTGATAAGTTGTTATAAGTTCTAGTTTAAACCTAACACTGAAATTACTTTTTTACCATCGACACCAACTCATAACAACTTATCACTTATGATTTTGTTGTTAAAATGTTGTGAATATGTTTAGAGAAAAACTTCCTTATCGAGTTTTTAGAAGTGATTTCACAATGTAATTTTTAAAATTCTATTTATCCGTTATGAAATAATTGTTCATAATGAGTTAAATTATATATATATATATATATATATATATATATATATATATATATATGGGTTGGGTTCAAGTTACACCTGGTGTAACTCTAAGCAATATTACATCGCTCAATATTTTTTAATTAGATGCGAATATTGACAAATCTATCGTCAGATTACATTATCTTCGTATATTCTTCATGCTTACAAAATTTTGAGGTGATCAAAGATTAATAGCCATGTCATCAATCAATTGTTAAAATTCAATTTTTTTTTAGTTTAAAATAATACATAAAAGACGAGTTCATAGATTAAATGGTAAATAGCATCCAATTGATATGAAAATTGGCATGAATGTTAAGAACATATGGAACATATAATTCAACGGTTGGATTTTCAAAATATTAATTCAATAACAAGTTATTGGGTGGTGTAACATTACTTAGAGTTACACCAGGTGTAACTAGAACCCAACCCTATATATATATAATTTAACATTGCTTAGAATTACACCACCTAATAAATTGTTATAGAATTCATATTTTGAAAATTCTACTGTTGGATTACATGTTCTATATGACAATGTAATTTTTAAAATTCTATTTATCTGTTATGAAATAATTGTTCACAATGGGTTAAATTTTATATATATATATATATATATATATAATTTAACATTACTTAGAGTTACACCACCTAATAAATTGTTATAGAATTCATATTTTGAAAATTCTACTGTTGGATTACAAGTTCTATATGCTCTTAACATTCTTGCTAATTTTCATGTCAATTGAATGTTATTTACCATTCGATCCATAAACTCATATTTTATTCATTATTTTAAACTACAAAAACTTGAATTTAAATAATTGATTGATGACATGACTATTAATATTTGATTATCTTGAAATTTTGCAAGTATGAAGAATATATGAAAATAATGTAATCTAATGGTGGATTAGTCAAAATTTGCATTTAATAAAAAAATATTGAGCAGTGTAAAATTGCTTAGAATTACACCAAGTGTAACTTGAACTCAACCTTATATATATATATATATATTTTTTTTTTTTTTTTCATTTCAAAAATGTATATATACACTCATTTATTTATGCCTTGATAACGTAATAAAATATAACATATTCAAAAATTGATAAATAAAACTATTTACTTAGAATTTTAGATGACCAAGCTCCATTGACTTGCTTTTCTAAAATGTCTAGTAAACAAAAGTTTTAAAATAGTCTACTTTAATCAATACCAATTAATACGGCGATAATGGTTAAAGTTTATTAGTGTTTAGATCCAACTCAACAGAAAATTATTGTGTACTCCCGAAGTGCTATAAATGCGCAGTCCCTCCTCTCACATAAATGATAGGTCTCACTAATTAAATATATGGTGAGACCTACCATTCATGTGAGAGAGGGGATTACGCATTTATGATACTCCGAGAGTACCTAATAATTTTCCTAAATCAACTACCAACAAGTCCCATTAACCAAGTTTAATCAATGGACTAATAGCTCCAGGGAGAAAAAATAAACGTTTTTCTCGTTGGCCAATCCACTTTCAACTTTGTGCTGAAAATTCCAATAAGAATAAATCAATTATGAGGGTATGTGATGCGCAATTGCTTGTTATTTAATAAGAATCTAAAATTCCAATAAGAATATTTATATACCATGGATTAATTGACCCGCTAGACCATCTATCATGGCAACATAATTAATTATTAGTAGGAGAACAAAATCATATTCACACATTTTTATTAATAATAAGTTTGGCACCACCTTATCTCCACTTTTAATAAGTTGGCACCACCATATCTCCACTCACCTATGTATAAATTAATATTTTTTCATGAATAATAAGTTGACGATTAGATTGTAATTTGCACTCTTAATGTTTGGGTTAATTTTGATTTTACTCATTTAAGTCATTCCATCAATACGCCATGATCCGGTGCTTGTTAAGTGCCAATTAAGCCCAAAATGATGTTTGTTCATTCAAAATTCAAAACTACACTCTTTCTCTGTTAAAGTTGCATCATATATTATTTTGTTTAAATTGCAATTTACACTATTAAAGCTTGAGATAATTTTAATTTTGTTCCCTAAATTTTTAAAATGCGGATCCATAAAACTACATGGTTTTGAGTTAAGGTGGTGCTTAGTAGACACCTCATCATGATGCATGGATGGGAGGATCTAAATTATCAAATTTTAAAGGAAAAATTAAAATTACCATAAATTTTAAGGGTTTATTTTGAATTTTACACTCTTAAAACTTGGGGTAATTTCAACTAGATTTCCAAATAAAGATTTAAGTAATACGCTAATAACTCAACAATAATAGCATCTTTTTGTGGTGTTCCATGTCTATGATTTAAATAAATATTAAATTAATGATTGTCAATGTTTCTTTAAATAGTATCTATGAAGTATATACTAATAATTCACTCATTTCAAAATGTATTGGATAACATTTTAATCATAATAATAGAGTTATTCCAACAACTCTAGACTAGAAGATTTTAATCCTTATAACAACCTCCTTTCATATAATGGTATTCTTATGTATGCTTACTGTGGGGGTCAAAAAACAAACACTGTAGTTGAGTACAATGACTAAGTAACCGATTTGCACAATTTATTTATAAGAATTACAAGGTAGAATTTCCCCAATGAGAGATCTAAACAACTGTTAAGAAGAAAGGAAGGATGACAAGATTATCCTTTGATATATAAACTGCTCTCTTGAGATACAAAGAGTTGCATAGAAAGCTAAAAATATATTATCTCTCTTCAACTGGAGCAATATTTTCTCTCTTGTTCTTTCCTTGAATTTTCTCTTAATATCTCTCTACCTCTTCTTTGTTGCACTCGCCTCCCCTTTTATAGACATTTTTCCTTTCCCTATCTCCCCAGCTGGCTTGTTTCTAGCTGGATTTTCAGGATACTTGTCACATTACTCCTTTGTTCTAGGGATGGCAATTTTTGCCCGACCCGCGGGTACCCGGTCCGGCCCGACCCTAATGGGGCGGATTTTACCCGGTCCGATTAGAAATAGGGTCGGGTATGGGTTTTAAAAAAAAAACCCGAACCGGGTCCGGGTCGGGTCCGGGTTTTATAAATAAAATCCGAGACCCGACCCGAGACCCGGCCCGAAACCCGACCCGTTAAAAAACCCGGAACCCTAAATTACGAAAATAACCTTTATATATATATAAACCTATTCTAACCCTAATCCCTAATCTGGTTATCCCTCTCTTTTCTTCTTCAGCCTCCCTCACCTGAGTCGCCTCCCTCCCTCATTTGATTTCAGCCTCCCTCGCCTCAGCTCAGTCCATCCCTCGCCTCAGCTCAGTCCGTCGCTCGCCTCCCTCCCTCGCCTCAGCTCAGTCCGTCCCTCACCTGAGTCGCCTCAGCTCAGTGCGTCCCTCACCTGAGTCGCCTCATCTCACCTTTCCTTGAGTGCCCATTTCTCTGGTATGTCATGCTTACCCACCTACTCTTTTGTTTATGTTTGTGCTGTTTTCCCTTTCCATTCTTGCATTTGTTGATGTGATGCATGTTTTCCATTATTATTGCAGAGGAGTTACTGCCAGAACATATTTTGTCTAATTAATTCTTTTTATTAATTTTTTTTCTCAAAGTAGAACTTCTCATTTCTTTTATGAATTAGTGTAGAAGTTGTCTCTAATTCTAATAGAACCGGTGATAAATGTTGCATTTTACCATGGGCATTGCATGGTGGTTCCTTTTTTCAAAACATTTTTTAAATAAAATTTCTCCTTTGTGAATTGTTCTTCAAACCTCTTTTTTTTTTAATGAAAAAGACACAAAGCAAGTATCTGGCATAATTTTTTTACTTGTTTCTAAGGAAGTAAAATTCACTGAAAATAGTTTTAAAGGTATGATTCTTCAGAATTTATAAAATCATACAGATGACTTATTAATGGATTCGTCACTTACATACATGTCCAATTCAGGTTGTCTTCTTCAGTGCAATTTGAAGTGATTTTTGCATATAATTTCTTTTGATAGGTTGTTTATTAGGTTTGGTCCCTTCTGACTCTGCATTATTTTTCCTCATGTTTCTATTTGTTTGCAAAGTTGTTTATGTTGCCGTTTTGGTTGTATTTATGTTAAACTTCGTTTCATATTCTGGTGGTAATGACATTATGTACATGTGGTTGCTCAACAGATTCATTGCATTTAAATTTATTTGTATATAGTTATGATCAAGTATTGCTTCATTCAAAAAGGGTCTGTTTGTGCTGTTGTTACTTGGGAGGAAATATGTGGGATCTGGAAGCTAATTGTAAGAGAATTACTAGGAATAATGCAAATTCTTTTGGAATCCAGTTGTTTGTTACTTTCTATGATTAGTTGGTTGTAATGTAGTTTCTTGTCTGATATACTATTGAATTTTTGGTGGGTATATAATCAATTGGTGAAAGCTGTCTTGCATATTATTATAAGATTATGATTCCTTCGTTTTGATTCCAATTTAGTTAAGTTTGAAATCTTGTGGAGTTGTTTCATATCATTTTTGTATTTGTTAATTGAGTTGTGATATTTATATATTTATATATATAAAAATGTTTCACAATCTGTCATCATTATTCATTTTTGTGTTTGTTGGAAATGCAGAGCCTAAAACGGAGATGGAAGACATAAACACAGACACAGACACAACCTAAATTTTGTAATAATTTAGTAGTTTTTTTTAATTTCTTAGACTTGTTGGATTAATTAGTTGGTTTGTAATTATTCTAAACTTGTGGGATATATTTTGTAGCTTTTTAATTTCTTGGACTCGTTGGACTTTTGATACTTATTTCTTGGATTTCTTGGATTTGTAGGATTTATTTTATTTTTATGTTTAGACAATGATTTTAGTTATGATTTTGTTGATTAATGATTAAATGGTTATCTTAGTTTGGTAATTTATTGATTTAAAATCTTAGTTATAATCTATTGAATTATGATTATGATTTATTGATTTATATATTTGTAATTAACAGGTGATTTATTGGTTTATGATTAGTAGTTTATGATTGATTTGGACTGATTTGGCAATTGGGCCATGTAGGCAATATGCAGGCAAAAATAAATTTGGACTGATTTCAGTGATTTGGCTAATAAATTATAGGCTTAATGAATTAGACTGAATGCAGGCTTGGTTTAGGCAAAACAAATTTGGGCTCTTTTTTTTTTTTTTTTTTTTTTTTTTTTGAGGCTGGGCCACGGATTGGGCCCAATCTTAAACGGGGCCCGCGGGGCCCGCGGGGCCCGGCTGGAGCGGGTCCGGGGCCCGGAAAAAAACCCGGTACCCTAAACGGGCCGGGTCCGGGTTACGGGCCTTGCCCCGCGGGTCGGGTCCGGGTATGAAAAAACCCGGCCCGAACCCGACCCGTTGCCATTCCTACTTTGTTCTGTCCCCTTTCATCATGAAATAGGACTTTTGGAGTTGTCTGCACTATTCAAGCTAATCTATATGCATTCAATGTGGAAAATATTAGGTAAAGAACCTTTCATTAATGCGGAGGTGACTGCCTCTATGATTCTTATCTTTTCAAGGTGTTTCCCAAGGCAAATATCAGGGGCGGCTTGATGTATTTGGGGGCCTAAGGCGAAAATTGATTATCTTGTTTTAGATGCAAAATTACTACTAATTAACATAAACTATGTAGAATTTTTTCTTTTTTTAGAAATTTTATAAACATAAAAAATTTGACAAAATTTTTCATACTTATTGATATGGTAGATTGATAATAGTAAGTAAAAGAGTGGTGTTAGTGGTGGACTTAGACGAGAACTAATAAAAGTTTGCTAACTAAACTCTTATTATTATTGTTCTTATTTTTTTTTAGAAGTATAACATTCACAATATTTTTTTACAATAAATCCTATGTTTTAAGTTGCTTTTTTTTTTTTTTTTTTTTTCTCTTTGAAAATATCACTATTATTATTTTTTTACCATCAATAACAGGTTGTAACAACCTGCTACTTAACATAATTGTAAAAGTGTTGTAAAAAATATTGTGGACATTGCATTTCTCTCTATTTTTTATTTGTTTTTTATCTAATAAAAAAAATATTATTTTATTTATTGATTATAAATAACCTTATTGGTTAAAATTTGGGGGCCTTTTTTTTTTACTTGGGGCCTTAGGCGACGGCCTCTCTTGCTCCACTGTTCAGCCGGCATTGGCAAATATGATGGTGGTGGCATCTCAGATCAAAAAAGGGAATCGGTTGCCTGTGGTCCCCAATGTATCCACTGAAGGACAAACCATGCTTGTTACCTCGGGTAAGAGTTTTGGTAATGGTGGCTAACTTGGATCTCCATGGGACTTGTTATGGGGAATTGTCCTTTATTCCTTAAGCATTCTTGCTCCTACTCACATTTTTGGCCCTAGCCCATCTCCGGCCCTGGCCCATCTCCTAAAGTATGACCTTTTGGGCCTTTGGGCCTCACCACCCCCCACACTTACTTATGTGAAAGGATTGTGTAGAATAATTTCTCCCACAAACCCACTACTAGTATTCATTCCTCCTCCATCTAGACCCAAAGGAAGTGATATCTCATTCAATTGTTCCATCTCTCTTTGATTAAGTGAGATTCATAGGTGCATATCTAACATCTGCAACGTTAAGAGAGAAATGTTGGATGTAATAAATTCATATAATAATTCCTAATTTATACCAGTTCTTTTTTCTTTTTCTTTTTTTAAATTATAAATTCTCTTATAAATAAGATAGCCTATATGTAATTTTTTGTTTAAATTTCTAAGAACCTTTCTCATGTTGAACAAGAACATAAGTGATTCCAACTCATAAATGTCTTATATTCAAGAATAATCAACTACTTTTCTTGTTAAACTTGGCTAACATCTAATGAATTTTAATTTTAAAAGGTTTCGTAAAACATATAATGCAATATGCATTACGTATAAAGATAATGTGCTACGTTCAAATCCTACAATACTCCATGCACCACAATGAATACGTAGGTATAATCATGTTATCTACAATATCCCCAAGTCAGGCTCGTTTTGCTAATAAAAACAAATATTCAGGAAAATCACGCACATAAAAGTAAACGTGTAAATATATAGCAAATTTACGTTAATCACATTCCAACGAACAAAGAGCCCAATAAAAATACAGAATAAAAAGCAGAAAAGCAGGTAGTGGGTGCATTGACAAAGCCACACCTGCACTGACAAAGTCAACTCTTCTGTTCTTATCTTTAGCAGCACCATTGTCAACCACAGGAGCTAACTGCCTTTCAAGAGCAGCCATTTCATCTTCAGCAACCCCAGCCTGTTTCAATTTGTCTCTTGCATCATCAAGGTTCAATCTCTGATCCTTTTGCATCAGATACTCCGGCAAGATAAAGTGTGTCTACAAAAACGATCAAAGTGAGAATTAAAAATGTCTAACAGTAACCACACTCATAATCCCCTCCTCAAACACATCCCTCGCCTTCTCGTGCAAATTCCATTTCCGCCTAATATAATACTCTGCCAGCGAGGTCCACAACCGCCCTACCTCATCCGTAAACTTCCTAATCCCACCTAATAATCGCATCCACATTCAACCCCGAAACCTCATTAGCATGCTTAGTCAACAAATCACACAACTCTAACCACAACCTATGCTTAGTCTACTTATTTGGTCTTATTATTTATACCATATTTTAGTTTAGTATATAACTTTTCAATTGTGTCAATTTGATTCATAACAATTCATTGTCGCGTTAATCTAGTCTTTGCCATTATTTCTTGAATGAAAATTTTTGACATTACCTATTGCCAAAATAAAATAAAATAAAATTAATTTCCGTTGATATGATAATAAACTAATTTTTTATTTTTGCCATTTGGTACGTCGATAATATCTATCCAATAAAAGTATATTGTCGTAACCGCGTCTAAGAAATTGTAACTATCATTTTTCAATGGGGTGTATTTATTTTTAATTTTGTTTTAGAAAAGATATGATATTATTTCAACACATAAATTTATTTTCATGATAATTATTCTTTATCACTTTATCATTAAATTAAGATGCCAATTGGTTTTTTGGTGCAGCCAAAGTTTAAATCTCATATCTCTTATTTGTCCACAACAAACCTTACAACTAATTGGAACCTAAATTGTATAATTAGATGTAGGAACTACAATATTAGTTATTTTAGCTAAAATTATAATTTGAAGAATCCGATGTGAATTCTCCTATCAAAACCCATGGAGTATAGGCCAAGCCCTAATCATCCTCCTTCCTCCCTCTAAGATTATGGGTCTGTTTGGGCTAGTTGTAGACATATAAAACAATTTATCTCATGCATTTTATTACATCATTGTTTTCAAACTAATCAATCACGTGGATCAAACCCTATTTTTCAAGATACATATCTCAATCATTAAAAACTTAATGTGGCTTAATATTTTGATAGTGTTATGATTTCTCCTCTTAGGCTTACCATATTGTTTTGATCATCATGAGCATGTGTTTTACAATTAAGCATTTGTTCATCTAATAGTTCGAATTATGTTTCTACCCTTTAATGGTTAAAACTATCATTGTATCCTTAATTGGTGAACTGACTCCTTGTTGCAAATGAGGTGTATATAGGCTTAGGCTAGCTTTTGTCAGAAGAACTTATGTGGGAGGATTGAGATCAGGTGCAAGACCTAGGGTATTGCACCTGATGCAATTATTTTTATTGGTTGAGATTGAAAGTTGCTTTCTGTAACTTTCAATATCAACCATTGATTAAAAAAAAGTTAAGAAAAACTTTATGAGAAGTAAAATGTAAAAGTTTAAAAAGTTAAAAAAAAAAAAAAAATTGTGAGACAAATGAGGTAAATTGCACTCGGTGCAATACCCTAGGTATTGCATCAGATCCTAATCCTATGTGGGAAACCTTGCTATCCTAGGATTAAGGAAGCAGCATGTCTAGCTACTGGTCGGAATTTATAAGAACATGGCATTCACCCAAAATGGTTCTCAATACTTTTCCTAAAATATCATTAAATGTTAATGAAAAATATAAGAATTAAAGTAAATCACTCAATATAAAAGCAATCTTGATGGTTTATGTTTAATCTAATAAATATTTAATTGAATCCTGAGAATTTTGTGTATTGGAAGATGTCAATTAAGCTATAAGGCCTTTGACTGCATATATTCTCCTAAATGTAATAAAAAGAACTAGCAAACTAGAAAGTCCAAACAAAATATTATCAGATGATGGTATTGCTTTCAAAATTACAATATTTGTCTAAAAATGAGCATTTTTAACATGAAGGATACAATCTAGCATCACAAGCCCATTAAAATAGATTATCTACTCAAACAAGATTCAAGTCAATAAGGTTTTATATAAATTTTAACTCTCAAACTAGCATCACATGACATTTGCTTTTGTTGGAATGCCTCAATCCAAGTAGCTTTAATGGCCTATTTGAAAGTTTAGAGAGGGAGGAGAGTAGAGTGGAGTAGAGGGGAGGAGAGTAGTGGGGAGGAGAGTAGAGGGGGGTGGTTATCTTTCACCTTGTTTGGATGTTTTTAAAATTAGTAATGGGGAAGGGAGTAATTAGTCATTCCTCTTATTTGGATGTTTTAAAAATTAGGATGGAAATGAGAGGGAATGTTTTAAATAGACAAATTTACCCCTATTTGAAAATGGACTTGAAATATTAGTCTATGATTAATTTGTTAGATTAAATAATTATGACTATAGCATGCAAATTTTTTTTTTTTTTTTCTGATGTGAATTAAATAATCAAACATTGATCTATGATTAAATATATTTTTTTGCTATTTTATTATAGTAAAAAAAAATCCTTAATTGATAATAATTAAAATAAGAAAAAAATGTTTGGTTTGTTTGTTTGCTGAAAAAATCAAACAGCATGACGTCATTTTGGTGTCAATATAGAGAACTTTTTTACAATCAGAACTCGTGGTTTTTGTGTGTGTGTGTGTGTGTTTTTTGTTTTTTTTGTTTTTTTTGTTTTTTTTTTTTTTTCGGTAACAGGAAAATACCACTCATTCTTTGTGTGAAAGTCTCCAATGCGCCGCCGAATTCGATGACCTATGGGTTGCGTTTTCAGCTCACCGTCGACGAGCGAGTCGTGCAAGAAGCCGTCCTCCTCCTATAACAACAGCCGCCGGAGACGACGCAAGAGCGTCGAGGAGCGTGCTGTGACCGACGTTGGGGTTAGGAATGGGGCGGCCGAGAAAGAGAGGAGGAATGTTAACAACAGGGCGAGAGTCGAGCCTTGCATGGTTAGGAACTAGCAGGGCTGGCCGGCATGGCTCGTGGAGGTCACTAGCGACATCATCAAAGACTAGACTCCTCACCGAGCCAACACATTTGAGAAACTCTCTAAGGTTCTTAATCTGCGTTTTTTCTCTTCAAAACCAAGCTTTCAATTCATGGTTTCAAAAAAAGATCATATCTTTTTATGTTAATAATGTTGTGTTGTTATGATTGGCTTGAATTTTGTTACGTTATTTTATTGTGATGAATTTTTTAACTGTTAATGCTTGAAGAATGAGTGTAATTTGAGGTTTATAATCTGTTTGGTTGCTAAGAAAATTGGGAGGAAAATATTAGGATTATATTTTGGATGATCATGTTTGATGTTGTTTAATGCTTAAAGAAGTTGTGTGACAGAGTTTGTAATTTTGTTAATTTAGAAAGGGTAAATTGGAGAATTCATTTGGTCAATAATTTATCTACTCTACTCTCCCTCCAAATCTCTCCAATTTGAGGGAATTAAAAATGAGGGGTTAGAGGTAGTTGAAACCCCTTGAAACCCCTCTCCCCCATTCCTTAAAAAACTTCCAAACAAGGTAATTGAATTACTCTTTCTCCCTTTACTCTACTCCCCCTCCTTTTTTAAACTTCCAAATAGGCCATAAGACTTAAATACAAATATATAATTAGGTATACAACATCCTTGAATTACACAACTTTTTTTGGGGGGGAGGGGGGAATTGAAAGAAAAAATAAAAACAAATAGCAAACCTTTCTCTTGCACTAACCTCGAGATTCCTTCAATTGAATTTGAAATTATAACAAATAAAAATGTGAAACATAACTTAATGAATAATGTGGATTATGATGGATGTAAAAGAAAATGCATCTATTAAAAATGTGTTGGCTACTTAGAGATATATTTCTCATGCATATATGCATTTTTATCCAGAAAGAGGTTAAAAACTACTTACCCAATATGATATTGACGACAACTCTTTGGATTCCACATTTCCATGTATAATTGGAATCTTAGTGCTTTTTAATATTTTGATGCCAATTAAACAAACATTTTGCAACATGAAAATCAAAATTATACTTTTTTAAGCAACGTCGATATTCAAGCTTTACTATCTCCAATATTGGGTCGTCTTTATTCTTCTCCCCTATGCAAGCTCTTTACAACTCGTTAAAATACAAGTTGTCAAGAGCACATCATGCCCTCCTTTTAGCTTTTCTTCACAAATTGCAAAATTTTATTCAAGGCAATTATAAATTGTTCCATGATCGCTATCAATTTCTGCGAAAGGAAGCGAGAATGGAAGTGAAGAGTGATGGAAAAAGGTAGAGGAAAGTTCATTGCCTTGCACTTCAACAAGAATACAGATAATTACATCCATTATCACCGCCAAAAATTTTCTCATATTTTTCCTAGTCATCAAATTTTCGCCTATATAAATTTTCTATTTTAAATTTATGTTTAGAATTATAACCATTTCTCAAACTTTAATGCCTTATATTAGTTATATACAATTGAATTATTAGACACATTTGGAATAATGGTAATTTAATATATAACATGACTCATTATTGAAATATTTTTGTACAAATAAATGTTATTATGTTAAGTGACTTCCAGCTCAAATAATGCCTATTGGCTATAGTCATAAACTTCATAATAGTTATTATGTTAACAGACGGTTTTTGACAAAAGTCAAGTAGGCTCATAAGAGTACAATTAGTTTCAAATGAACATGTGAGATGAAAAAGTAAAACGGTCATAATAAATTAGATAAAATGCACCTTTTAGAGGAAAATATTGGCTTGAGAAGGGTGATAAGCAAGTGATACTTGAGTTTTTAGTTTTCAATTCATCCTACTACTCATTAATGAAAAGACAACATATATGGTTAGAGTTATATGTATAATTTTCTACCCAAAACTTGCAATTGTAGAAAAGGGGAGAAAAAACTTACTGGAAAAAATGGATTGCTGCAATTTATGATGAGACAATTAACTTTAGGCCACTAGAATAAATAAACTTGGTTAAGTTATAATATGTGACTTTGAATGAAAGTAAAGGCATTGATTTAATCTTTATGTAAGACAAAATGCAATATAGTACAATATTTTCCTAAACAAGGTCATCTCAAGTCTCAACTTGTAAGGCTGTCCCCATGAATATGTGAAGAGTAATCGCAACATTTTTTATATTATGATAATTAAAATTGATCACTCAAACCAAAAATACTTGAAGTTCCGCTTGTGAGAGATTGTGAAATTGGGTGAACTTTGAGTTTGGTTTGAGTCAAGATCCATGTGAATGGGTGAGATCGTGTTAAATATATCTTAAAATGCATAGTTCAACTATAGTCATTTGTCCCCTTAGATCAAGAGTTTTACATAGAGTAGCCACTTATTTTATTTTATTTGAAAAAAAAATGATAAAAGAAATGCCTCATTCCATTAATTGAATTGAATAATTACAATTGATCAAAAATAAAAAGAAAATTGCAAAGCTTCAATTCCTAGATACTATTTAAAATTTACATGGATTTGACTTCCTAAAAAATTAAAATTATATCGATAAGACCCAATCTAAGAACCATCATCAGAAGTTAAATTACAAAAAGAGAAAGGTGTTAGACACCCATCCACTCCAACTGATAAGTTTGTCTTTTAGATTACAGTGGTCATGATCATGTCATGCAATCATTGTCCAAGCATTTAAAAAAAAAAAAGTTTAAATACGATAAAATGTATTGAATGGTTAGAGTTAAATTTTTTTTTTTATTTGAACATTTTATAAACACTAATTTTAATCTATCATCTCTTCTCATATCATCAAATACAAACATGTTGTCATCATTAATGAACAAAGACTTAGATATAGTCTAGGGAAATTTTATAAACACTGCTTCAAGGTTCAGAATTTAGATCAACAAGACATGGACGTCATACTAGTGGAACCCAAGGGTGAGAAGATAAGAATGCAAGATGGAACTAATGGCTATTATTCATTGTGTTAATAAATCGCAGAATTTTTTATTGGGACGGAAATTTCATATTTGAATAGATTATCGTAATTTGATGTATCTCTTAGAGAAGCAGATCTCTATATTGGATCAACAACCGGGGATAGTGAAGTTTGATGGGCTTTGATTACAAAGACTCAATGAAGATCGAGATGAAAAAATAAGGCGGTCGATGCGCTTTTGAGGTTACACGAGAATTGGGCTGCAAATTCTAAGTTGAGATCAACATGGCTAGAAGAGATTCACAATGAAGCCCAAAATGAAAACAATCCAAGTGGTAGAAGTGCAATTTGAAAATAAAATCAAATTTGAGGAATGGAAATGAAAATGTTCAAACTTTTAAGCAAACCAAAATGAAAACAATCCTCCCTATAAGGTTACCTGGTGTGTGTGTGGATAACCCTTGTTTGTTAAGAAAAATGAAAACAATCCTAGTGGTAGATTCATAATGAAGCCCAAAATGAAAACAATCCAAGTGGTAGAAGTGTAATTTGAAAATAAAATCAAATTTGAGTAATAGAAATGAAAATGTTCAAACTTTTAAGCGAACCAAAAATCCTCCTATAATAACGTGGTGTGCAGATGCTTTTGTTAGTTAAAAAAAAAAAATGAAAACAATCCAAGTAGTAGAAATGTAGTTTCACCAAAAATTTATTACCTATACTTTAGACTATTTTGATTGACATGAATGTAGCATGGAGTTAGTCGAACCACATTAAATATTGTTATCTCATGTGAATGTTTTATTTTATTGTTCTTGTGGATGCACTTCTGTTAACCCCAAATCACAATAATTGATGTTAGAATTTCAGCACAACATTATTATATATTCTTAATACACTATTACATATGATCAAGTGGACCTTTAGACACTTGTTACTTTTTTTTATCGCCACATAATCCTATACAAAGCAAAATTTTTTCCATATTTTTAAGAGAGTAGTACATGTGCTATTTATTTTATTTCATTGTTCTTGTGGATGCACTTCTATTAACTCCAAATCACAATAATTGACATTAGAATTTCTGTCCTTGCACAACATTATTATATTCTCTTAATACACTATTACATATGTGCCTTTTTTTTTTTTTTTTTTTTTAATTTTTTAAATCAATGGATTTGGATGTGACCACGCAGGGCCATGAAACTCAATGTGCCGGCAGTACAGTTTAGAAAAACCGAAAAAGGTTGCGTTTTGCAAACTTAAGAGTTATAGAAATATTAGGATAAAATGGCATCATTCCCCATCAAGTTGTTCACCCATCAATTCTCATCCCCCTCGTTCGGCCTCATTCATATCCTTTAATGATGTTATATCTCTAACAAATGGCGTCCTTCCCAAGCAAGGGGAGATTCTTTTACTACCTTGAAGTAATGGTCAGCAAGGACAATTTGTTGTACATATTAAATTACCAAAAAAAAAAAAAAATTGTTCCAAAGTGTAATGACATTTTTTTTTATGGCATATTATATCTATGGCTTGAATTCCATCTCTCCTCTCTCACGCTATTTACCTTAAAATAGATAAATAAATAAAACGGATGTAATATGAAAAAAAAAAAAAAAAACAAGTAAACCAATATACATCCATTGTTTTTTGCGAACATGTTTACTAGAAATTACTAAAAGTAAGCACTAAGTATTATAATTTAAAATTTTTTTGTTACTACTATCTTATTATTCAAAAGCTGTCTTTATCTAGAATTTAAGTACCTTAATAATCTTGGCAGACAATATATTGACTAGCTTTTTGTAAAGCCCACTTGACAAAAGTTTCGAACAATTCCACCTCTGATGGGTTTCCAAGGCAACATGTTGATTTAGGAAATGATATATTTTATATCCTAGTAAACTACTCTGTACTCCATATTATTACTTAAATCACCTTATCTATCAAAAATCCCATATAGGGCAAGTTTCTCCACACACATACAACACAAAATGTTGAGAAACATCATATATATATAAGCTATTTTTTTTTTTTATAAGTATATATAAGCTATTATTTATGAAAATCTCAGTCCAACAATAATAGAAATAATGAGTCAAATTCTATCTCTATCTACAATTTTCAGTGCCTTAATCTTGACAAATAATGTACATTAAAGACCATATTAACTAACTTTTCTCTGCAAGTCCACTTGACAAAATTTTTTGTGAATGTAATGAAACCCCCGCTCAATTTTCATCCTCCCTCTTGGACTTATATCCATACCATCCAATGACAAGCTCTTTTCTCTTTAGGAGATTCTTCCCTGTCCTCATCGGTGACCCTAAATGAGCTGAAATTTGTTAAGTATAGGAGATGGAAAATTGAGTCATGGGTACTTATATTGGTAATCAATATCCAAATTATTGATACCATATAATTTCATGAGAAGCAGAGTTTTCTAGGGAAATTGGCCCTCTAATTTAAAGAGAGGACCTAATCAAAACAATTTGGTACTAATTTGCAGAATAGTTTTAGTTCCAATACAAAATCATTGAAACTTAGAAAATGTAGAACTTGTTACGATATTAAGGTGCTTTAATGCTTGTGAGAGATAAAACGTCAATTTTTTTTTACCACTATCTATAGCTAAATTGTAGTAAAAAGTTGCAGTACATATAGCAATTTTTGTCATAAGATAACTCATTCTGTTATTATACATTCATATGTAGATATTGAAAAAAATCATGCTGTCTATCACAAGATTTAACCAATTTCAAAGTTTGGAGAGATGCAAAATTTATTTGGCCACAATATGAAAGAAGCCAATTCTTCACAAGACCCTGACTTGGATGAATGACTAATTACTAATTAAATAAGCATACTTAGCAAAATGGATTGTTGATTTGTTTCACATGATTTATCGGCTAAAAACTCCACAACTGCACCAAAATGCTTGGGAGTGTAAATGCTCCCAGAGGAAAAACATGTGAACTCGTGATAATCTTTGGATCTAATGCTCCAAATAATGGTATACCTGTATCCCTCCCTTCAGTGGGGTATAGGACCATCTTCCTTTTCACATATTGAAAATTGTGGTAGCAAAGATCCAATTGTTTCTCTTTTCTTTAGAATACTTCAAAGGTTCTCCATCTATTTTGTTGAGCCTTTTAAGTCCAGGCCCATATGGGCTCTGTTAGTGTTTATTTGGCCCATGTTCTTAAGCCTTTTTAGAGAGAGTACATTAGAGAGTGCACAGCAGCAACACGTAGAGATGGTAAAATACACAAAAGAGAGAGAGACACAAGGGTTTGGATGTGAGTTTTACCTTTCTCCTACGATGGCCATCGAAACCTATTGAAGCAAGTGTCTCAAAGGTCTTTGGAGTTTCTTTCAACTAGTTGTTTGGAAGATTTCATTGTGGTGGATTTGGGTTTGTAAAACTCCTAAAGACGTAACCTTATGTTTCTCCAAGTTTGTCGTGTAGACTCAAGTTGTGCTATAAAAGTTGAGTGAAAGACCATTGGAACTTGTTGTTTATAGTGGATTATTAGGAGCTTGACCTGCAGATGTATGCTTAGCGCCAAACCGTGTAATTCTTAAGTGTGCATTGTGTAGGCCTTCTAAGTGTTTGATAATTTGTCTTTTGGATTCCATTTTGCATATCTTGCTAGCTTAGGCTCAGTATTTGTTGTGTCTAACCTCCATTACCTTTGTGTTGGTAAATTCACACTTGTTGACAATATTGGGAGAGACTACCATGAAGTGGGTAGTTTTTCCCAACAGTTAGGGTGAACGTGTTCAAGTCCAAATAAATTTCCCCTATCAGCTGATCATGTCATGGACTGCTTTAAGTTTACATTTTTCTCAAATGGAGTCAAGAGTTAAAGAGTTTTTTGCTTCCCCGCACAATTCCGTATCTTTATTCTCAAATTCAAGACCTAGTGAGAGATTTTAGAACATCTTTTGGAAGTGCCTTGCCAAAAACAGGAGGCACTGCCACCTCACGCATTCTAGTCATTTCATACTCCTCCTAGACACTATGATGTTTATTACAATAAACATCATAATGCGAGGAAGCCTCGAATTCAAAAGAAGATTGCCATATCCAATGAGCCTATTGGAAATATCGAAGATATAAAAATTTGTGAACTTTAAGATGATCACAACTTGGGTTTGCCTAGTGATATAATTCACACATCATTAGTGATTTCACATAATTAAGACCACCAGTGAAACATTTAAGCCCATCCCAAAAGCATTTGGCACAGAAAGGAGAGGAAAAGATAACCTGGAAATCAGTTGGCATGCAAGTCAACTCATCCATATGTTGACTAATATGATCAGATTTCCTTGGTGAGAAAGTGTCCAGTACTGGATGATAGAACTTCATCTTTGATAAATGCATATGGCCCATCCCGTAGAAGTTACAATCAATTTGACAAAAAGAAAAGCTTAGAACTTATAAAATGTAAATCAATAAAAAAGAAAAAGAAAAAAAAGAATTGAAGGTTGCATTTGCCATTAGCTTAAAAAGCCAACTTTTTTTACTATTCAACTTATTTTTGCTATTCATGGGCTCCATTGCACTTTTTTGTTACTATTTATGAGCCTTACGGTACTATTTCAATTACCTTTTAACTTTATCTAAAGTACTTTTAGCAAAAAAAATTCACTTTCAGCTAAATAAGTTGTTTCTAAATGGACTCGAAGTGTTCAAATATTGCACAATAATGAATCTCAATCGAGAGTCAACCACAAGCATCACAATGGAACTCACCTCATACATGTCTAGTGAGGAACACAAAACCAAGTTTCATTTGGGAACCACAGTTTTATTTTTTATTGGACATCTCCCAAAAAAAAATAAAAAAATCCTCAATGATTCAATCATAGGGATGCATTTACCCGAAACTGGAGAATAAAGGGAATATGCAATTCATGGGGCTGTAAACTTCTATCAAGAACAGCACAAAAATGTCTACAAACAATACTTTTCTTAATCTAACTTGCAAAAGTCACAGCAAATACCAACCAATTGGTTGCAACTTTTGAAAGGAGGGCAGTGATTAATATACATCACTCTTAAAAGTCTACAACACAAACCTTAAGTGTACAACTATCCATTTTAAGTAAAGAATCTCTGTATCATACAGAAGATGAAAATGCCATGATAGAACTTATAAAAAAGAATGCCATGAAAGAGCAGTGGCAAAGGAAAAAAGCTCCACTAAGTGAGCAAGAATCAATAAAGGGGTTGATGAAAAAGAAAAAAGAAAAAAGAGAACCACAAAAGGATTCCAAAAAACAACTGAGCATCAGTCAAAGGTTCAGGAAGTGTACCAAAAGAAGATTGGCAGCATGGGAGACAACATGTGGATAATAGCTATATCTTTGTCAAGGTGTTCAATAAACATACTCTTAACTATTATATGAATATAAGAGAACTCTAAGAGAGATAGTATAATGTTTGGATACAGATCTATTTTCACAAAAAGCTCTTCAGATGAATGGTAACCATAAAATTTCCTTGCTCAGACAAGGCTGCAACCACATACATGCTGTTGCTTTGAACCAGCATTACCTTTAAGCTGTAGGAGTTCAGACCAAAGCAAAAACATACAATCGATACCTACAGGATCAGCAATGAATTCCAGAAAGACCAATTACAAACAGCACAGAGGTTAGAACAAAACCGGTTGCAACCAAGCATACCTTCAAAGCTTTCTCAAGATCAAGAGATACAGCATGTGTGTATGCATCACCTATGCAAATTAACAAGAAAAAGGATAAACTCAGAAATTTAAAATAGGAATCATATCTAAAGCATAGATAAAGCAGAAAACCAGACAACAAAAAGCACAGCACATTTTAACATTAGGACAGACAAACTTAATTTCACATTAGGATGGAAGAGGATATCACATGCAAAATGAAATTAAGAGATAAATAAAAAATATAGCACAAATTCACAATATCAACTAAATAAAAAACACTTGATCCTGACTAACTAGGACCAGCTACATAAATCCAATTTTTATTCCATTGGCTAAATTCAAAAAATGTTATCTACCATCCTAGTGTGGTTGAAGCAATATATCTACCCCCAAGGCACATATAAATATGGTAAAACCTCCAAAAAAATACGGGTAATTTAGTCAAGAATAATGATGTAGTAATAAAGAAATAATGGAAGAGTAAATTTCAAACACTTTTCATATGCTTAACGTACTACTATTTGCTATACATGAATTATTGCTTTACATAGTATGCGATCTCTGTTATTTCAAACTTTTTTTTCTTGATAACGTAGGGACCCTTTCTAAAGAAGAACCCTTTGAACTCACTTCTAGCACAATGCTGATTCACCACCAAAAAATGGAAAAGAAGATAATTTTTTAGAAATATATTTTTCCAGTGTGCAATTGAAAAGAGAGAAAAATGAAAGATGGATTTGAAATATACTCTAAGTCCCACCAAATTTCACTTCAAAGTAGGTGGGACTTAAATTTTATTAAAGAAGTAAACACGTGTCCTAATTTTCCCTCCATTATCTCAACATAACCAAAAGGAGAAAAATATAACTTCATAAACTTTGATATACCTACTTCAACTATTGTATTCAAGGAACACTGACGAATCCAAGCTTTTGATATCATTCAATAAGACGCCAGAAAAACAGGAATGATCTTACCCCTTGGACGTGCAAGCAAGTCTTCTAACCAACCGGTGTAGAAACATATATTCTTATAACAGGATCCTCACTCACTTTCCCACCTTCAAGAATTCAAGAATCCACTTAGAGAAGCAAATTAACACATATTGTACATTTCTATGAATACCATTTTCCTAGCCCTATGTTTGGTTCCTTGGAACAATTAATAACTACATTTTAACTTAAACAAATTTTCACCACAGCAAAGTGTGCAAGAGTCTTTAGGGGTTCTTAAATAATTTTTTTTAATTAAAAAAATTAAATAAAATTCTATTACCTAGTTATTATAAGCATTAGGAATTATTAAATTCTTCCCTACAATCTATGCAATTATAAATAGTTTAATATTACCCTCACCCAGTCCACACCATCTTTACTTTTTTCTCATAATCCTAAGTTCATATACTTTTTCTTTTTAAAATATTTTTACTTCCAACAATTTTAGAGTTATATAATAGAGAACCCAATTTTAATTTAACCCTAGACTAACCTAGAATTAGTATGCTTGCTCTGCAAGTAAGTGTGGGGACAACAAGTTTAAACCTTTTTTTTTTCCCATAACATCTCTAACAATAAGTATAAAATTCATCTTAAAAACAAAAGGGTAAAAATACAATTACACCACTAAAATTATAAAAATAAGCATTTGTAAAAAACGCTACGAGAAGTTGCTATGGGTTCAAAATGAGCATTTGTAAAAAAACGCTATGAAGAATTGCTAATGCAAAACAACGTCTTGAGTTTTAAAAATGCGATGTTAACTCTTAAAATGACACCGTTTTAACATTAGAAGTTGTTAACAGTTAACAATGGCCAGAACAGAAGAACTAAAATAACAAAATTTCAACTTGGTGATTGCATTTTTGCCCCAAAAAAAATGAATATTCATAATATGTATATATATTTATGAGTTTCACTTTCTTTTCAATTGAGAATTCTATTCCTAATATCAAAAAATTAAAAAAATTACAAAAAAGAACAAGAAGAATTAAACAGCGTCGTTTGAGAGTAAAATTAGAGTACCTTGGAAGGTTCTATAAGAGTTACGAAGGCCATGGATAGGCGGAGCCATGTAGTGGTTGATGGTGACAATCCAAACGCTGAAGGCGTTTATATCTGACTCTGAAACACTTTGAATTTACAGGAATGCCATGAGAACTTGCTTCCGGGAATGGAATAGAAGCCTAGAAGGAGGGAGGAAGGTTTTGAATTTGGGGGCTATCGAGGGAAAATGAAAATTTGTTTCTATTTGTTTGGCGCAAGTTAGAGAGACAGGCAGTTATGATATTAACTTGAAAGCTTCTCAGGCACACTATTGCAGAGTTGTAATCCCAGAGAATGTGAATATAACAACTTTGTCCCCACTTCTTTTGTTAAATTCTCCATAGTCCACTGTTGGAATTTATTTTAATAATAAATTACACAAACATCTTATGAGGTTCACTAATATATATATGGGATTATTATTCTTATTTTATTTCATAAAAAAAAAAAATTCTTATCATGTTGTCCATGGAGAGAATTGCTATTTACCTAAATGGTCTGAACTGAGTCACATGTTGTCCATGGAGGTTCAAACTTAAAACGTAACATATGCAAAGATTCTAACAATGGTCACGACTCTAGATTATCCTTGGTTTACTTCCTTATTTGTACATGTGATTTAGTGATTTGTATTATACTATGGTGAAGGAAATCAATGCAATATTAATAGTAGAGTGCATGCATTATTTATTGTACACTTGAATATAATTGTATCAATCACTATAATTATTTCATTAAACTCAATAAAACTTGAATTATTACACACATAGATAAAATTATTACAATCACTATAAATCTAGAGCAAATGCCTCTACTTGTCTTCATCTTCATAGATAAAATTTTCTGTCTCAGCACTTGCAAAGCAAAGTGGTATTAATTTCATTATTGTTATCCATCACATGAATTAACAGAGTGCTAGAAAATAAATTGGGCACTTAAGTGGGTTCAGTACCTCAGTCTAACACTAATCAACTAAAAGGGGCATATCATCCTTTTACTTTTCCTTCAAATTGGTTGTGGAAAAATAAAGTAAGATTTTTTTCTTTGGTCCCATTTGAATGATCATTAGGTCTGTGAGGCACACAACAGGTGGTAAAACTCTTCCTTCCCTTAACCCTTACTTTTAGTGTTCAATTTCAAGCCTAATGTGTGATGACTGATGACAGGAAACTTTATCAACTGAACTAGCGGACACTCACTTTGATTTACATGATTTAAGTTGTTTTATTTGATGAACAACAATAAAGTTATAAGACTCAAAAGCTGGAATTGTCTCTTTTCCTACATTCACTGCTACAAGAAACAGCATGGTTACTTTTAGCGACAGCAAGCATGGAATGGATCAAATTAACCTAAAGGACACTTAGCATCATGATCATTTTCCTAAAAGGTAATCACAGTATAAAGCCATTCGATATGATTCATAAAAAACAACACTAATCAACCAATCAATAAAAAAAAATCCATACACCAAAAACCCACAAAAGCATTTCGACAGAACACTCAAAACCCAAAATTTCAAAACCAAAGAAAACCATTTCTGCACAATTCAACATTCCCATAGACCAAACCAATACTATTCATAATCCAAATGCTCACTTAGTCAATAATAACCTTATCATTCTAATAATTTCTTCAAAATTATCTCATAATCATCATCATCGACATCCACATTTCCCACATCACACACACACAATCATCATTTTCAAACCAAACACCAAAAAATTTCAAAATTTCATATTCCAAATAAAAACATTTGAACCCACAAACCTCAAAATATCAAACCGGTCCTTCCCGAAATCGATGCACGCAGTGTGCACTGCCTTGAAATCCTCAAAATCAATCTCCAAATCCTCATCCTCAACTGCAACCGTCTCCGAAGCATCGAGGCCCCGTTCTTTAACCATTCTGTCCTCATCCTTCCTCCTATGATCAAAGTAGTTCTGCCCCACCAACCTCTCCATGAGCTCCATCGAGGCCCCGTTCTTTAACCATTCTGTTCTCTTCTCTTCCCTCCTATTCTCCATTTTCCAAACAAAGTGTAAAAGCTTCTAAGGGGATGACTGGGGTGACAATCTTCTAGAGTTGAGTAAATATGTCATAAAATGTTTAAAATCATATCCATTTATTTTGAAATAAATGGTTGAATTTTGCCCAGTTAATAATTTACAAAAATATTAAAGTGATGATAGTTAATATTTCTTTGAATTTTGATGATAAGGTAGATATTAATCCATTCATTTCAATACGTAATGAATAAGATTTTAATCGTCATACTAGAGTTTCTATAAGAATTTTAGAGAATTATAGTTTCTCTCCAAACCCTTCAAACTCTCTCCCTTTTTTTTTATTAGATGTGAATTTTGGTAAATCCATCAATAGCTATATCATCAATTAAGTGTTTAAATTTCAAGTTTTTATAGTCCTAAATTATATATAAAAAAATATGTTTATTAATTAAATAGTAATTAATATAATAGAAAAATAAATAGTAATTAATATCTAATTTGAACAAAATTTGACATGCATGTTAAGAACATAAAAAATATGTAATCAAATAGCTACATTTTCAATATATATAATCATGTTAATTTTTTTTAGTTGGACTCTGGAGAGAAACTTCGTTCTTTATAGAATCTTAATATGGATTACGACATCTTGTCATATAATGGTATTGGTAGTTTGGTACCTATGCGCACTCATGTGAGACTGTGAGAGGATTGTGTAGAATAGTTTGTCCTACACACCCACTAAAATTCATTTCTCCTCCATCTACACCCGAAGGAGGTGATATCTCATTCAATTGTCATATTTCTCTTAGACTAAGTGAGATTCATTGGTGTGTATCACACATCTTGATGTTGAGAGGAACGTTGAATTTAATAAATTCATAATTTTCATTCCTTATACCAGTCCTATTTTTCAAATTATAAATTCTTATATATCAAAGCTTAGATGTAATTTTTTTTTTTTTTTGTAAATATTTCTAAGAGCCTTTTACTTGTTGACCAAGATGATAAATGATTCCAATTTCCAACTCATAAATGTCTTATATTCAAGAATAATCAACCCAATATGGTATCAGCTGGGTGCTCCTAACTTAAATGGTAATTTTTTCTCTCAAGACTTTAAGATCTGGCTGACTTCTAATGCTAACTCAAAGCCTTCTCTCATGGTCAAAGGTGTACCATGGTACTCTCTTTTTTCTTTTTCCATCTGGTCTTTGTGGAAGCAAAGGAATCAGGTTGCCTTCAATAACAGAGGAGTCAATCGGAACCTAACCAATTCGATAATTGCGCAAGCAATGGAGTTTGTTCTCTGTGTCAATCAACCTAAGTGCAGCAACCGCATGGCAATCAGACAAGTCAGATGGGAAAAACCAAGCACGGGTTGGGTTAAGCTCAACACCAATGGGTCTGTGAATGTTTCTTCAGGGGCTGCTGGAGGTGGAGGGCTGATTAGAGATGATTGGGGTAATTGGATTGTGGGCTACTCTAGAAAAATCGGTAAAGCTAATAGCTTCCTCGCTGAAACTTGGGCTTTACGAGATGGCCTCCTCTTGTGTAACCAGCTAAACTTGAATGCTGTTATGGTTGAGCTTGATGCCAAAGCTCTTGTTGATGCTTTCAAAAATCCTTCTTATGCTAATACTATTGTCTCCTCGCTCTTTGATGACTGTAGACGTCTAGCTGCTCAGATTCCCCAGTTAAGCATCAAGCATATATATCGTGAAGCTAATAGGTGTGCTGATCACTTAGCTAAGTTAGGAAGTTGTCAATCTTTAGATTTTAGTTTCTTTTTTTGTCCTCCTGTGGACTTGGTGCCTCTTGTTATGGCAGATTGCCAGGGGAGGTTCTTCAACAGATTGTGTCCTGAGCTGTTGCTTGCTCGTTAGTTTTGTTTTATTGTAATTCCATTCTATCAAAAAAAAAAAAAAAAAACTGACATTTTAGTGAATTTAAAATTTGAAGGTTTTGGTTAGTTCTAACAAGAATGACGACTTTAATTTTGGGTCTCAAATTTTGTCAAGGCTAGGCTTGTTTGTGCTAAGAGAGAGAGAGACCTACATGAACAAAGCTTAAACCGTCTCTAGGGCCATACTAGACAAGCTAAATGATAGGGCCTCATGGCATACTTGTTTTTCGACCCGCACTTTCTTTCTTATGATTGTAGTGTTCACTTTGAAATACTTTACTATTTAGTCCAAAAAAACCCAAGAACTACTTGAAAATAAGAATGCAAAGCTGCAAACCACTGCATAAATCCCATCAAACTACAAAAATGAGTCATTTTTTTAAAAATATTTTCTATAAAACTATTTCATTTTCCTATATTTAGTAGCAACTTTAAATGAGTTAAAAAATGGTCTCCTGATTTTTCTTATTTAGTTATACTTTTTTTTGTTTATCAAAGATAGTTTTTTTTTAGCTATCAAATATTGAAAAACAGAGAAAACTATCTTCACACAATTTTCCAATGAAAAAAAAAACGGAGCATAAAATACATTGGGCATCAGACTTCTTTGTTGCTGTAAATAAGTACAAACAAAGAGTGTATAAGAGTCTTGTGGGTTAGTAGCATTGACCACTTTTTTGTATGAGCAAGGCATGGTATTAACATCACAGCAAAACAGAGGATTACATTGGGCATCAGACTTCTTTGTTGCTATATACAACATATGATTAATCACCTAAAAAACACAAAATACAACTTACAGCACAGGACTAAGTAAAGAAGGTATGTACAAGTACAACAGTAACCTCATTCAAACAATGGAGAAATGTACGGAGTGGAGAATATTGAACAAGGAAAATTCTTCTTTTCAATTCCCAACGTCGAAGCACATGTTGGAATGACTAGTGCTGAAAACCACTCAACCATACATTTCGGGTAGAAACCTTCATCAGCAGCAACGGAAGAAAGACTTCGTAGTTCTTTCTGAACTTTCCGCCTCTCATAAAACACTGAGCATGCTAGTGAAGTGCACTTGACTCCACTTTCCACAACCCAGTCACCGCCTCCACAATGTCGACAAATAGCAGCAAGGTGTTGCATCTCTCTCTCCAATTTTGAAGTTCTTCCAATCACAGCTGCTGCAGCAAAAGCTCCCTTTCGCAAACATTGATTGCAAATATGGGCTGATGCCTGGACCAACTCACCACAAAGTATACAATGTTTTGAGAGATAGTAATAATCAATTCTGGTTCGTTGTGCATTTAGAGCAGAGAAGGGGTGTTTAGCAAAGGCTTCCCTGACTGGACGGGGGATATCTATAAACCACCGATTCAAGTCAGTTCCAACAAGTCCAAATACCCGCTGCAAAGCAGGGATTATTTGTTTGTTGATGTAATGCAAATCATTTAATCTAAAGGGGGAATCCATTGCTAAAAGTTCCAATGGATCCACAACCATATCAATGAGGCGGGCCCCTGGCTCCCCATGGATTACAACATAAGGTATTCGCTCTGCATAGCATGGTTCTGCCCTTGGATCAGCTCTCATCGCTTTAGTGGCCACAATTGCTGCTGGTGGGAGAGATGAAGAGCTCCTTGTACAGTAGGTACCTAATCGAACCTCCTTTGCAAAAACAAAATCCTGATGAGAAACCCTGCCAGATAGAATCCGGATCCATTGGCGCTGCAAATATGCTTTAAGTTCAGAAGTGTTCTGATGTTCAAAAAAGAGTCTCAACGACCAGTGTCTTGGAAACAGCTCCACATGTATCCCTGCGTACTGTCTCAATGCCTTTAGCATCAAATACAGGTTCAGACTTTTCTGGGCTCTCGTAACTGTAACCAACATAGCGTTTCTTAGTAAGGAGGAAACATGGATGATATACTTTCTCCATTTTCAAAGTGACTGGGTTTGGATTCATAGCAGTGATTGCAGAGGCAATCTCATTCCCAATTTGAAAAGACTCTTTGACCGTGTGTCCTTTGAGGAGGACAAACAAGCTGTCAGTATCACCATAAATAACTTTAGCTTTCCACTTATCATTTACATTCACAAATGAAATTGCCTTTTCAAGAGTACTACGGCCACATTGAACAATACTGTCTGCAAGCTCTGCACAAGGCATGCGACCACTAAATCCAGCAGCTGTATAGCCATATGTTACATTTGCTATCAGCTTCAAAGCAAGCTGTCTTGCATTAAAAATCTGGTGAAGACTTTTCTGCGAGGGGGACAATCTTTTCATAGCTTGTTTCACCATTATTCTAGTTGATAATATTTCCTCTAATAAACGGGGCATTATGCCTTTACGGACCTTTGAAGATACATACATAACACCATTTGGAGTATGTAATATCTCATTTTTCACTCTCTTTAGAACAGAAGGATCTGGTGAAAATGAACTAACCCCAAGTGTATTTGCCTCTGAAGGAGCAACTTTTCCAAGGCATGTAGAAAAGCAAAGATTGTATGCAATTATCATCGGAGGATAGAGAGACTGAAAATCAAGAACAACAACCGGATCTGCATAAAAACCAGATTCTGGTTCCATCACAAGTGGTAGGCATTCCATTGCGGGTTGAGAAGCAACCTGTTGACTTCCGGGGGATATAGCAAGATAATTTTTTGTATGTGCCAACATAGAGTATATAGTTATTTGTTAGATCAAAAGGATCATAATTTGGCCACAATGCAACTACAATCATTATAATCGCAAAAAAATTGATAATTCCCTCAAATAGTCTACTTCAATTCATCTAAACATCTTCAAAAATAAATAAATAAATAAAAATCATCTAAAACTGTGCAAACTCAACACAAAAGTTCTCACAAAAATAAGAATCTGGCCTTCTGGAAACATATGTTTGTTATTATGAGAATATAACAAAGTGCAGAAATATAACAAAACTACCATAAGAGTTATTTTATGACATTCAGCCAAGCTTATCTTTCTGGGGGGAAATAAAGCTTATCTTATTGCAGAAATACAGCTACTACAGAAAATATAAATCCACATTAAGTGCCTCTAGGCCCTCTAAGAGTCTACTCAAATTATCTTTGCCTTCGCAGGTTCACTCTAAAAGTTCTCACAAACCAATTTGGCCTCTTTGATATGGTGACATGCCCGGTAACCAGTCCAATTACAAACCCACAAGCATATCCTATCACCACCACTTTCCAATTGAACCACTCTCCAAAAGATGACTCCTTGCTTGGTTCAAAAGTTGGAATTTCACAATGTCCACATTTCTTTGATAGCGGAGAGCCACACAATCCCAAGTTTCCCTCAAAAGAGGAATTTTCAAACGTCCAAAATTGTCCACCTTGTGGAATTAGACCATTAAGTTGATTTTGAGACAAATTTAAATATTCAAGAAATGTGAGACTTATTAGCTGTTGAGGAATTTCACCTGAGAGCTCGTTTTGAGAAAGATCCAAAGATTCAAGTGCGGTTAGGTTCCCTAATGATGACGGGACACGGTCCATGAAGCTATTGCTTGATAAATTGAGTACAATTAGTCCCTTTAGGTTTCCCACACTATTTGGAATTTCTCCATCAAACCTATTATTGGAGAGATCAATAGCTGTGAAGATGGTCAAGATCTTTACCAAAAATATTTCTAACCCCTTATTCACCACTGTCATTGAGTCTTCATAATAATTTGATTGACTTCCCATGTATTCTGGTTGTGCTTTATCTTCGGCAGGAACCATTTGCATTGCATTCCAAGTTCTAAAGTATTCTGAAGGTAGCCTACCAGAGAAATTGTTGTGAGAGAGGTCGATGACATGCAACTTGGAAAAGCCAAACCTGGCATGAGGATTCCATATAGGGCCATGGAATCGATTTGCATGCAAGACAAGAATCCGTAACTCTGGCAAAGACTGTAACCAAAAGGGGAATGCATCATTCATCATGTTATTTCCAAGATTTAGTACCTCTAGCATTCGACATTGCACTAATGACTGTGGAATCTTCCCCTGTATTTGGTTGTGACTGAAGTCCAATGTCACCAACATGCATCCTTTTATGAATGTTTTAGGCATGCTTCCTTGAAAGCAATTGTTCCTCATATTCAATACTGAAAGAGAGTTGCTTAAGTGACCTAAACATTGAGGAATGTGACCATTCAACTGGTTGTTAGATATATCAAGCACTTGGAGGGAATTCACGTTGCAAATCATTTGAGGGATTTTTCCGGTTAGATTATTGTTTGAGGCAAAAAAATATCTTGTAGACAATGGGGGAATTGGGAGTGACCCTTGCAACATGTTGGAATGTAGATCTAAATAGACAAGAGATTTCCAAGGAAGAACTTTTACTGGCTGTTCAAAACTGCTAAGATGGTTAAAAGAGAGATTCAGGAATTGCAATGTCCCCTTTCCAACATTCCAAAACCATTCAGGTATTTTACCTTCAATTTTGTTGTTGGAAAGGTCTAATGTATTCAATTCATTTTGGGCTTTTAGGAAATCAGGGAATTCACACAAATTGCAAGAAGACAAATACAAACCTGAAAATTTGTGGTGGGTTGAATTGATATTTCCTTTTGAAACCAACAAATTGTTACCTGAAAGATCGAGATATTGAAGCTCTTTAACCTGGAAGAATATGTTTAACTCCATCTTGTCCTTTAGGTTGATTGAAGAAAGATATAGCCCTTGTAGCTTAGTGAAATTGGAAATTGACCTTGGAACCGGTCCATCCAATTTGTTTCCACTCAATGCTAGGGAATTTAATTGTGATGAAGAGATATTTTGGAACTGGAGAGGGCCAGTAAGCTGATTTTGTTCTAGATATAGTTGAGACAATGAAGGCATTGTATACAAAACCAAGGGTATAGCCCCTGTGAGTGAGTTTTGAGACAAGTAAAGGGAAGACAAATGAGTAAGTCTACTTATTTCTGATGGGATTGACCCTTTCAATTGGTTTCCTGATATATCTATTCTAGTGAGTTTGGTAATATTTGTCAGTGAAATTGGGAACCTGCCCTCAAAATTGTTATATGAAAGGAGTAATTCTTCTAGTTGTGTAAGATTTCCCAGTGAAGATGGTACTTTCCCAGAGAAAAGGTTATAGCCAAGATCTAGAGAAGTGAGTTTTGCAAGATTTCCTAATGTGGATGGAAGCTGACCATGAAAATTGCTCTTTAAGAGAGAAAGAGAAGTAAGCTGTGATAGATTCCCAATGGAAGGGGGAATTTCTCCTGAAAATTTACTTGAATCAAGTTCCAAATAATTCAAGGAGTTAAGGTTGCCGATTGAATTGGGCAATTTCCCAGAAAAATTTGTCCCAGAAAGATCCAAATAACTCAAAGATTTAAGGTTGCCGATTGAATTGGGCAATTCCCCAGAAAATTTTGCCCAAGAAAGATCCAAAACTCTCAAGGATTTAAGGTTGCCGATTGAATTGGGCAATTCCCCAGAAAAATTTGTCCCAAAAAGATCCAAATAACTCAAGGACTCAAGCTTTCCGATCGATTTGGGCAATTCCCCAGAAAAATTTGCCCAAGAAAGATCCAAATGACTCAAGGATTTAAGGTTGCCGATCGATTTGGGCAATTGCCCAGAAAAATTTGCCCAAGAAAGATCTAAATAACTCAAGGATTTAAGGTTGCCAATTGATTTGGGCAATTCCCCAGAAAAATTTACCCCAAAAAGACCCAAATGACTCAAGGATTTAAGGTTGCCGATTGATTTGGGCAATTCCCCAAGAAAATTTGTTCTAGAAAGATCTAAATGACTCAAGAATTTAAGGTTGCCGATTGAATTGGGCAATACCCCAAGAAAAATTGCCCCAGAAAGATCCAAATGGCTCAAGGATTCAAGGTTGCCGATTGAATTGGGTAATTCTCTGGAAAAATAGGTTTGAGAAAGATCCAAAAAGTTCAAGGACTTAAGGTTCCCGATTGCATCGAGCAATTCCCCAGAGAAATTCGTGTAGGAAAGACGCAATTGCTTTAGGGAACTACCAGATCGAAAATTGGGAAGAAAACCAGTGAGATTGTTGTTACCTGACACATCAATGGCTTGTATCTTGGGCAGTAGGAAAATATCTGAGGGAAATTCGCCAAGCAAAATGCACTCAGACAGAGAAAGAGATGTCAAGGAAGACAAATTTCCCAGGGATTGAGGCAGTGACGATGAGATGTTCACATGGTCTAGATGAAGTTCTCTCAAATATGTCATGTTCTGGACAAGTGTTTCAAGATCATTTCTTTTGAGCTTCAAATATACAGTACCACCAACAGAGTAATCAAAATAATTGAAAGAGAGATCAAGTGAAACCAAATTGGAGAGCCATGAAATTTCTGACGGAATTCGGCCATGTAAGAAGGAACGAGAGAGATTAAGATGGGTCAACCTCACAAGCTGCCCAAACTCAGATGGGATTGTGGTGAAGGAAGAGAAGTTGTTGAGGGCAAGGTTGAGTTTTCGAAGATGACGCAACCTGAAGAGGCTGCTGTTAGACTTGAGAGGCCCACAAAGCCAGCTTTTGCTGAGGTCTAAGCCAATGACGTGGCCGTAGTGTGCATCGCATGTGACCCCATCCCAGGTGGAACAACAATCACTATCTGCCTTCCAAGACTTCATCTTTGGATATGAACCATTATAGTAATCAAACGGTTCATATTCATCAGAATAAATTCTCTTCTCAGCGAATTCTTTCCTCAGTTGCAGCAAAGCAGAGCTCTGGTCTGGGAGGCAATGATGTTGAGAGGAAGTATTAGAAGTGGTTTGAGAATGTGAAATGAAGAACAAACAAAAGGTAAGGAATAAGGACAGGTATTGATTCATTTTCCACATGTTTTCAGCAGAGGAAGTAAATGGAAAATTGAGTGGCTTAAGTGTTATGAGCATATAAAGAACTAATGACACGTGAGGATATTTATACACACACAACAATTTGAAAGGACTAAAGGTAATTGGATATTTATATTATTTTTTGTGGTCTAAATCGAATTGGATTTTAAGGGCTTTAAATATATTGATTTGAAAGGTCAGAAATAATTGAATCTATGAGTAATCAGTATTGACTGGAATTGCTTTCCATACACGATTGTGATAACATATTAAAAAGTTCTTTATATTTAGAAGGCTTTAGATTAAAAAGTTCCTTTATGTAACCATAAAAATATGAAGACGACAATCCTTTTTATAAATTGAAAAACGAATTCCCTCTAACATTTAATATTTAGTTGATTTTTTGTAACTAAATTCCTTCCTTCGTGTTACATTCCAGTCACTAAATTAAAATTTTAAACTAATAAATTTTGATTTTTAAAAATTCTGCTGTCTATATAGCCTTTTGATCTCGATTTTTGCTTGTTAGCTTCTTGCAATCCAACTATGATTTTAAATTATAATGCTATAAAAATAAACATCCAAACAAACAAAAATTTCTTTCAATGGCCAGACTTTGTAACTTGGTTATAGTTCTCTTACTCAAATAAAATTATATCTTTTATCTCAAAAAAAATATATATATATATATATATATATATATATATATTCTTTCAATGGCATTCCAAATCAATACCCATGATTTCATGTGCAACCACATCTCAGAATGGTTATTCTACCAAATAAGAAAAATTAAAGGAACTGTACATCATACTAAGATTTTGACGTGTGAGAGTGTGAGACACGGGATAAATATCAAAGAGTTTGTTAAAAAAGAAAATATAGAACACGTCATGAATCATGATAGCTAGATTCTATTGACTTGACTAGCTTTTCTTCTACGTTTAAAATACAAAAATGTCTCCCGACAAACAAGACAAAAATGTCTCCTGACAAACAAATATTATAAATTTATAATGGATATCGTTAACAAGGGCTTTATAGGGAAATTGATAATAGATTATGGGCCAATTGTTAATAAACTATATGAAAAAAGTTTTGACAAAATTTTTATTAAAAATATAAAAAATTGTCAATAAAATTAATTGGGCAAATTACAACTTACTTATTTATGATTTGATTGAAATTTAAGTTATCTACTTATGGTTTGAAATTTGACACTTTACCCATCTGAAGTTTGATCGAAATTTAAGTTGCCAACTTGTGATTTAAAATTCCATGATACAAGTGTTTTGTTGGATTTTTTTTTAATCTTATTTGATCTTGTATTTTTATATTTTTTGCGTTTTTGGAATAGAGAAACATAAAAGTAGAGTAAAATTACATGTTTAGCCCTGTTTTTAACAAATATGGGTTATAGAAATCTAATAAAGTTAACCTCATGTAGATAAAGTGTAAAATTTCATGTGTAATTACATAATTTGTTGTGTCTATATATGTTGATTTGAACCTCATCTTTCACCTCTCTCACCATATACCTAAAAAATAATAATAATAATTAAAAATAATGTACTCTGAAAAATAAAAAAGAACCAAGAACATTGTAGTTTAGCTACAACCTTCTGTCCTTCTCCCCTCAAAAGAAAAGAAGAATAAGAAGAGAGGTTTATTTGTAACAGATTTTTGAGTGATAAACATTAACAAATGTTACTAATATTAATAAGAATTCTTTGTGTAATGGATCCTAAGCATTACAAATGCCAAATAAATATTTTCTCAAAAGGCTTAAGAATTGTTGTTTTTATTTAAAAGTAATTTTAGCTGTGGCATTTTTTGATTGTTGAGGTGACAAAATATCCTATCAAAAATCTCTTTCCTCGTAACTCTACAAATTTAGTAATTGAAGGGGGTAGAAAATTGGCCTTTGCCCCTTTCGCGCAAACTTTTTAGCAAAATGCACCTGTTCTGAAACTGTTTAGAGAAATGTCTCTGTTTTGAAAATCGAGTTTTTAAAACTCGATTTTTAATGAAAAACTCGATTTGCCCAAAATCGAGTTACTTGAAAAAATTTACATGGAACTCGAGTTCCATGTAAATTTTTTCAAGTTTTTACCTATAACTCGATTTTGGGTGAATCGAGTTTTTCATTGGAAATCGAATTTAAAAACAGGAGCATTTCTCTAAATAGTTTCAGAACATGGGCATTTTGCTGAAAAGTTTGGCGAAAGGGGTATTTTGCCATTTTGGCCATTGAAGCGGTTTGCAATAGTTACATATTAGAGTCAGGATTATTATTATTATTATTTTTTTTTTTGCATTAAAATTTTGAAAGCCATACTTCTTCAATTATCTATTTCAAATATGATTTTTATTTTGTCAAGTGTTTCATACTTTTATAGCTCATTTAGCACTTTTATGTAAGTTTTAATTTTGTAGTTCGCTCACTTTGTCATGATTTTTTTCCAATAAGAAGTATTAAAATTTAAAAGCCATACTTTTAAACACAACTATTTGTTGAAAATAGGTTTCTTTATTGGTTGCTAAGAGTTTTATAATTCAATTGACACTTCTTTGCATTACAAGACATACTCTTTGCAAGTTTTTCTTTGCATTACAGGTTGCTCACTTTTTCAAGATCATATTAGAGCATAATTCTTTCATATCTGGTTCTAAGGTATTTTAAGGATTTCAAATTAATCTGCAAGTTATTATAAGATGCATTACAAAAGCATGTAATAAAGAAATATTTTAGAAAAGGCAAATAATTAACAGAAGGATAAAGTTTAGCTACAAAATTGATTATAGTCTAAAACTACAACCTTACTCAATATCATTAACATTACTACATATTTTGAAAATTTAACCGTTAGATTACATGTTCTTTACACTATTAATACACATGTCAAATTTTATGCCATTCAAATATTATTTACTATAAGATCCAAAAGATTATATTTTTATGCATAATTTTAAACTACAAAAATTTGCAATTTAAATAATTTATTGATGATATAGTTATTGATCTTAAATTTTATAGAAATTTTGCAAGTATGGAGAATATAAGAAGAAAATATAATCCAATGATAAATTTGTCAAAATTCACATTCAATAAAAAGGTATTGAGTAAGATTGTAGTCTTAAGTTACAACAAATTCTGTAGCTAAATTTTGTTCTTAATAGAATAAAAAGTTTCTTCTTATTAGTCTTTTTCTAATCCCATCAGTAATTTCATTTAAAAGGAATAAATAGTGAGTGTAAGAAGATAATATTAACGTGAGAATTAATCTCCTCTTCCCCTCTCCCCTAGGACCAAAACTTACTTATATGAAAATATTGGAATCCATAGTAAAGTGTGTGTAATAACTAGGTAATATTGGAAGTAATATGAACAACACTACGCAAAAATAATGCAGTTTTTTAGTCATCATCTATAGGTAAAATTAGTCAAATGCTATCTCTATCTAAAATTTTCAATGCCTTAATTTTGGCAGACAATATATTGACCATAAAGACCACAGTGCATGACTAACTTTTCCAACAAAGTCTTCTGACAAAAGTTTTGAGGATGTAATGTGAGCTTGCTAAATTTTCTTAGAAACTTCTTCCCATATCAATTGAATTTGCTAACAAAAATATTAACAAATAATAAAGTAATAGACAAGATTTTACTAATAGATATCCTTAGAACATTTATTAACAAACTATTTAGAAAAAAAAAAATTTATGAATAAAAAAAACTAGTATTTTTTTATTTTTTATTATTGTTTCAATTTTCTCATAAATTTTTTTATAAAATAATTTATTAATTAATTCTCTAAAAGAACTCATTAAAGGGATCATAATATAAGAATATAAGTTACTACGTATATCACGTTATGAAAGCTAGGTAGACTAGCTTTTCTTCTACCTCTCAAGGACAATAACGTGTCCTTTTGGTCACTTTCAATCAATTTATTAAAATGTGTAGTGTAGCTTTTATAGTCAAAGTCTCCTAGACAAAAGTGAAGAGGATGTAATTTTCAAACCCTAATTTTGGTTTCTTTGACTGGTTGTTCACTAATTGTAAAACATATAACACATTCTAGGCATTAGGTAAAGATAATGTGGTATAGGTTCAAATCCTTTAGTATCTTAAACAACAAAAAAAAAAAAAAAATCATGCTATAACCGTAATATTGAGAGATTTAACAATAATAAAAGATAAAAAAAGGACTTCAAGATTTATAGTTAGAAAATGCATGCCACCGTTCATCATAATTAACTTCAATGACATGATGTTGGGAGATTATTGTATGTATTGCTGTTTTTGGACATTTATACTTGGATGTGCTCTAGGCTTCCTATGGACATTTATCTTTTTGGAACTACAGTGAGTCTATTCAGTCTAGAAAACAAAATAAGTTGTAGTTGAGTTCAATTAATTTTTACCCACTACACTATCATACAATCACATACTAACACAACATTCTTTTTTAAACTAGAAAATGCCGTATGGTGTTTTATAATAAGTTTTGATAGAATCAAATTCTAAAAAATAATAACCGGTTATGAATTACTCCTATTTAATTCAAACTTACTATTTTTTTTAGAAGAATATGTTAACTATTCTATAAATACTTTCTCAAAAAAAAAAAAAAAAACTATTCTATATAAATAAGTTTTTACTCTGGCTTGTGCGATTCAATTGTCATCAATGGTTCTTATACAAGATTTAATCATTTTTATATCTTATTATTTAGCTTGCTTTCATTTTCTATCAATTTTTCATGATGGAAGGTTACTTAAGGTTATCTATGTATTATCAATATAATAAAAGTTTAAAAATCATGGTTATCAAAAGTAGGGGTCCGTTTGAATACAACTTATTTTGCTGAACTGAAAACTGAAAACTGAAAATACTGTAGCAAAATAAATTTTAAATGTGTAAATAGTGTTGTGGGACCCATTTTTAATATATTTTTTTTAATAAAGTGTTCATGAACAGTGCATTTTGTCTCAAAAAGCAGAAAACGTGAACTGAAGGAAAAAAAAAAAAAAAAAAAAAAGCTGGACACAGACGTAGACGCCAGATGTGAATCCAAACCAAGCCTAGATATCTCACATAATTGTTTTTCATTATTACTTTTTATTATTACTATGGGGCCTAATAATCTGGCAACCCCGGCCCATCTTACATTCGGCTCAAGGCCCATGCCGAGGATCAAGAAACATCCGAGGAGGAACTTAGAAAACCCAAAGCGCCAAGAAACATCGTCGAGGATGATGTTGTCCTCGGACACCCGAGACCATTGGAGGGGGAAGTAACGGGTCACCAGAAGCGGCCTTCCTGAACATCCAAAGAGAAAGAGCAAGTACAACGTGTCAGTAATGGAAGCATGGTGGAGGAGCAAGTCCAGGATGAACTGTCACCTCCACATTAAATGCCCACGACTAACGTCTTGGCCGCATTAATGAGGACAGGATCCCTAAACAGTGCCGCCTTGGTTGCTGCAACCCACAGAAAGAATGGGAAGGAGGCTGATGGAACAAGCACTCAAGTAGCGGCTTGGTTGATTGACAAATGTAAGGCTAGGATCAATTGAGAGGGTGGTATATAATGTAAGGGATCCCTCTGTAAAGAGGGATGAGAAAAACTGGAGGAAAAGGTATTGTAGCAACTGGTATTCTCGGAGAAATTCTTGTAACCATTCTTTGAAGAAGGAATAAGAACTTTAAGCCCCCAAGAGAAAGGCCGAGGAGCACCATTGTGCATCTTAACTCGTGTCCTGGCTATCAGATCCACATGCATCCATGCATAGCCGCTGTATCTCTCACTAGTGCCTAGTTCTTTAACCCGCTCTCTATAAATTCATTGTACCGGGCTAACTAGGCTTGAGTCCACTCTTTCAATAGCAGAAGTGTTCAAACCCAGACCCTACAATTACAAATATAATAGAATTTAAATTTATAATGTCCGCTTTATGATAATTGTTTTTTATCATCAAGTCAATATACTAATTAGTTTTGATGTAAGTGAATTTGAACCGCAAATCTATTATTCGCCTGACAAGAAATTTTACCCATTGGGTTAATTAGATTCCACACTCTTAACTAATTCTAAGGTATACTTCTTTTTATAATAGTTTTACAATTGAATTTTGATTAAGGATCCGTTTGGATAGAACTTATTTTGCTGAAACTGAAAATTGAAAATATTGTAGCAAAATAAATTTTAAATGTGTGAATAGTACCGTGATACCCATTTTAATGAAAAAATGTCTGAAAATTGATATTTGTGGGTTTGTGAACAGTGCACGGATGCATTGTTCACAGTTGAAAAGTCAACATTTGTTGCTACCGTTTATGAACAGTGCATAAACAGTAGTCGCATAGGGATTACAGCTCCTGAAACGCGTGAATTTTTTTTTTTTGAAAGAAACGCAAACGTGGGTTTAGAAATGCGGATCCAAACCCACATTAACAGTTCTTGATACACAATTTTTGTTCAATTTATGAAACATCTAGAGATATTATGTTTTAATTATATATATATATATATATATATTCTATAAATTTATGATTAAAATCGTGCCAAGCACGCTGAAATTTTTTTTCCAATGCAATGAACTAGAATTCAATTCATAAAGGTAGAGAGAACGTGAATAACGCTGCACAAAAATAGTCATTTTGATTACCAGTATGAGAAGACAATAGTAGAACAATGAACCAACGTGGATAACACTGCCAAAAAATAATTCTAAACAAAGTTTGATAGTCAATTATAGCCAAATTGATTACTACCTAGCATTTTCCTTTTTCACTTTCTATCTGCAACTATTTCAATGCAATCATTCATTGTGGCAGACCATGACCGAACTACTGTGAAATGTGAAAACCATTTATTCTACTTTAATTTACACGTGAATCTTGTGGTCAAAAAGCTTTTTTTTTTTTTTCTAATTCGAAAAATTGTAAACTTTTAGAGGTATATTTGGCTCATGCAATTAAAAATATGTATTTTGTTGTTTGAAAATATGTGTGAAAATATGTGTAATTTTATTTAAAAATTGAACATTATTATTTAAAATGGTGTACCAAACATCTCCTTAATCTTTGGAAAAGATAGAGTTTGAAACAAAGCAATAACACTATTTCACAATTGATCAATGAAAGAAAGTGAAAGAAAAAGAGAGAGAAACTGTAAAGGAAAGTTTTGAGAAAAGAAACAGAGAGCTTTAGAGAGAGATTGTAAAAACTGAATATTATTCTATAGTTTCACGCACTCACACCGATTCACTAATACATTAATAATACCATAATTAAACCCTATAACAAACTTTAGTCTCCTATAACAGAATTTTCCGCATGCTCCACTGTATCTGTAACAAAGTTTTTGGGAACCAAATGCTATATAGTTTGGGACAACACCGTTTGGTGTTCTTTTGCTTGATAATCACTAAACAAAACGTCAGCGTTTAGTTTAGTGTCAGCGTGTGTGCCACACTGAACTTTAGTGTTGGCACATTAGTGCAGATCTGAAGGAGGTAAGGACAATAATGGGTCCTGATAGCCAGTTTCAATCAATGTGTTAATAAGTTGTGTCGAAGGTAGCTTTTCTATTCAGAGTCTCCTTGACAAAGTTAAGTGGATTTATTTCTATTTTCTAACCTTAATTTTGTTTTCTTTGACAACTTGTCTACTAATGAATCCTCATCCCCCATCTGGCCTCATTCAACACACCTTCAATGACATGGTATTGGGAGTTTCTTTTTACTTATCTTAATTAATCTTATTATTTCATTTAAAAATAATATATAATATTTTTTTAAGAAGAAAAAAAAAAATAGTAAAGTGTGTGAAATAAGTAGATAATATTAGAAGTAATATGAACAACACTACACAAAAATAATGTAGTTTTTTGGCCATCATCTATAGCTAAAATTAGTCAAATGCTATCTCTATCTAAAATTTCAGTGCCTTAGTTTTGGACCTTTTGGCAGACAATATATTGACTATAAAGATCATAATGCATGATTAACTTTTCTAACAAAGTCTTCTTGACAAAAGTTTTGAGGATGTAATGTGAACTCGTTTAATTTTCTTAGAAACTTCTTCTCATATCAATTGAACTTACTAACAAAAATATTAACAAATAATAAAACAATAAAAAGGCATTTTCAAACCAATGCTCTAAGGATATCTATTAATAAACCATTTAGAAATTTTTGTATGAAAAAAAAATAATAACTGTTTTTTTTTTACTGTTTTTCAATTTTTCATAAAACTTTTTCTTAAAATTATTGATTAATAAATATTTTAAGAGAACCCGTTAAATGGATTATAGTAAAAGTTACCGTATATAACGTTTCTTCTATCTCTCAAAGACAATAATATGTCATTATGGTCACTTTCAACCAATTGATTAAAATGTTGTGTCGACTAGCTTTTATAGTCAAGGTTTCCTAGACAAAAGTGAAGAATCAATTGATTAAAATATTGTGTCATTTAGCTTTTATATGTAGTCAAAGTCTCCTAGAAAAAAGTGAAGAGGATGTAAGTTTCTAACCCTAATTTTGGTTTCTTTGACCGGTTGTCCACTAATTGTAAAACATATAACACACTCTATGTATTAGGTATGAAGATACTGTGGATTCCAACTAACTTAATTGGTAAAGTCTTTAATGGTTGAATAAGAGATTTAGAATTCAATTTCTGCCTACACCAAAAACTAATTAGTGTCTTGGTCTGTGAAGCATAATTGGCAATGGCTTGTCATTTAATGTTTATATAGCAATTGACCCCTAGACCGTCTGTCACGGCAACATAATTATCAGTGGGAGAACAAAATTATATTAATACATTTTTATGAATAATAACTTGGTACCAAGTACCACCGTATTTTCACTCTTAATAAGTTGTCATCATCATATTTCTGCTGATCTATATATAAAATTACCCCAAATTTTAAAGGTGTATATTAAAATTTTGTAAATAAAGATTTAAGTGGAAGCCCAACAGTAATAGCATATTTTGGTGGTGTTCTATATCTTTGTTTTGTTTTGTTTTGTTTTTGTTTTTTTTTTTTTTTTTTTGGGTGAGAATCCTATATTTGTGATTTAAATAAATATTAAATGGATGATAGTTAATGTTTTTTCAAATTTTAACAATGAAGTATATACTTTTCTTTTCTTTTTTGAGATTGAAACTGTATACTTTATTAAGAAAAAATAGTCATATCAGCTAAAATTACAACATTAAAATATGAAGAAACACCATCTATTCAAACAAAAAAACTTGTGAGTTTGTGACATGTTTATCATAACAAGCAAGATTGTGATCTACATCATTACTTTATCATCATACATATGAAAAGCTGATGTTTTTGAAGGTTTTCGTAAGGATTTTTGCATCTCCAATTAGGTGGCTGAATGATGCAAAAGAATTTTCTTTACTTCGTAATGAGTTGATGATCACCTTTGAATCTCCCTCAAGAAATACTAATGTAAGACCAATCTTTTGAGCGAAAATCATAGTTCTTACAGGAGGAATTATCTAATTGGATTTTCATTTTGTTGATCGTGATTTTGTGGTGATTATATTATCTGTTAGGGCTAAATACTATTATTGAGTACCAACAGATTCTACTATAAATTCTAAGAGCATTCTCATCGGTTGTTTTAAAAAAAATGTCATTTTGACACACCAAAAGCCTACTTTATTATTTTACCACGTCATTTTACAATATTCCATTATCAAATGTTTTATCCTTCAATTTTATACATTAAAATAGTATTTACTACACATTAAAATAATGGCGAAAAGCACATTTTAGTCCCTACATTTTCAGGCGATTCCCATTTTAGTCCCCAAATTTTATTTTTATCGCTTTTAGTCCCTATCCTGAAAAACGGTTCTCGTTTTGGTCCCTGCCGTTACATCATAAACGGATATTGCTGACGTGAAAAACGGCAAGAATAAAAAATATTTTTTTAATGTTTACGTGGCTTAATTAATAATAAAAAAAGTTTTTTGGCATTAAAAAATGCCACGTCAGCATCTAAATTAAAAAAAAATTATTAATTTTAACTAAATAAAAAAATTACGAACAGAATTAAAAACAAAAAATCGTATGAATTGAGATCTGAGTGTGTCTTGAACAAGAACAACAAGAATACAAACCCAGATCCAAGAACACAAATCCAGAAATTAAAAAAAAAAATTTATAAAAACCAAATAAACTTTCAGAGACCAAGAACGCCAACTATAACCCAACAACACCATGGTTGAAACAAGGCGCAGCTCCTCTGCTTCCAAGCGTGGCCTCTCATCTCCTCCTCCACCTAACCCAAAACGATCCAAGGTACAATCTTTTTTGATTTTTTTTTTTTGGTAAAATTTTTTTATTTTGTGCATGTGGATCCGATGAAAGATTTCTAATCTGGGTTTTATGCAAGTTTGGATTTTGTGTCCTCATCCAAAATCTCTATCTTTGCTTTTGCTTTAATCTATGGAGTAGTTCAAAGGGCAGTCTCGCCTCCCCAAATTCGCAGTCTCGCCTCAAACCAGACCTCACCGCCTGCAACTTCGCCGGCTCCGTCGCCATCCACCTCCACATCGTCGCTGATACCACCTTCATCGTTCTCAATGCCGCCGATCTATCCGATACCAGCTTGCTTTCATTTTCTGGGTTTTTATTTTCTTCTTCTTCACTGTTTTCCTTTGTACAACGTTGTCTGTTTGTTGGGTCTTCAATGGCACATCTGGAAGGGAGTCCTAGCAGCTCGTCGATTTCTCAAGCGGAAATGGGAAAGGAAGCTTTTTGGGTTAGCCGAGAAATTTGGAAAAAGAGAGTAGAAATGAAAGCATTCTCTGTTTGGTTGCTGAGAAAACGCAGGAAAATAATTTGAAAGTGAAAGTTTTGTTCTTTTCTGGGTTTGTGTTCTTGGATCTGGGTTTGTGTTCTTATTGTTCTTGTTCAAGACACACTCAGATGTCAATTCATACGATTTTTTGTTTTTAATTTTGTTTTTAATTTTTTTTATTTGGTTAAAATTAATAAATTAATTTTTTTAATTTAGATACTGTGGCATTTTTTAATGCCAGTTTTATTATTATTATTAATTAAGCCACGTAGACATTAAAAAAATATTATTTATTCTTGCCGTTTGCTATGTCAGCAATATCTGTTTATGATGTAACGGCAGGGACCAAAACGAGAACCATTTTTCAGGATAGGGACTAAAAGCGGTAAAAATAAAATGTAGGGACTAAAATGGAAATCACTTAAAAATGTAGGGACTAAAATGTGCTTTTCGCCTAAAATAATATATTAACTCCTCCATATCATCATCAATAACACAATGGCACAACCACCGCTGCTGCAACAACAGCCACCAACAACCACTGCCGCAACAACACTGACAGCCACCACCGGCACAAACCCACATCCACCAACACCACCTTAAAAAAAAAAAAAAAAAAAAAAGAATCCACAACAACCCACCACATTCACATACCCACATACCAAATCAAACAAACCCACATCCTAAACCCACCATTGGCATAAACCCACATCCACCAAACCAAACAAACCCACATCCATTAACACAAACCTGCATCTTTGAACCAGACAGAGATCAGCATGGCGTGATGTGGTGGTCAAACAAACTGGTATGGCATGGTGGTGGTCAGTGGCGTGATGAGATCAAACCGGCATGGCGTGATGAGATCAAATCCACCAAAACAAACAAACTGGCGTGGTGTGATGAGATCAGCGTGGCGTGGTGTGGTGGACAGTGGTGTTGCGTGGCCGTCAACGGCGTAGCGTGGTGAGATCGGCGATTAGAGAACCAAACACAGAGATAGAGATGTGTTGTAGACGGAGAGAGAGATATCTAATGGGAGGAGAGAGAAAAGTAATTAAATAAGCCAAAATATTTTTGGCATTGATGTCTGTACCGTTTCATATTTGAGACAGTACTATAGCACGTTGCAAAATTTTGACACATTTGGAACACCTTATGAGGTTTGAATAGTAGTGTTTGATGTGTTAAATGACAAATATTTGGCATTTGACACACTTGATGGTAGTGCTCTAAGTGTTTAAACTAAATAAATCATAAAAATTCTTACCCCGCCAAAGAAGCCAAAGATAATAGATATATCAAAAGTAAATTTGTAACGTGAATAACACTTATCAAATGTAACACGCTTTGGAAGTTACTATATTCAGACAAATTTTCTTTCCAAATTAGATTTTTAAATTCCCTTTATATTTTTTTATTAAATGTGAATTTTGAAAATAAATAAATAAATTCAAGAAGATCAATGATCAAATTTTTAAATTTTAAGTTTTAAGTTTTTGTAATCTTAAATATTTATGCATAAAAATTCGTTTAAAGATCAAATAGTAATTAACATTTAATTTGAATAAAATTCAACATACATATTAAGAACGTAAATAATGGTTAGATTTTCAAAATATATAACTATGTTAATTTTTCAGTGGGAGTTTGAAGGAATAGAAGAGATGCGTCCATAACATATTCATGACAATTTCACAACAAATCATAAGTGGTAAATTGTTATTAGTTCTAGTTCAAATCTACCACTGAAATTACTTTTTTACCACCGACACCAACTCATAACAACGTATCACTTATGATTTTGTTATTAAAATGTTGTGAATATGTTTAGAGAAAAACTTTATCCTTAAAAATCTTCAAAGAGCTTTTAGAAGTGATTTCACAATGTAATTTTAAAATTCTATTTATCCGTTATGAAATAACTATTCATAATGAGTTAAATTTATATATATATATAAATAAATTGCTTAGAGTTACACCGCCCAATAAATTGTTATAGAATTCATATTTTGAAAATTCTACCGTTAGATTACATGTTCTATATGCTCTTAACATTCTTGTTAATTTTCATGTCAATTGAATATTATTTACCATTCGATCCATAAACTCATATTTTTTGCATTATTTTAAACTAAAAAAACTTGAATTTAAATAATTGATTGATGACATGGCTATTAATCTTTGATTACCTTGAAATTTTGCAAGTATGGAGAATATACGAAAATAATGTAATCTAACGTTGGATTTGTCAAAATTCACATTTAATAAAAAAATATTGAGTGGTGTAAAATTGCTTAGAATTACACTAAGTGTAACTTGAACTCAGCCATATATATATATATATATATATATGGTTAGGTTCAAATTACACCTGGTGTAACTTTAAATAATGTTACACCACCCAAATAACTAGTAATAGAATTCATATTTTAAAAATCCCACTATTGAATTACATGATCTATATGTTTTTAACATTCATGCCAATTTTCATGTCAATTAAATATTATTTACCATTTTATCTATAAACTAATCTTTTATACATTATTTTAAATTACAAAAACTTGAATTTAAATAATTAATTGATGACATGACTATTAGTCTTTGATCACCTTGAAATTTTGCAAGCGTTGATAATATACGAAGATAATGTAATCTAACGGTGGGTTTGTCATATATATATAGAGAGAGAGAGAGAGAGAGAGAGTTGGGTTCAAATTATACCTAATGTAAACCCACCGTTAGATTAAAAATATTAAGAGTGAAAATAGATCCACTTAGATGGACTGAGTGCTAGGCAGATGGGCTAATAGTGGACGGATCCTAGGTGAACAGACATAGTGTGGACGGATCAAAAGGCCACGTGGCACTCAATTGATCATTATGTGACCTCCAAGAAACCCTGAATAGAAACGACTTGCGTTTCAAGATTAACCATAGTTCATAGAGTCCCAATGTGAATAGAATTCTAACACAAGGAGGATTCTGGAATATACGCGCATTAATAGAGATATTTTCTATAAGGAAAAGACTTATTACGCAAGCAAAGGTGCTTTGGCTCTACACTACTAAAAAAACCCAAAGACCCTCAGAGAACAGGTATGCATAATTGATCCCAGCTTTGACACTCTAGAGTTGCGAAAAGATTCTAACTTGACCTTCGGAGGGTATTTGGTCGGCACCACACCGAAGTTCTCTGTAAGATAGTTCTCTTTTTGTTGTGCAGGTGTTGTTGTCGAGCGTACAAGGGCTATGTGGCTTACTAGTAATTTTTCGGGATCATCAGTTGGCGCCGTCTGTGGGAAAAACAGCGACTTGTAAGCCATATAAACGCTTCCCGGACAAAGAGTTGTATGGTATTTACTCGCTCGATGGCGACCACTGCCCTGGAAAAGTAGGTCCTGGAAAAGTAGGTCCAATCCCTCACAGTAGCAGTGGAACGTCTCACCAAACAGAACCAAGACCTAAAGGAACAGCTACAGTAGAAGAACGCAGTGATGTGTACCCAAGAGGAAGACCAAGAAGGTACCAGTGCTGAACGAAGAGACCAAGAGGGGCCGAAAGGTAGTAATGCCCTGAGCAGACCGGAACGACAAGACATGAGTCATTGATCCATCACTGATACGGCTCCACCCCATATTGTTGCAAAGATGCAGATGATGAAAGAATGGATGGACTTTATGATGAATGCTCTCAGAGGGAGAGTGTCCAGTGACCTTGACAATTTGATCCACCGAACCGATTCACCATTCACCACGTCCGTCAACTCTTTCCCCCTACCGCCGAAGTTCTGCATGCCGCAGATAGAAAGCTACGACGGAGCCAAGGACCCTTTAGATCACTTGGAATCCTTCAAGACCTTGATACACCTTCAAGGAGTGGCAGACGAGATCATGTGTAGGACCTTCCCTACCACACTAAGGGGTCTCGTAAGAATTTGGTTCAGCAAGTTGACGCCCAACTCCATTAGTACTTTCAAGGGCCTAAGCGCCTAGTTCGCTTCACACTTTATCGTGGGACATAGATATAAGAAGTCAACTGCATGCTTAATAAGCATTAGGCAACGGGAGGATGAGACACTGAGGTCTTATATAGCCTGCTTCAACAAAAAAACACTCTCAATTGATGAAGCTGACGACAAGATACTCGTAGTAGCTTCACGAACGGGTTACGAAAGGATAAATTTCTATTCTCCTTGTACAAGAATGACTCGAAAAACCATGTTGGATGTACTTTATAGGGCCACCAAGTACATGAATGTTGAAGATGTGCTATTGGCCCGCGAGGAGAAGCCCAAGAAGAGAGAGAGGCAGGAGGAAGCCCGACAAGATAAAGGCCGAAAGATGGCAAGAACGAGAGACAAAAGAGATTATCGATGATCCAAAACCCCAACGGGGAGGTTCACGAACTTCACCCTCCTGAATTCCTCGATTGATCAAGTCCTAATGCAAATCAAAGACGAAGGAGCCTTAACATTCCTTGGCAAATTGAAGGGAGATCCCAATAAGAGATCTAGGGATAAATATTGTCGTTTCCACCAAGATCACGGTCATGACACATCTGAATGCTATGACTTGAAGTAGCAGATAGAGGCCCTCATTAGGCAAGGGAAACTGCAGAAATTCATCGGCAAGGAGGGAACAAAACAAAACCAAGGAGCACCAGCCCGAGCGGATTTTAGTTGTTTTATTAAAGTAATACTAGGCGTGGATTTGAACTTTTAACTATAATTTTTGTATTTTTTTTTTTAGAATCCTATATATATAGCATTATGAAGTTATTATGTATAGAATTATGTGAAAAGAAGAAATAGATTTAAAAAAAATTATAATGTGGATAGAATAAAGAATTGGTCTAACCTCAGTCAAATCTTGAAAATATCAAGATGTGTCAATTGACTTACAGAACTCTTAATTATAAATATCTATTATTAGTTTTTAGGAAAGGAAAAAAATACAAAAAAAATAAAATTAATACTAATAATGCATTGTTGTCAACCTCTAGTATTAATATTCTAACTTTTTAAAATTTTGGAACAAATAACTTTGGCCCTCCCTAAGTTTGAATCTTGGTTCCGCCCATGTATAATTGAATTTTAAGAGCCACCTGTATTGACTTGATGTTCATCTGGGTGTGCCGGATAATTTCTCTGTTTGTCTTATTCCTACTATTCTATAACCCACTGAATGGGTTGAGACTTTTATTGGTCGATGCGGTCAAGTTGATTGTTCCTAACCATAGTCCGGAGTACTACGCTGTCAATGAGTTAAATTGAAAAGACAGGGTTAACTGGATTTCCATAGTTGATTACACAAAATTCCTTTCACAAACAGGTGAAGGTGTTTTTCCACGTACCCATTATTTCCATATAGGTTTGCTTTGAAAGTCCATATGGAACTTGATTAAATTAAAGGTCTCACAAACCATTGTATTAAGTTAGCAAAGTGCAGAACTGTCAGCTATTAGATGGAACTATCAAATTTAGAAGGCTTGAATTGAAATTGAAAGTTCATGTGATCTCAATTTCATTTGAATGATTCGTAGTTTATTATTGGTGCTCTACTTCACAGAAATACACATATATTTGTGACCATAGAAGTATAAATAAGTGTATAGTGCTTAATTTTGAAGGATTAAGAACTGAACAGCATTATATATTTAATTTTTGTCCATAATCGTGTCATTTGAAAAGTATCATATGTTGACCGGACCTTAGTATATTGATGGAAAAAGAGTGAACTAAGAACACAACCATTTGGTCAAGAAAACGTCAAGCACGGACTCGCCTAATAAACCAATCAGTGAGTTTATGAAGTGTGAACTGTGGAGAGCAAATTGTAAAAGCCACGACGATTTTAGTCTGACCTTTACTCGATCCCTCACAGTTCCTCACGGCAACACGACCAGTGCATTAATTGTGACAGTAATCAAACAGCGCAATACTATCAACGAGGACAACTACTACATTTTATATATGACTAGTCATCAATCTGTGCGATGCGCACAAAAGCTATTGATAATAAGATTTAATAAAATTTAAAAATAGGAAATTAAGTTAATAATATGCATATTATAGATATTTTGCAAGATAACATTTAAAAAAAAAAATGAACGGTCATAATAAAATAAAATACAATGAGAAGAAATATTTAATTTCTATGCTTTCCATAGTTTAAAAGTGTTGTATAACATAGAACAATATTATGTTGCTAGGACAGATTTTTATAAACTGTTAATACTAGACATATGTGCTTCTGTTGTCAATACTCACTACAAGTGCATAGTTACGAAACCTACAAAGTAATTCACAACTCTTAAATTAATAAAGCAAAACTACCAAAAGTTATACACACACACTTAGAACTACAACTGTTTGAACACATGCATATATTTTACAACCAAATCTTAATTTTCTCATCAACAACCTTTCAAAACATAAACTGCAAAGATATAAACAAAAACCATGGCATGAGAAGGACACACCAAGCTTCAAATTTGAGTAGTAATGTTAGTTGTGGTAATAATAATATAGACAATTCAAGATATGGAACAATATCAAAATAAATTATAACACTTTATGCCATTATCTTTTATGTTGAATCCAAACAAGCAATTATATGTAAGATTGAATGATAATTTTAATCAACCAAAAACCACATCTTTAGTTAAGAAAGCAAACAAATACTCTAAAGAAAATCAATTCTAAACATAACAAAAGAAGAAGATTAAGAAAGAAAATCTCAAGTACATATGGAAGCAAAAATTGCCGTATAAAATAAAAAAGAAACAATGTTTCCTTACAAGTTAAGTTTAGGGTTTTGAGTTGGTAGTTGCTAGGGTTTTGAGGTGGGAAGAGAGGAGTTCTAATGCAAGTCTCTCTTTTTTCTTGATCCTAACGACAATGCTTTTTTTTTTTTTTTCTTTTTTTTTTTTATAATAATAATTATTATTATGTGTCTCACAATATACAATGTATGTTACTTTGATATATCAGGAGTGAGATCTAATTCAATGATTAAAATCTCAGTATTTTGGGCAACCACACGTAATGCTAAAGGAACATATGTTCTCAAGATGGAATTCATAGTCTCTTTGTAAAGATATAAAATATTCTCTTGAGATAAGTTTAATAAGTTTGGTTATTCAGAGTGTTAGACCTAACCACTTTAGTAAAGAGATACAAAGTTTATATTTTATGAAATTTGACTTCATAAATAAATATATATATGAATAACTTAAAGGTTTAAATTGGGTACTCAAAGATCAAGATGTAGTAATTTTCAAAGTGGCAATTAGATATTATAACTTTGTATTACTACGAATATTTTCATGAAGTGGTTAATTGTTTAGATAATAAAGTCTTGGGATTTAATTTTATTAATAAAGTCTAGAGTACAATTATATTTATATAGTGGTATTAAGTATAATTAATAGTAACTTTGGGCGTTTCTCAAAAAAAAAAAAAATAGTAACTTTGGGCTTGTCAAGAGTTGACAGATAAGCCCAATGCCTATTGAAGCTAGAACTTTATTTGTCCCTTTGGTCCTATCCCAAGCCACACACTAAAGCCCAATTGGGTTGGCCCAAAAGGCTAGCTCAATTAAATAATCAGTTATTTATTTTTTTAATATGAGTTATTAAATAAAGTAGCTGTCTTTTGATAGTCATAAAATGTACGTACGATTAAAAGAGAAAAATACATTTTTCTCTAATTACATTCTCTCTTAAACAACTACGTACTTAATTAATTGATTGAGAGACTACACATCTTGAGCATATGTGAAATAGGGGTGAAGACTGAAAGTCTTCCTAAGTTCGAACTTCTTTTGTTTTGAATTTCACTGCATCAAGGTACACCTTTCTATTCTTTGTTTCTAAAATTCTAAATATTGCATGTCATCTCACATGAATGAAGTAGATACTTATATTGCTTCTGCTATGAGTTTTGTATGAGATGCAAAGCAGTTTTTCCAACATGCTGAACATCTTATCAGCTAAGGAATTTGATGGAGAATTGGGTACCAAGAGGTATGAGTAGGTTAAAGAACTAATGATGTCTGAGGATATTAGTGCGTACAGGGGCGTCTAACGGGCTAAGTGGAAAGGAACATAATTGGATTGTTTTCTTCAGGTGTGTACCCAATTAAATTTCAAGGACTATCACAAATAATCAAAATATTGATTTGAAAGGAGTCATAGAATTAAATTTTAAGAGCCACCTGTATTGACTTGATGTTCATCTGGGTGTGCAGAATAATTTCTCTGTTTGTCTTATTCCTACTATTCTATAACCCACTGAATGGGTTGAGACTTTTATTGGTCGATGTGGTCAAGTTGATTGTTCCTAACCATAGTTCGGAGTACTTTGCTGTCAATGAGTTGAATTGAAAAGACAGGGTTAACTGGATGATTACACAAAATTCCTTTCACAAACAGGTGAAGGTGTTTTTCTACGTACCCATTATTTCCATATAGGTTTGCTTTGAAAGTCCATATGGAACTTGATTAAATTAAAGGTCTCACAAACCATTGTATTAAGCTAGCAAAGGGCAGAACTTTGTCAGCTATTACATGGAACTATCAAATTTAGAAGCTAGGCTTGAAAAGTTCATGGGATCTCAATGTTCATTTGAATGTTTTGTAGTTTATTATTGGTGTTCTACTTCACAGAAATACACATATATTCATGACCATAGAAGTATAAATAAGTATAAAGAGTATAGTGCTTAATTTTGAAGGATTAAGAACTGAACACAATTATATATTTAATTTTTGTCCATAATCGTGTCATTTGAAAAGAGTGTGAACTAAGAACACAACCATTTGGTCAAGAAAACGTCAAGCACGGACTCACTTAATAAACCAATCAATGAATTTGTGAAGTGTGAACTGTGGGGTGCAATTGTAAAAGCCACCAGGATTTTAGTCTGACCTTTACTCGATCCCTCACAGTTCCTCACGGCAACGCGACCAGTGCATTAATTGTGAGAGTAATCAAACCGCGCAATACTATCAATGAGGGCAACAACTAGCATCAACTACACTTTATATATATTAACTACATTTTATAGATGACTAACAACAGACTTACACGATACGTGAGGATAAATAATTATTTTATATTATAATATATGTATTAATTTATTTTTTGAAATTTTTTGAAGATAATTTGTTCTCCCTAGATTCTCAACAAAAAGAAAAAAAAAATTGTTCTCCTTAAAAATTAAATAATTTATATTCAGTCCAATTAGGTCTAATTCAGTCTAATTTGGTCCACTTGGTCCAATTCTATCCACTCACACAATTTCAGTCCCCTTCTGTCTATTATAGACTAATTGAGCCTTAAATTGATTCTTTTTGTAGGTTTTCTTTTCAAGTTTAGCTCAAAAATTCATTTTTTTCTTAAATTTTGAGTTGAAAAGTATGAAATTATATTTTATTTGGGCTAAATTCTTTAGTTTTGAGTTAAAAAATACAATGAAAATAGACATTAGAAATTTGAAATATGAGCCCTACAAATGAAATAAAAATTATAAATATTCAAAATTCTTATTTGGCCCACACTAGTTCTATTCGGTCCATTCCGTCCTCTTTGGTCTAATTTGGTCATATTCGGTTTGTACGGTCTTAATCCGTCCCGTTAGTCCTATTTAGTCTACTATGTCCACTAAAGTTCTATTCGGTCCACTTGGGTCTATTTGGTCTTATTCCATCTACATTGGTTCTATTCAGTCCATTCTATCCACTTTGGTTCTACTTGATCCTATTCAGTTCAAATTGGTCCTATTCGATTCATTCTAACCACTTTGGTTCACTTCAGTTCTATTCAGTCCACACTGGTTCTATTCAATCCAATTTGGTCATATTTGGTCCATATCGTCCTAATCGATCCATTTTGTCCTATTTAGTCCACTCTGTCCACTAAAGTTCTATTTGGTCCATTCAATCTTATTCAGTCCACTTCAGTCCCTTCGCTCTACACTTGCTTTATTCGGTCTACTTTTGTCCTATTCCGTCCACATTCGTCCTATTCAGTCCATCTGTCTACTTCAGTCCTATTTGGGCCATTTTGTCCACTTTAGTCCTATTCTGTCTACGTTAGTCCTATTTCTTCCATTTTGTCCACTTCAGTCCAATTCAGTCCACACTGGTCCTATTCGGTCCAATCTGTCCACTTCAGTCATATTTGGTCCTCTTCGCTCCGTTTTGTCCACTTTGGTCCTAATCTGTCCATTCATTCTTATTTGGTCAACTTTGGTCCTATTTGGCGTTCCATTTGGTCCAATTTGTCCATTTAGGCCACTTCCACTTCGATCTATTTTTGTGCACTCACATAATGAGAAAAAATATATTTGGGTTGAAAGCACTTATTCTGAATCCAAATTTATTAAAATATATATATATATATTATTCTCAAACTTGTAATGTCTAAAATCTTAAGCATAATATTTATTATTACTATTGTAGGGACTCAATTTGGATTGACCCTGAACATGAGCGGGTTTTCAGCCCAACAAGCCCAAACAATAAATTTGTATAGAGAGTGGGTTAAAGGTTTAGGCGCTAGCCGTCGATCACCATGTATGAACTTTTTCTTATATACATATATAAAAAAAATATGCTAAGTGTTTCCTTACAAATGGGGGAGTGCTCCTCGGCCTGTGGCCGAGGAGGCCTCAATGTTCTTCTTTTTTGTTTTTCCTTCCCCCCCCCCCCCCCCCCTTTTTTGGCTTTACTAACCCTTCTTTTATAGTTTTCATCTTCCTATCTCCTGCTTCCATCTGTTGATCACCTATTCGCTTTTCTTCTGGTTGTCCGTCCCATCGGAGGCCTTATCGGTACTCAAGTGGCTCACTCTAACCAACGTTATCCTGCCAAGGGGTTACCTCCCCATTAATGCGGCCAGGGGGGTTAGTTGAGTGCATTCAATGCGATAGTGCCAGCTTACTTTGGGGTTAACCTCTCCCCAAAATCACCTTTGTCAGGCCGAGGACAAGGTATCCTCGGCGTGGATCTAGGAAAATAGGCTCCCCTCCCCTTTCCCTCAACAATAGCTTGCGCTCCTCGGCATGGGCCTTGGGCCTGCTATATGATGGGCCGAGGCTATCAGACCTATGGGCCCCACAATAGCCCCTCAAAACTCTGCTGCACGTTCCCTCGAACGGGGAGGAGGGTTTTGATACATGCGGATCCACTGGACGAATGGCCTCACTTCAGTTTACACTGATGCTGGCGGCTTCTTGACTGCCCGATGCGCGTTTTTAGCGTTTCGAGACTTACTGAGTGTCCACATTAAAGTCTGGCGGCACCACATTTCCCACTTTCGACGGCATGATCTTCTGCTTTTATGAGCAAGCGGTTTCATTTTGGGAAATTAAGGGAGAGTATAAATACCTGTTTGAGTCGCCTGGTTTCATCATTTTCGCGCTTATAATTATTTGATGCACGTAGTTTGAATCTGGTTCGACTGGCATACTATCTGAAGGGTATCGTCATACTTCTGTAAGTCTTCTTTTTCTAGTGACCCCAAATTTCCTTGATTTCATTCTTCCTTTTCTCTTTTAGAGCTTTTAGTTGTCTTTGGGGAATGGGTAAGTTTAAGAAGTTGGTCGAGTCCGATGAGATGATGAACAAATTCATTGTTGACTATGGCATACCCAATAATGTAAATTTGAAGTACTGCGAAGAAGGAGAGTAGTACCTTAGGAGGAGAGAGGGTGAAGTCGTAATCCCAATAGTCACTTTTGTGGAAGGAGGGATGAGAATCCCTATGAGGCCGGTGACCCTCAATTACCTTAGGCATTTCCGCCTGGCTCCCACTCAATGTGCTGTGAATGTGTTTAGGATACTAGGGTGTGTAGATACCTTGAATGAGAAAATGGGGCTGAGACTGACTCACCATGATGTGAATTGGTGTTATAACCTTCATCACCTGAGGGGTAAGACATATTATATGAAGACAAAGGACGATAGGGTTCGTCTTATCCAGTGTCTTCCTGATTCCAATAAGGGGTTGAATCAAGACTTCCTCATAGTGTCGGGAGAGTGGCACGACGGCTTTCACTGCCCAACCGTAGAGGGGGAGCCAGGTAGGGCATCCGATGTACAAGATAATCTAGGTCTCAGCACCTTCAAGTTTTATATCTGTATATTTGATTTGGTTGACTAACCATAAGAGTTTCGCTTTTCTTTTTGCAGATCCGCACGCCTTTGCACGTCACTTCCACCTAGTTAATAAGGCGGATTTGGAAACCGTTCTCAGGTCGGACCTTTTCTTGAACGAACCTGACAACCAAGTCAGAGCTGTTCATAAAATCCTCGAGTGCGACCTAGCTCAGACGTCATTCCCTGTTCCGCAGCACGTAATTAGAGCTCGTGATCCTCGGCTTACGCAGATTACCGTGGTGGAGAGTGGTTTTTCTTTTACTGGGGGGTCTTACATACCTGAAGGTATTCCGCTATCAGGTCCTTCTTCATCCCGGCAAGTAACGATGGCCGAGAAAGGACCATCTAAGAAAGCAAGGGAGGTGGTTGAATTGAGTTCCTCCGAGGACGAGTATAGTGTATTTGACTTAGCTGATCAGCCCGAGGATCCTCCCGGTGACCTAGGAGATCCTCACTTATCCGAAGCCGATCTTCAGTTCTTAAGAGTTGGTACCCAGGCTGAGATGGGTTTAAAGAGACAGCCCCAGACCAATCTTCTTGACCTGCTCGAAGGCGGTTCCAAGAAGGATGTACCAGGGGAGTTACAATCCCAGCCCCCAACACCTCAGCCCCAGATTCCGACCATGCAAACCAGGTCATCCTCCTTCCCTACGATAACTGCCACTCCTACTGAGTCTCCTGATCCGAAAAGGAAACGACTTTCTAAGGGTAAGGAGCCAATGGATGGGAGCAAATCCCATTCTTCGCCCGAAGAGGGTAGGACTCGCAGACCTCCAAAGCAATTGAAGCTCGGTGATCAAAGGAAGAGCAAAAAGACCACCCAGTAGTCCCAGGTCCAAGCATGGCTACCTGCTGCCATGCTCCATGATCAGCCCCTAATGGACAACGCGTCGATACGAGAGTCTCAAGGAGACGAGGGGGCTCTCGTAGCCGAGGCCCTAGAGAAATCTCTTCTTCTTCCCATTGATATGGCTGAGTTAGAGAAGATGAGTGGGGTAGAGGTTGTCCTCGACCTTAAGAAATATCTAGGCATGGTAGGTCCTTTGGCAACCATTCTTTTTACTAGAAATTTTTGTTGCTTAGTATTTTTCTTTCTCTTTACAAAGCTGCTTGTTTTTGCTGGCAGGCTATCCAGGCCCTTTTTAGGTTGGGCGAAGAGGTTGGTGACCATAGTCACGCCTTAGCGCAAGAGCGCGATAAGTTCCTAGAAGCGGCTAAAACTCTTAAGAGATCTGAGGCCGACCTGAAAAAGGCGACCGAGGATCTGGCAAAAATGGCGAAGGCCAGGGATACGACTGTTTCTGACCTAGCTATGGTCAAGAAGCAAGCTGAGGACCAAACTGTCCACTTGCAAGATGTTGAAGGTCAATTACAGAAGGCCAAAGAGGACATTTCCTACATGAAGGGAAGTTTGACCAAAGCAATCCACGACAAAGGTGTTGCCGAGTATGCCAGGGACGAGGCTGTGAGAGCCAGAGACGAGGCGATTTTTGCGAAAACAGACGCTGAGCGCTCTGTGGAAGAGGCAAAGGAAGAGGCTTTCGCAGAAGGGGTGGCTAAGACTGAAACCACCCTTCGGGCCCAAGTTCCTGCTGTGTGCAGGCATTATTGCTCTCAAACCTGGCATGAAGCCCTCAACCAAGCAGGGATTGATGCTTCGTCAGACCTTAGAAGAGAAGACAGGGTATACTACCCTACTGCCATCCGCGAGGTTGTACCTGCTGCTCATGAGGAAGGATCCTCGTTACCATCGGCCGAAAGTCAAGATAAGATCGCCGAGGGTGCTACGTTAACTGATCAACCCTCCGAGGAGGTTGAGCCCCGGATAGCGTTGGGAGAAGTTGTAACCGAGGGTCAGGAAAGACCACAAGACGTGGCAAGTCCTCCGACGGACCTTCAAAGATCTAGCTCTTGAGCTTTGGCCCTAGCCTTTTGATTTACCTACCGAGTTGAGGGAACCAGTATACGGCCTAGGATAGCTTTGTTTATTTTTTCTTTGATATTATTTCGTTTCCTGCCTCAGTGGCATTGTAAGGGAGTCGTGTACTTTCTTTTTGAATCGAATACTTAAGACCTTGCTTCCATTTAATGATACTTTATTTTGTTTGCTTTGCTATTGTATTCTGCTCAATATTCGTATTCCATTCTGGAGTTGGCCTCATGGGACCATCTGTTATCATCCACATATAAATCGAAGGGTTGTATTATAGCCTGACACTAAGTAACGCTGTGGCTTTTCTCAGAGCAGTCATTTTCTTTACGGGTTTGAGTCCGAAGACCATACAATACCCTGGTGACGTACAATACTTATTTAGTTTCCCATAGGTTTGGGTCCGAGGACCATACAATACCCTGGTAATGCACAATACTTATTTAGTTTCCCATAGGTTTGGGTCCGAGGACCATACAATACTTCAGTTCCGTCTACCGCTTCTATTTTTTGTAAGTATTAGATATAATCGGTGTGTGTAGTTTTACCATAGGCTTGAGTCCGAGGACCATGCAATACCTTGGTTCTGTCTACCACTTCAATTTTTTGTAAGTATTTTACCATAGGTTTGGGTCCGAGGACCATGCAATACCTTGGTTCTGTCTACCACTTCAATTTTTTGTAAGTACCAGATATAATCGGTGTGTGTAGTTTTACCATAGGTTTGGGTCCGAGGACCATGCAATACCTTGGTTCTGTCTACCACTTCAATTTTTTGTAAGTACCAGATATAATCGGTGTGTGTAGTTTTACCATAGGTTTGGGTCCGAGGACCATGCAATACCTTGGTTCTGTCTACCACTTCAATTTTTTGTAAGTACTAGATATAATCGGTGTGTGTAGTTTTACCATAGGTTTGGGTCCGAGGACCATGCAATACCTTGGTTCTGTTTACCACTTCAATTTTTTGTAAGTACTAGATATAATCGGTGTATGTAGTTTTACCATAGGTTTGGGTCCGAGAACCATGCAATACCTTGGTTCTGTCTACCACTTCAATTTTTTGTAAGTACCAGATATAATCGGTGTGTGTAGTTTTACCATAGGTTTGGGTCCGAGGACCATGCAATACCTTGGTTCTGTCTACCACTTCAATTTCTTGTAAGTATCAGATATAATCGGTGTGTGTAGTTTTACCATAGGTTTGGGTCCGAGGACCATGCAATACCTTGGTTCTGTCTACCACTTCAATTTTTTGTAAGTACTAGATATAATCGGTGTGTGTAGTTTTACCATAGGTTTGGGTCCGAGGACCATGCAATACCTTGGTTCTGTCTACCACTTCAATTTTTTGTAAGTACCAGATATAATCGGTGTGTGTAGTTTTACCATAGGTTTGGGTCCGAGGACCATGCAATACCTTGGTTCTGTCTACCACTTCAATTTTTTGTAAGTACCAGATATAATCGGTGTGTGTAGTTTTACCATAGGTTTGGGTCCGAGGACCATGCAATACCTTGGTTCTGTCTACCACTTCAATTTTTTGTAAGTACTAGATATAATCGGTGTGTGTAGTTTTACCATAGGTTTGGGTCCGAGGACCATGCAATACCTTGGTTCTGTCTACCACTTCAATTTCTTGTACTTTTGTAAATAGGGGTTTGCCCTCAGATCGCTTTAGTGGAGATGATTGCTCTTTGCGACAGATTATGATCTTTACACGTGGCGTTGATCTCACCTCTAACTCGAGGCCCCATCTTTTTCATTTATGAAGCGCCCCTCGTCTGTTCGTGTTCCGCGCTCGACGCTCCGGTGCGCGAAACGCGCCTTCATTAATGTTCTCGTAAATTGACACGAGTCCAACCGTCCGTGGCCTCCTTGGAAATTGGCGACTTCATTACTGACCCAGCTGATAATACCCTTCTCGAACTCTGCACGAATTAATTCTCACAAAACTTCCATCCCCTATATAAAGTAAGGAGACAGTTCCTTCGCAACCCATGAGCCCCTCAACACAAACAGAACAAAACACTCTCTTCCAACTTCCCATACCCTTTTAACGACCCCGCTGGAATTGTTACCGGGACTGATAAAAACTGGTATGGCCGCAGCCCCCACTGGGCTTTCGGTGCGGCAGAGTCTAGGCGTAACCCTGATGGTGCCCTTCGAGGTATCCTAGAGGGATGTTGTTAGAGAACCTCACGTCTTTCCTCGGAACACACCTCCGACGAGGAAGGCGCATGAATTCACCTCATGGGCGGTGCTCGAGTGTTGCCGTCTCCTATGGCCAACACTCGAGAGGAACGGAGAGAATCGAGGGAACATCATGGGGGAGGGTATCCCAGAGCCCCTGCGTCTGCTCCTCTCTTTGTTCCAGCTCTGCCCAGCCGAGGAGGGAGTGGTTAGGGGCCTAAGGGCATGATTGTCCTTCACCTCCTCCACCATGTGTCAAGCTCACCCATTCTGCTGGTGCCAAATAAAAGCACGAGTTGACACTTCCCTCTGGCTAGTTCTCTCTTGGGGCGGCTCCACCTGGGCCTCTGATTGTAGGAGTAGCTAGGACTAGCAGGTGGCTATTAGCTAGTAAATTTACTTGTAAAACAGGCCTACCTGAGCCTCTGATTGTAATATGTAATTGTTCTATGTACGAATTAATAATATCAGGATCTTTTTTTTTTCTCTTTTTTTTTTTTTTTTTTTTTTTTTTTTGCTGCCAAATCTTCTATATTATCTATTTATTTTTATTTTTATTTTTTTGTAAAATGAATACTTAGAACTTAGACCTCTTATCTTATTCAATCTACTGTAAAACAAATACTTAGAACTTAGAACATTTACCTGCTGCAGCGGCCAGCACCCTAATCCTTCCCACAGACGGCGCCAATTGTAGGGACTCAATTTGGATTGACCCTGAACATGAGCGGGTTTTCAGCCCAACAAGCCCAAACAATAAATTTGTATAGAGAGTGGGTTAAAGGTTTAGGCGCTGGCCGTCAATCACCATGCATGAACTTTTTCTTATATACATATATAAAAAAAAATATGCTAAGTGTTATGCTCCTCGGCCTGTGGCCGAGGAGGCCTCAATGTTCTTCTTTTTTGTTTTTCCTTCCCCCCCCCCCCCTTTTTTGGCTTTACTAACCCTTCTTTTATAGTTTTCATCTTCCTATCTCCTGCTTCCATCTGTTGATCACCTATTCGCTTTTCTTCTGGTTGTCCGTCTCATCGGAGGCCTTATCGGTACTCAAGTGGCTCACTCTAACCAACGTTATCCTGCCAAGGGGTTACCTCCCCATTAATGCGGCCAGGGGGGTTAGTTGAGTGCATTCAATGCGATAGTGCCAGCTTACTTTGGGGTTAACCTCTCCCCAAAATCACCTTTGTCAGGCCGAGGACAAGGTATCCTCGGCGTGAATCTAGGAAAATAGGCTCCCCTCCCCTTTCCCTCAACAATAGCTTGCGCTCCTCGGCATGGGCCTTGGGCCTGCTATATGATGGGCCGAGGCTATCAGGCCCATGGGCCCCACAACTATGATTTTGTTAAGCCTCATTCATTAATGTAGCATTTCAATCCATTTCAGTACAGCTAAATTTAAGTAAGTCTTTCTAAACATAAAGGATATGAATACACAAATATAATTTTTAAAACATTTATTCATTTGTTTTAACATCCTTACTTTTAAATGAATTGCATGAGGTTGATTATACATTTAAGCAATAGGTGTGTGTGTGTGGGGGGGGTGGGGGGGTAATTTTTATTTAAATAAATTATTCATTCTTTTGAAAGAGATTATCATAATAATCAAAACTACTCATATCAAACTTATACTGAATATGTATAATTTATTCTTTAAATTTTATTGTAGAGAGAGAAAGACTACTTGTGATGGGGAACAAAAAAATATAACACCAAAATGTATGAACGGTCCCAAAATAAAGCTTTAAAAATCACAATGATTCATCAATATAAAGTAGAGTTGTCTCAAAGGAAAGAGAATAACAGTTTTTCAAGAGAGAATGGGAGAGAGAATAATAAGAAATCTATAGAAAATAATGGGAGAAGAAAAAAAGTAAAAATGAAAAATATAGTAATAAACACCAAATTATCCAAGTCTTGTTATGTAATAAAATAACATTATATTCTTATATAGTATCTTTATATTGCAATATGATAACATCTATGAAATTAAAGAGAATAAAAAGGATAACAACTTAAAAACACGAAACTTAATCACATCAAACCAAAGTAGAGTTCCAAATAATACAAAAATTCATCAACCTAAAGTAGAGATGCAAGAAAAATAAAAATAAAAATCTACCAAAAAGGGAAAAAATGAGAGAGAAAGAGAAAGAAGTAACCTTTTGTATGTGGGAAAACTATGTATAAAATGGGAAAGAGACTTGTAAATTTATAGTAAGAGAAGGGGAATACGAAAAGCAAGAAATAATGGAAAAGAGAGAGAGAGAGAGAGAGAGAGAGAGAGAGAGAGAGAGAGAGAGAGAGAGAGATATTAAGGTAAATAGTAGTAGGGAAATGAAAATGTAAAAGGAATGGAAAAAATTAGAGAAAGTATAACAATAAGTTGAGAAATTAATAAGAAAAAAAAAACTCTAATTTTGGTGGCTGTATGTTTGTTATAGTTTCATTAAAAAAAAAAACTATTATTGTTTTTAATTCCTTTCCTATATAATTAATAATGTTAAACAAAAAAAAAAAAAAAAAGAAGAAGAAGAAGAAGAAGCCATGTTAACCTGTTTTTTAACAACAAAAACCAATTATTTTCTTGGCTTTATGATGAAGAGCAATCATCATAAAGCAAACGTGATAAGCTGAAATTCAATCATATTTACTTTCTTGGTTGGATGATAGAAAACAATTATCATAAAATGGATGCTATATGTTGAAATTCTTTCTTATCTATCAACCCAAAAAAAAAAAAAAAAAAAAACCTCAATGTTTGTCAATTAAATCAATTAGTAAAAGTCATTTTACTTGAATAATTAAAGTATTTACCAAGTCAAAATTGCTCATATTTTCAATTGTCAATTTAGAAGTTGGTAGGTTAGTGACACTTTGGAAATTGCTATTCTTTTCAATTGATCTGCTAGTATTGGAGGTTTTCAAAAATTTTAATTTTTTTCCACAATCTAGCAAGTTGAAATTGCTCATATTTTCATTCTTAAGTTCAAGTGTATTATGCCAAGAAAATAGTTACATTTGACTTTTAAAAAATTGCATGTTCATTGATTTTCCATCGAGAATCTAGGACGAACAATTAATCTGGCGAAATATTCAAATACTATATGCATCAAAGTTGCAAAATGATATTAATTTTAACTAATACCTAGCAAATACATGCAAGTATTGCAGTTTAACTATAAAATATTATTAGGCATTTCTCCTTTTCATTATGATAAACTTTATCCACCATTTCTTTATCTCTCTTTCAGCCTTGCGATATAATCTGAATGTTCTTTTGGATTATCAATATTATCGGATGGTTTAAATATTACTAATTGTCATAGTAATTGGTAAAAATAATCACAGAAAGATCAAGAAATATTTATATTACTCAATATATGTTAGGTCTCAAAACTAAATATAGTGGTTCTAAGGTTTGAACGTGATCTAATAGTGTTTTAGAATTTAACGTTAAGTTGTCTATTTTTAAGTAAAATAAAATAAATAAAAAGATGGATTTGAAATAAGTTTTGATTAATAAAATATATATGGAATAATTTTAATAGAATTTGAATCGAATTTGAGATCTATATTTTTTAATAAATTCAAATTTAGAATAGGTACTCTCAACCGAAAGATCAAAATGATCCAAATAAACCGAATCGGACTGAATGGACCAAAGTAGATTGAAGTAGACTGAATAGACCAAATTAGACAGAATGGACAGAAGCGGACCAAAATTGGCTGAAATGGACAGGATTGACCGAAAAAGACTGGGGTAGACCAAAATGGAAAAAATAGACTGAAATGGACTGAAACAGACTGAATTGGACCAAATGCAAAGAAACGACACACATAAAAAAGAATTGACGTTTTATATACTATTAAGTTTAAAAAAAAAATAACGATTTCGAGTTTTCATCCCAGCTAGTGACAATCACTAATTATAAATTTATAAGTTCTCATTATTATGACATTAACTATTTGTATCTATGTGCATCAACCATTTGTGTCATTTTTCTTCTTATTTTTGTTTAACCATAGCCATTTTTAATAAAGGCAAAATACAATGTTGGGTATACTGCATTTCTGCTCACCCAATGAAATAGACCAATATAAACCGGCTGAATCTTTTGCTCTCTCTCACAGGCTGAAACTTTTGTAGGAAAATTGGTTTTGTTCCCAACACTTATTTTTGGCTTGATCTTGCTTGTTGTGTTTCAGTTTAGCTTGTATCGAATCTGTTTGATGAAATGCATGAGAGGAACTTGGTTTGAGAGAGAGAGAGAGAGAGAGAGTCCCACAGATAAAGTCTTCTCTAGATGTGATAATTTGGGAACTTTTCCCATTCTTTTATTATATAATCCCTGGCTTGCAAAATTGTCGTAGATTTCATGTATAGCATTTCAGTTTGCCATAACCATAAGGCTCAAGTTTGTGGGTAAGTGTTATGTCCTCCCTTTTTTATCTGTACTATAGATGGGTCTTGTGGGTGTGACTGCTGATACAGACCTCAGTGGTGAATGTACTAAGGGTAAACAAAGTTTGTAGCTCACCACCATTTCACATTTGTTTGACAACTGAGATCCTCAAGATCACTAGTTGCCTTTTAAAGACAAAATAGGAGATTTCCCAAAGTGTCCACCTTGTGCTTGGAACCCCTATAAGTTTGTTTAGGAGAGATTTAAAAATATTCAAGTATGAAACTTTTAAGCTGCTGACGGATTTTCCGGTAGAGCTTGTTGTAAGACATATCTAATGACTCTAATGAATTAATGAATAGTTTATGCAATCAGGTTCTGCTTCTCCAGCTTTATCTACATTTTGATGCAAAATGGTGCTTTAAAACATGGTTTCTAGTACTTGGCTTTATTTGTAAATTTCTACATATATCTAGTTGAAGAAATTGTGGATTTATACTTATATATGTTTTCTGGTAGACTAATACAAGTAAAGAATAATGATAATACGACTATTTTGGAAATTATTGCTACTACAACATAACACTCTACATAGGAAAGCTATAAGCTTTAGATTGAGACGCTGTTGGGAATTCCCTTGAAAGTAAGTCCTTCTTCACTGGTAGGACAGAGCAAAGTGTATGGCATCTTCACTGGACCAGCACGGTTCTTTAATTTCTCATCCTTGTTCCTCTTCGTTATTCTATCCTCAACTTCTTTCAGGTTCTTTCCAAATCTTTTAAAGGCTTCTATTGGTTCTGTGTCTGAGGTCCAGTCAAGACTGTCTCTTTGTCCAAGAAAAATCTCATCAGATGAGTGCCTTGACAAGATTTCTACAAGGGAAATGCCGAGAACAGACTCAAACTGGGAAGTAAATATTTTCAGGAGAGCTTTTTCAGGGTGAGACTTAAGCTCCGCATAGTCAGAAGTGCCTTCTTCCGGCATGAAGTGACGGCTCATTGCTGGGCGGTTTGGGGGGTAACCTCCATAAGGGTACTGTCCAAAGTTGATAGCTGCATGGAGGGCTGAAGCAATCCATATGATAGTAGTACATGTTTCAATTAGCTCTTCTCGAGTCTGCAATTTAGGCCACCAGGTCTCATCTTTTTTGTCACCGTGACCCTCCTCTCTCAGTTCCTTCCACCAGGACTGGAGTTCAGAGTCATCTCGGACTGTGTCATCAGTCTTGTAATAGAAGGAGCAGTATTCTTCAACCCAGGTTTTGATTACTGACCAGATTTCCAGCCCATCAACAGCATACGGGTAATCCTCTATCAGTAGGCGCAGACCATGTGGGGAATTCACATCCTTAACTGCCATTCCTCTGAATAAAGAAAAGGAGAAGCTTGTATTGAGATATGACATGAACATATATATAGCTTAGGTTAGACCATGTTAGCATTTTATATACCGAACTCCTAAGCCCTTAGTTGCTCAACCTTTCTAAACATCATGTAGTAGTGTGAAGTGTAATTTAGCCAGTTACTAGTTTTTTTAATAGCAGTTTTACTGAGGGATTTGTTCATAATGCATTTCTGTTCTTTAGTTACTATTTTCAATGACATATGAACCATGGATTTTTCACCCCTTTCTGGACTATAAGCTATACCTCTTGATGAGATCAGCAGGGAGTGCTTGTTCAGGAAAAACCCAGTTTTTATAAACTTTTGATGACATCTCCATAGAATACTTTCTTGTAAATACTGTTGACTCCAGGGCACCATTAGCATTAATGAGGACCTGTCGGGCCAATGCATTTACATTCATGGTGTCACGGAAGTGAGGATGTAACAGTTTATAAATTGGGTGAAGCACGCTCAACTGCCTATTGGTTGCTATCACAAATGGCTCAATTGCTGCATGAGTATTTAACCTGTGATCGCAATTAAAGTTATTTAAAACCCATTTCAAAATATGAACTGAAATAAATTTGCTGAAACTTCATCAAAATCATACCAGTGACTCATGAGCTGGTGATAACCGGAGTCATTCACAACGACATAAGATTTAGCCAGTTGCCAAATGAAATTTTGGACACCTTCTTCAGCTGGGGTATATACTTTGCTCATGGCTCCAAATTGGTCTCCATCAGGATGGGGCAAGCTCAATTCAATTGCTAATGGCTTCAAAGTCCCATCCTCATTCAAAAAAAGGATTGTCCTGCTGGCGTAGGTCTTTGTGGAAGTCTTGTTTATCCTACTCAGGTATGGCATTAGTGTATCATGATGATCTAGTATGAATAGCTTGTTGCTCTTGATTGCCTATTAAACAAATTGAATTTTGTTATCATGCTTTATTATCTGCGGAATAACTGTTGACTAATGTCAAACAATGAATTAGAAACGTTACCTCATCTATGGAGAGCCCATTTAAGTATTTCTCGATGTGCTCTTTGGTTATGGCACTGGTTTGATGACCATATACTTTACTATCCAATTTGCTGGTTGGGGGGAATTCCTGTAGTTTAATTAGAAGTGGTTATGTTTAAAGATTGAAAACCATGATCTTGGTTAAGCTGTTGAGAAGATGGATGAAGAGAAACTCAACTGTGACATCCCAAATATGGATTTCAAATTCATTATTTTTCATTTTTATTTCTTTTTCAAAAAAAGAAAGTAGAAAATAAATAATGAAGGGTTTAAAGTTTACTTGGAGACGACAGATGGTGACAGGGTTTACTCCAGCCAGCATTTCTCTTGCAAATTCTTCATCAGTCTTCCAAGCAGATCTATCCTCTGGTCCAAATCATCAAAGAACCAAGTTTAAGTGAAGGGGAAGAGTAGAAAAAGGAAAAAATGTAACAAGATCTGCAATATAATTTGGACATTAAGGCACAAGTCCGTCGCCTCCCCCAAAAAAAAAACTCAAAAAAGAAAAAACAAAAAGAATAAGTCACTAGTGTCATTTCAAACAAAATCTTTTGTGCCTTACAAGTCCAGTTATATAAAGTACCTTTAATCACTTGAGGCACTGGATATTTAAGGAGTCCTTCACCATCAGTTCGGAAGATTTCCTTTAGCATCTCTGCAGGGATGTTCTTCCTAATATTCTCAAGCAAAACATTGGGAACCTTGATTCCTCCTTCATAGAGCTTGAGTATATCTTCTAAACTTTCAAACTCATTGCTACTAAATGCATCTTCTAGCTCAGGTTTAAGGAACTGAGCAATGCCTTTCAGTGCATAAGCAACAAAGTCTGACATCTTCAAGTGACCAAATCTTTCATCTCTGGGGACATAGATGTTTATGCTAAGAAGAGGGTTCAGCCTACTCTCAGTGTTAGGATCTGTTGAGATCATAAAAGAAAATCATATAAATAACTGCAATAAATGTTTACAAAATTGTAAATTATTATTTACTCTATTGATGAGTTGAAATCACACAAATTCACAACTTCATTCATCACTAATAATTTTTTAGCTGGATTATTTCTCAAAATATTCATGATTGTAGATAATTATAAATACATTCTATAGCATTTTTTAACATGCATATTCCCAACTAGAAAACCCCCCTCTCAACACGCATGTGTGCAAACTCTCATAAAAGATAGAAAGAATTTCAAAGGCAGAGTCTTTCCTAGATCTTGAATCTGTGATTTGTTACTGCTAAATGTTAAATGCTAAACAAACACTATGCTGAAGCAGTGACTGAATAAATTAAAGTTTCTAACCAGTCTTGGTCAGTGGTCGCCCAGTTCTTCCCCTGCGTGGATAGGGGTACTCACTAGATCCTCCAAGAACTGGACGTACATGTTCTGGACCCTTATCAGAATTCCCCAAATCATTGTAGTAAGCATAGTCATAGACTCTGTCCCATTCTTGTAGCTCTCCCTTTCCATCTCCTCTCAAATTTACAAGTTCTTCATCTCTGTACTTGCGTAGTGGTGTTGGAGTTTCACTTGGAAGATATGTCTGCATAATTATATATCATGAACTTGAACATTAGTCTTCAAACACTGAACTCACAGTTCCACCTATGCTAACTAAGCAAAACAATATGGACTACACTTGGATGCATGAAACTAATATCCACTACATTTTTTATTGGCTTCTGGGCAATGTGTCTCAACTATGGACAATTTTTCATCTGATTTTTACATTTTTGAAAGCTTCTAGCAATTTAGCTTTTGTATTGAAAGCTAGCGTTGCATACAAAATTCATGTTTATTAGCATGTATACTTCCTCCTATAAATAATTACCTTATTAGAGAAGAAAATGCGGTCTTTCTTGTATTTGTCTGCAGGGTAAACCCATGAATTGCAAGCAAAATGGATCTGACCTTGTCCTGGAACATCTTCAAGTGTGATACTATTGAGGTAGAACTCACTATGATGATTATTTCTTATTAAAATTGCCCCTGGAACTTCCATCTCATTGTCCCAATCGAAGGTAACCTTGAAAGCAGACTCACCCGCGGTTAAGGGGGTGATTGTAGTAATCCAATCTTCCAAATATGCTGGTTCTCCAAGTTTTCCTTGGAACCCGTTTTCTATAACATAAATAAATAAAAAAACAACAAATTTGAAATTAGTTATATAGTAATTCAGAAGATAGTAATCATCAACTATCAAAATGCTAATATTTTATTATTGTACATCTAAAGATATCTTAAATGCAACGGATTGATACAGATCAAGGTAGTTAAGTTGTAGCTTCTTGAAATGATTGGGCGGAGTTCACTATCCTTACATTTGAGTTTTCAGTTTGGCTCATGTCAACAGGTTTTAGTAAGTGATCTGCACCAGTGTTGCAGAATTTCAAAACCTTACACATTGCTAACTCAAACAAGGGTATATTATATAACAACTTTCTTCTAATGCTCCAGTGCACTTTGTTATAGTCTATAACTAACAACAAAAGACTTAGTCTAATGCTACACTTTTTTATAGTCTAACTAAGAACGAAGACTTCATCTAATGCTATATTCCACTGGAGTGGACATAGGAGTGAACACTAGACACAAAGTCACAAACCAAACTCATGGTCTAACCTGTTGGACCTTTATAATTTTGGTGAGTTCCACTTTTCTTTTTCTAATTTAGGAAATGAAGGATATAAATGCTTACATCTGAATTAGTTCTATAACATTTACTCTAGCTTTGGAGATCAGTGAATGAGGCTTGGAGGTGTAAAACTTAAACCCAATCTATCTCAAATTAGTCCGTACCAACCCCCAAGATAATTTAGCCATTTACAAGTACACAATTTTACTCACTAGCAATGTTGGACTAAAGCCATGGAAATTGGTTTCTACGTTTTCCCATTGAATAGTCCAAAGTCCTTGAATTGGTCTCCATGTGTCTCTGGGTAGAGAACACTTTAGTACGAGAAAACTTTGAGTAGGTAAGCATAGAAATTAACATAGTCAATACCCAAAAAAAAAAAAAAAAAAAACAAACAAACAAACAAACAAACAAAGTATAAAGATCAAAAGAAAATGCAAATTGACTGGGAGTTTTGATCGTTGACTCTTTGTTGAGTGTCAAGCCCCTGGGTTGTTGAGTCTCATTAATCCATATCACACTGTCTTTATTCACTTTCCCATTTTCTAAAAAGAAAAAAAGATTACTGCTGCCACACTTCATTCCCTTTCATGAATAAAGTTGGGTTCCATTAATCTTTATTCTATAAGGCCTATGATCGAATTTAATAGCATATTTTAGATATTCCCATAATTATATGCTTTTCTTTCTTTACTAATAAAGTAATATTATTACTTGTAAGTTGTGACACATTGCTTTCACTATCATTTCCAAGGTGAAATCGTTGAAATTAGCAAAATAAGAAGAAATTTATTACCAAAAACAAGAAAAAGAAAAAGAAGAAGATGAACTCACCTGGGTCACCATTGACAGCACTAATGAGCTGCAGAGAGACCTTTTGGCCTAAAAATTCATGCAGACGATCAAGGAACGAAGCGTGAAAGTCGTTGAAGTCCAAAACGTTCTTCTTCATCAACACCACAGTCCCTTTGACCTTCGAGTTCTTGCTCTCGTTGAAAATCTCCAAGATGTTGTGTGAGGATTTGGCTCCTTTGGACACCGGGACTCCTCGTGACGGAGTTTGGCCCTTCTTCTCAGCTGTTGAAGTGACACTCAGTGATCGAGATCTCGTCAACCCAGTACTCTTGCTGCATGAAAAACCATGCCACTTCATGGTAAAAAACAAGGGTCTACTAGTTACTGATGTAGTAGCAGTTTGATCTCGACCCTTGATTGATGATTTGACCGTGTAGATTGGCCTGTTAACCCCACATGAAGTTCCTGCCAAGGACTTCATAGGAGTCAGACTCAGATCTTTGGAGTGAAACATCTCTTGCTTCGAGTGGTTTGCTAAAGAATATAGGTTTGAGGAATTTGGTATGAGGAATGGAAGAGATGAGTAATTGTTAATGGAATTTATTGCCTTTTATAGGTGAAATATTGTGGTATTGGGTATTGACTAAAAAGTATTTTAAGATGAAATTGTAGTATTGACTAGAAGTAAATATAAAGATTAATAAGAAGCTTCACTTGTTCATATTGGCCTTTTTCCTTAACTTTTCTTATAAAATTATTCTAAAGTTGATTCTAACATCTTTTATCATTTACCCAACAAGGTTGCATATCTTATCCACCCAATTCCTTTATTCGCTTATCAAAAGAAAGATTCTTTATTTTATAAATAGTTGTTGTTGCTACAATATTTTTATAACAAATTATAGGTAATTAGTTGTTATTTATTGATTCTAGTTTAAATTTGTTACTGAAATTACTTTTTCATGTCCAGTCCGTAACAACCTGCTATATTGTGGACATTATAAATTTTTTTTTTTATTTGCTTAAACAAAACAAAAGAAAGAGAATCTTTTGGGAAGCTTATAATATTATGTTAATCTTTTGGGAAGATTAAGAAGCTTCACTTTTCAGATTTCCCTTTTCCATGCCTTTCCTTGTTCAAGAATTTTAAATTTGGCGCAATCTTGTCATTTTTTTTTTCTCAATCGTTTAGCTTATAATATTATGAATGCATTTGGATACCGATGAAATCTCCTGCGTTTGCCTCTTTTTTTTTTTTTTTTTTTTTTTTAATTGACCAGCTATGAACAGTACAAATAGGCAAATGAATAGCACTTTTAGTGTGAACTGTAACTTTATTATTATACTTTTTTTATTTTTAATTTTTAATTTTTAGCAAAATAAGTGATATCTCAACACACTTTATATGTTTTGGTTATTTATCTCATCGATATTTTGCTAAGATTTCAATTAACTCAACGAGTAAAGTCTCTTATTGTAATAAGAGATTAATCGGTGTTTTGATTTAATGATAAAGAATAATCATTAAAATCAGATGTCATAAATTGAAATCACAATTAATCATTAAAAACGATTTGGTCTCTGTTTAAGGGCTTGAAAATATTATTTTTAAGATGGGTTTAGGACAAAAAAACACCCATGAAGGAGCAAAAAATCAATTTTAAATTTCATGTCCAGACATAATAATAGCGTCGACTTAGAAATCCAATCCTTTGAAAACGCGTACGATACACTGTCCTACAACTTTCTTGAAAACGTTTTAGAGGAAATTATCAATTAATAACAGTAGCGGTTTCCCATTGCCCACAGATTTGGGTTTTGGAGTTTTGTGGGGGTGACTGGTTCATATTCATAAAGGTCCGTCAACTGGGCATTTGTACCGGGTGTCATTGATAGGGGATTCTGCTCTCAAATTTTGGTATAAAAAAGTAATTCTTTTGATTTTCTATGATAAGAAAAAGGGAAAGTTTGAGGTTGAGATTCGTGGCCAACTGGCCATGCCATTGTTTTTTCATGATAAGAAAAAAGGATTTTTGGTTTGATTTTGATCCTCTCTTGTTCATGGTAGAAAAGGCAATTTATGTTAATGGCCCCAAAATTCACATTATGTTGATGAAATGGATATTAGTAATGTTGGCCCCAAAATTGTCCAATTTTTTTTATCTGCTTCGTCTTTTTTTTTTTTTTTTTTTTCTTTTCAAGATGGCTAATTTGCTTCCAAAATTTTCAAATGAATTAGATGACTAAATTCTTGAATTTTCATATAGTAAACCTGATTTTCATTTTCGTATTGTTAATTGTGGCAACCTTTTCAATCCAATTAAGCAAACATAAAATAAAAATTTAGAACCTCTTGCTTAAATGCAAAAATTAAATGTGTCCATGAAATTTCCCTTTTTTTTTAGTGTGTATTTGGTTTAGCTTTTTCTTTCCCAAGAAAAAGGAAAAGTTAAAGGAAGTCTTAAGGCAATGAGTTTTTTCTTTTGATAATTTTTTGTATTTCTTATAAAAATGAAACTGATTTTTTATAAGTTAAAGAAAAATATATAATTGATTCTTTTATATAATTTTTTGTATTTTTTATAAAATTGGTATCAAATTTTTTTCTATAATGGTCTATTAACAATTATAGTAAGGGATTGGGATCCATAAAAAAATTATGTAATCATTTAAAATCTCACTTTTTTTGAGGAATTTGTATTTTTTATCTAACTTTTTTTTTAATAAGATAAATCAAATGAGAAATAAACTAATAGCAAACAAAGACTTGAGATGAGAACACTAGGAAGTCAACCCCATGACTTAGCCCTTTTCTTTGTGATCACATTCATACTTCACAAGTCACACCTACCACATATATTATAATTTAAAGACTAATAAATTAATAAAAAGAACAGGAAAACCTAGCTATTTCCAAACTATAGGGTCCTTTTCAAATTAAATTCACAATTTAACTAGGGGGATAAACTATAAAGTAAACTAGCTACTCAAGCATCATCATAAATAAAAAAAATGGAAACATTAATTTAGTTTCGTATGGGTCTTTGTTTAGTCATTTAAATAGAATGTCGCAAGTTCTAACCACATGTTCTTGAAAAGGGCATTGATTTTAATAGTCTATGAGAATGGTAGATGGCTATGTAAACAGGTATGAACACAGAATTAAGAACTATTTCTAATTGTAATTCTTTATTTGTGTTTAAACTTTGGTCAAGGTCTCGTGCTTGAATTATTTTCCAGGGCAATGGTAATCTGGGCAAGACTTATCATAGAAACGAGTGCTGAGCAAAACTGATATAATAATTAATAAGTCGCCATCCAAGATTCATTAAAACTTTAGTACTACTAAAAAGATGAGTAAAGATAATTATAATGAACAGTTGGTTCAACATGCATGGTTGTATCCAGCAAGAAAAAAAAGGCATAAATTTATTGCAGCCAATCCAATGTATTGATAGGATCATTTGCGATGTTGACTATAAACAATAATTTTTTGCAGTCAATACCCTAAATTGAATTAGTTTCCAATGACCACTCATTCCAAATGAGTGTCAAAATTAACAAATTAAATGGATATGTTAGGCGGTGGGTGTAATCAAAATAAACAGTTTATCGGGGCACAATAAATTGCAATGTCTACCGCATCCCAAACAACATATCAATTTGTTAATTTGATATTAATTAGGACTGTTGAGACTAGTCACTAGAGTACACATTGCAAATAAATCTTGAATTAGACTAATAATTGAAAATTAATTCAAGGTTTTGTTTCATTTTGTTTTTTGTTTTTGTTTTGTTTTTTTTTTTTTTTTTGCAATAAAATCATTCTTTAAATGTCAAATTAGAACGTATCATTGTCGCGATGGTCACTCCAGAAGCATAAGTGTTTGAGGGGTAAGGGTCAAAGTTTAAGTCTCTAATAAGGAGTTTCATACACATATATACTTATATTAGGTTATGGTGAAATTTTTATCTTGTATAAAAAATAAATAAATAAATAAATGTCAAAGGTCTTTTAACTCAGTTGACACTTGTTAGTATTTTTAACATAGACATCTACGATTTAAATTCATCTTTTGGCAACTATCTAATTATAAATAAATAAAAAATGAAAAAAAAAAATTATTGTCTAAATAATGTTCAAAAGTTGGTGTGTCATTATTTTCACATTTTTTTTAACGGAAAGCTATGCAATCCCGATTTTCATTGAAAATAAGAATTCTAAAACATTCCAAATTGTCTTCTTTTAAGAGGAGGGGGGGGGGGGGGGGGGGGTGTGGTTCTAAATATGCAAGAAATGTAAGTCTGGTTAGTTTTTAAAAGATTTTCTGCAAGAGCTTGTTATGGTAGAGCTCTAATAACTCAAGCTAAGTTTTCCCAAGGACAATAGGTATGGACTTCGAAACTTCTAGAAATTCAGTAGAATACAAAAGAAATAAATAAGAGAGAAATGCAATACAATCAATGCCTTAAGAATCTTCAAAGTATTGCCAAACTTTGTGAAGGGTTTTATAGTTTAACTGACAAGTTTTGTTTTGGTGTTTTTAATAGAGACGTCAATTTGCTCACCTACAATGAACTATCAAATTATATTATTATTTAAAAAAAACCGGTTAACTGTCTTACTCTTAGCTAAAATTTGGAGACTTGTCTTTGATAAAGATCACCTTTGGGCTCAAGTGTTTTGAAGAAACTCTTTATCTACCAAAAGGGCTCAATTTGTCTAATAACCGATCTACTAGGCTGGGAATGTTTTTACTTAAGGGTTCGGATGGGTTGTTGTCAATGGGTGATTCATCAACTTTGGGCTTGATCAATTTTTCCCGATGGGCCCAAGTATGGTTCTCATCCGAGGCCTACTTTACTTGAGTAAGAGAAAGAGAACCATACAGTCAATTAACTTTCTTTTCCCATGAGTGAGGCTGGGCTTGGGATTGGCATTTATTGTATATGATTTTCCCACATAACTCCATAGGTCTCATGGTTATTAGATGAAGTGGATTGGGCTTTTTTAGCTTCAGGTAAGGGCCTACTACATGGGAAATTGGGAATTGTTATAAACCCACAATAAGAATTTATTTGGAACTTTAATTCTGAGATTTTTGTGTATTTGGCAATTGTCTGATTTGGGAATATGCAATGGCCTTATTGAATGTAATTTTTTTGATTTTTAATCTTTAAATGTCATCCAAACTTCTTCTCAAAAAAAAAAAAAAATATATATATATATATATCTCCAAACTGACAAAAGAAATTCCTAAAACATCTTTTCACAACTGGCTTTTAACTTCTGCCTTATTGACCATAGGGCAAGGCTGCACACTTCACAATAAAGGTTGTTAAGTGTGAAACACACCCACACATATTCACAATCATGAATTGTGTTTGTAGCGAATACAAATTTTGAATTTTGAATTCATCCATATAAGTTTGATTGTTGAACATGACAAGTTATCCCCATAAGAAATAGGACTAATTTGTCACACAAGAATTTGCATGCACAATCATGCATGTGTCTCTAAGGAAATACAACTAAAATTTTTGCTTCATCTATTTAATTTTGATTGTTAAACATGAAAAATTAGTGTACATAGCAAAAGCATTAGTGAAAATGGATTAAGCATGCAGTTATTGTAAACAGTGAAATGCAATTACCAGTTATTGTTTCTACTTGTACTATTAGCATTTTCCAACAAATGATGCCTTTTAAATCTCGTACCAATTGTTTGACAAGGGTGCTTGAAAAAGCATAAGAATTTATAGCTACACATCTTTATTGAAGAGGAAATGAGTTATGCATAGCATAAGTAGTCAAGAAAGATGACAGATAAACACTGTTGTGGAACTCTAATAACAACCCAAGCAGTGGTAGAGAAGCTCTAGATTGAGACACTATTAGAAATTCCCATGCCAGTTAGTCCACCTTCACTAGTGGGATAGAGCAAAGTAAATGGCACCTTCACAGGTCCAGCTCGGTTTTTCCACTTCTTATCATTGTTCATTGTCATAATTCTATCCTCAATTTCAGCTAGCTTCTTTCCAAATCTCTCAAAGGCTTCTAATGGCTTTGTGTCAAAGGTCCATTCAGGATTATCTCTCTACCCAAGATAGACCTCGTCCGTAGAATGCCTTGACAATATTTCTATAAGGGAAATACCAATAAGTGTGAGGAGCTGGGCAGTGATTGTTTTCAAGTAAACCTTATCAAGGTCTAATTTGAGTTCTTCATATTCAGGAGTGCCGACTTCAGGCATGAATCCCCGGCTTATTGTTGGCCGATTTGGGAGGTATCCTGCATAAGGGTACTGTCCAAAGTTAACTGCTGCACGGAGAGCAGAAGCAATCCATATAATGATTGTGCATGTTTCAACAAGCTCTTCATGCGTCTGCATTTTAGGCCACCAGGGCTCATCTTTCTTGTCACCATGACCCTTCTCTCTGAGTTCCTTCCACCAGGATTGGAGTTCAGCAACTTTCTGAACTACGCTATCAGTCTCATAGTAGAAGGAACAATATTCTTCAACCCATGATTTAATTGCTGACCAGATTTCAAGGCCATCAACAGCATATGGATAGTCCTCAATCACTAGGCGGAGACCATGTGGCAAATTTGGATCCTGAACTGCCATTCCTCTGAATTCAGCAAAAGAAGTAGCATGTCATTTGAAAAAAGATCATAACCAACGAATGTTTTCATTTTATTCGTAGTAGTTTAGGCCTTTACAGCTATAAGATAACCAAATTTTGAAGTCTAAATTTTGCCTCAACCTTCTTTAAAAAATATGCATTTGTGGAGTGTCATTTAGCCATTTTCAAGAACCTTTTATGTGTTATTTTGCCTCAATGTATAACATGAGATGTTGATTCTTGTTCCTCATTCTCATCATCTTAACAGAATATGGAGGATTGGAGATCGAGTGTCAAGAAGAACAAGCATAAGATGATTTGATTTAGGAGAAATGGTGGGGTGAAGTTAAAGCAAAATTTTAGCATTTTATTTTTTATTTTTTTATTATTATTAAATGAACGTAATAATGTAATAGGAGGGGCACAAAATGCCCTGTCTTGCTTGTCTCGTTCTATCTGGCTCCATCTTTATGTCTTGGACTTAGGGCCCTATTTGAAGACTAAGGTATGTTCGAAGAGGAGTATATGATTGATAAGGATCCCAGGTGGGAGAAATATGCATGGAAATGATCAAAGAATATAGTCCGAAGAGTGTGTTCTCCTCAGATATGAAGCATATCGATTAAGTACTTGGGAGGTTTGAGTGACTTTCCTGGCAATTCCGATAATAAGGGTGAACCTTAGACACGTATAAAGATGATAAGAACAAAAAAATATCTAAAAGAAAAGCTACTACCACTGCATTAAATGTACTGCAGCAACTTTTTCGACTGCATTAATGTGGAGAAGACCCCTGAACAGTGCAGTTTCAACTACTGCCACTCATGGAGAACCGACGAAGATACCTGATGGGACATATTCTCAAGTTAACGTTTAGATGAAGAATAAGTGGACGATTAGGATAGTCTAGAAGAAAACTATATAAGTGTAAAAGTCCTCTTAGATAGGGGGAGGATTGGAGCTCTAAGAATTGTATTAGCCTTTCAAACACTAATTTATCTCTTCGGACATCATTTTATTTGAATTTCACGTGTGTTTTTATACTTGTTCATCATTTGGAATCTGCACTAGACGTTGCTTAGATCACTCAGTCTAGCTCTTTCATCCACTCTCTACAAATTCATTGTATTGGGCTTGTTGGACTCATATCCAATATCTTTTGGGCTTGGGTTACAAATATAAACCCTACAATTGGCGCCGTCTGTGGGGAGAGTTTGAGCAAGAGTGGAAGCAACAGTTGTCGATGGTCGAACCAAGGCAACAACCAGTAAAATCCAGGGCATCCCAACACGTTGATCCTTTTCTTAACTTGGAGCAAAGACATGATCGTGAAGGTAGTGTACATGCTATGCATATTGACCAAAGCTAGTCACAAGGTGGAAGTCACGTGTCTCATGCAGAGAAGAACAAAAACATGCAACTGGAGATTGACCAGCTAAAAAAGGAGTTGCGCTAGGCAAAGAGGAGGTGGACTTCTTCTTACTCCGATGATAATTCTAACGATGATCAAGACGTCACTTATAAACGGAGGTCTAGAACACTAGTTAGTGAGTATTTTTCCAATGAAGAAGAGTACTGTTGTAAATGGCAACCTCGAAGTCCATCACGTGGAGGTGTAGGGAATGATACTATAAGCAAGGCCTTGAACCAAATCTCCAAATCGCCTTTCACGCGTAGGATTGAAGAGGTAAGACTTCCTCACCGTTTTCATCAACTGACATTCACTATCTACAATGGTAAAACAGACCCTATAGAGCATGTGAGCCACTTCAACTAGAGGATGGCAGTCCATTCTAAAGATGAAACTTTGATGTACAAAGTTTTCCCCTCCAGTCTTGGACCAGTTGTGATGAGGTGGTTTGATAGCCTAAAAGTAGATTCCATTAGTTCCTTCAAAGAACTCACTCAAGCATTTGGTTCCCGTTTTGTCATTTGCCGAAGAGTGGCCAGGCCTTTAGCTTCATTGTTATCCTTGAGCATGAAAGAAGGTGAGACCTTGAAAACGTACTCAGATAGGTACTAGGAGATGTTCAATGAGATGGAAGACGATTTTGATAGAGTGGCCCTTAGTACGTTTAAGCTCGGCTTCCCTATTAATCATGGTTTAAGAAAGTCCTTAACTGGTAAGCCAGTTACTAACGTGCGTCAGCTCATAGACCGTATTGACAAGTATAAAAGAGTTGAGGAAGATCAACAGTAAGGAAAGGGAAAGGAAAAGGTTATCTCTCAAGAGAAGAGGGATTTTAGGTCGGACCATTACAATAGCAGTAAACCGCGGAGAGATTTTGTTGGACAATCAGGATCAGCAAATCTTTAAGCAGTCAACGCTGTATTTAAAGAGCCAGTACACCAAGTTTTGGAAAAGATTAAGAAAGATTAAGAATGAATCATTCTTCAAGTGGCCGAATAAGATGGTGGGAAACTCCGAGAGGCGTAATCATAATCTCTATTGCCAGTACCATCAGGATCATGGGCATACCACAGAGGATTGCAGTAGCCTGTGGGATCATTTGGACCAACTGGTCCGCGAGGGCAAATTAAGACAACTCCTACATCACTCCAGTGGCCGAGAAAGTCAGGTGAACTCGGAGCCTCGAAGGGATGATTCTTCAAGGCCTCCTTTAGGAACTATCAATGTCATCTTCGTCATACCATGGAGAACAGGATCCTGACCGTTTAGGGAAATGTCGGTAGCCCGTTTACCCACATGAGGCGTTAATCACGATCTGAAGAGAGCTAAAGTGAGTATTCTACCAGTTTTAGGATTCTCGGACGAAGACAAGATCGAAACCATCCAGCCTTATAATGATGCTTTAGTGATCACTCTCAGAATTGGAGGGTATGATGTGAAGAGGGTAATGGTGGACTAAGGCAGTGCAGCAAAGATAATGTACCCTAATCTCTATAAGGGGATGAACTTAAAACCTGATGACTCAACTCCATATAGTTCTCCCCTGGTGGGTTTCGAAGGAAGAGTTGTTAAGCCAAAGGGCCAAATACGATTACCTGTGCAAACTAGTACAGAGATAGTAGAGGTAGATTTCATTGTCGTAGACATGTATTTACCTTATACTACAATTGTGGCTAGACCTTGGCTTCATATGCTAGGGGCTGTTTCCTCTACTTTGCATCAAAATGTTAAGTATCCGTCTGAAGGTCAAGTTAATGAAATCCTAAGAGATCAATTTATGGCGAGATAATGCTTAGTAGCTGCCATCCAGCATAAGCCCAAGGTTAAGTCCTTGGCCTATGCTGGAAGAGATTTATAGCAATCAAAACCTCTGGCATTGCACGCCAATGATTCAGCCGAGGGTGCGAGGTGTGAAGATTTGACAAAAGTTGCTATCGGAGATAATCCAGAGAAGTTCTTTCAAGTTGGATCTCAATTACCTCTTCAGGAGAAGGAAGCGCTTATAGAATTCCTTAAGAGAAACATCGATGTATTTGCCTGGAATGCTTATGAAGTCTCGAGGGTGGATGCAGAATTCATATGTCACCATCTGAAGGTCAACCCATTAATCACCCTTAAGAAACAGCCTCCTCGATGACCATCCCATCCAGAGAACATGCTGATGCAGTACAAGAGGAAGTAATGAAGCTCAAGCAGGCTGGAGCTATTAAGGAGGTGTTTTATCTTGAATGGCTAGCTAATACTGTAGTGGTGAAGAAGAAAAGTGGGAAGTGGAGAGTGTGCGGGGATTTCATAAACCTCAATAAGGCGTGTCCGAAAGATCCATTTCCTATGCCTAAGATAGACCAGTTATGGATGCAACGGTTGGCCATCATCGGATAAGTTTTCTGGATACTTTCTAAGATTATCATCAGATACCATTAGCCCTGGATGATCAGGAGAAGACTGCGTTTATCACCCCTATTGGGAATTATCACTATAAAATGTTACCATTCGATTTGAAAAATGCGGGATCTACCTATCAAAGAATGATGACGAGGATGTTTGATCCACAGTTAGGCAAAAGTATCGAGATTTACATAGATGACATAGTGGTGAAAAGCAAGATCGTTTCAAAGCATGTGAACGACCTTCAAAATATTTTTGAAGTTCGAAAAAAGTACAAGCTGTGTCTAAACGCTTCCAAATGTTCATATGTTGTGGGATCAGACAAATTCTTGGGTTACATGATGACTTACAGGGGAATTAAAGTTAACCCCGACCAGATAAAAGCCATCAACAATTTACTAGCTCCTGGGAATCCCAAAGAAGTTTAGAAATTGACTGGAATGACTGCTGCTCTGAACTGATTTATCTCTCAATCAGTAGATAGGTGTAAACCTTTCTTCTCGTTGATCAACAAATGGAAAGGATTCGAGTGGACTGAAGAGTGTGCTTTAACTTTCCAAAAACTTAAAGACTATTTAGCTCGACTACCAATCATGTCCAGTCCTGAATCAAATGAAGTCTTGTTTGCTTACATTGCAGTGGCTCCTTATGCTGTAAGTTTGGTATTGATATGAGTGGACCAAGGTGTGCAAAGGCCAGTTTATTATGTGAGTAAGTCATTACATGAGGCCGAGGTTCGTTATTTGTCTCTGGAGAAAGCCATCTTGGCAGTAGTGCTTGGTACACCAAAATTGCCTCATTATTTCCAAGCATATATGGTTGTTGTTCTTACTCAACTTTCACTTAAAACCGTACTTAGAAGTGCAGACTATACAGGGAGAATAGCTAAATAGGGTACTATCCTAGGGGCTTTTGATATCAAATATATGCCCCGCACCTTCGTAAAAAAGACAGGTCCTCGCAGATCTAGCAGCCGAGTTCACTGAACCCACGGTAGAAGAATTGGAGCCAGCACAGAACATGGATGAAAAATCGATTGACATGATCTCTCAATAGGGCTCCCCATTCTAGGAGGTGTATATGGACGGTGCAGTAAATTAGAAGGGTTCTGGAGTGGGGCTAGTGTTAATATCTTCCGAGAGGATTATTATTGAAAAGTTACTAAGACTAAGCTTCACGGCCACAAATAATGAAATTGAGTATGAAGCTCTACTTATGGGAATGGCCATGGTTCAAAGAATGGGATGAAAGTCAGTGAAGATGTTCTCGAACTCAAAGTTAGTCGTTGGTTAAGTACAAGGGAAATTTGGGGCAAAAGATGAAAGAATGTAGGGGTACCTGAGCCGAGTTAAATGTCTACAGTTGGAGTTTGAATATTTTAATTTGCTGCATATCTCCAGAAATGGTAATGCACATGCCGATTCTTTGGCCACGCTCGCCACCTCCTCGGTGCAAGATTTGCCTAGAGTTATCCTCGTTGAGGACTTGCATAAGCCCACAGAGGTAAGGGGAGAGGTAGTCCGAATTCATCAAATCAGAGCTGAGCTCAGCTGGATGGATCCTATAATTAAATTCTTGAAAGAGGATATTTTGCTTGAAAAAAGGTCGGAAGCTAACAAAGTTCAAAGGAAGGCAACTAGATTCTAGCTATCCGAGAACCAAAAGTTATACAAACGCTCCTATTCAAGGTCATATTTATTATGCATACATCCTGAAGTAGCTGAGTCACTCCTAGAAGAGTTACATGAAGGAATCTATGGGAGCCATACCGAAGGTAGATCCTTGGCTCCTAGAGCCTTTACTCAAGGTTATTGGTGGCCAAATATGCAAAGAGAAGCTCATGAATATGTTAAAAAATGCGATCAATGTCAACGGTTTGCGCCGAACATACATCAAGCAGGTGGAATCCTTAATCCACTATCCAGCCCATGGCCATTTGCTCAATGGGGCTTAAATATCGTGGGCCCATTCCCTAAAGCTATAGGAAACAAGAAGTACCTTCTAGTCGGCACAGATTATTTCATCAAATAGGTTGAAACTGAGCCTCTAGCCAACATCAGATACGTAGATGTAAAGAAATTTTTCTGGAAAAATATTGTCACTCGGTTTGGGATTCCTTATACCCTAATCTCGGATAATGGCCTACAATTTGATAGTAAAGCATTTAGGAATTATTGTGGCAAATTGGGAATCATGAACAGATACTCTACCCTTGCTTATCCCCAAGGGAATGGGCAAGCAGAAGTTGTTAACAAGGTTATAGTAAACAGATTAAAGAAAAGACTAGATGACGCGAAGAGTAAATGGGTAAAAGAATTGCCACACGTACTCTGGACGTATAGGACTACACCTCACAGGTCTACTAGGGAAACCCCCTTTTCAATGACTTATGGGGCCGAAGCTGTTATCCCTTTAGAAATTGGGTTCCTAATGTTGAGAACTAGTTCCTTTAGTCCGAGTAGCAATAACGAAATGTTAGAGAGGAGTTTGGATTTGATTGAATAAATGAGAGAAAATGCAATGGTCCAATTGGCACATTACCAACAAAAGTTCAAATAGGGTTATAATGCCAATGTAAAGATGAAGCCATTAACATTTGGTGATCTAGTGCTCAGGAAAGTTGTAGATATTACGAAAAATCTAGCTTGGAGAAAGTTATGGCCCAATTGGGAAGGGTCATACTGTATTACCTTAGGAGTTGGCATTAGAGCATATTTTTTGGAAGGTCTAGATGGTCACGTAATACCACGTCCCTGGAATGTAAAAAACCTTAAAATGTATTATTATTAATTCAGTTTTCTCTTTGATCAAAATGTTTATTTATCGCATAAAGATTTCATGCAAGATGTTTAAACTTAAATCCAATCATGTCTGAAGTTCTCGGACTAGATGATATGGGTTAGTTAACATTCTCCCACAATTTTCGTAAGTGTTTAAATTTAAATCCAATCATGCCTGAAGTCCTCGGACCAGATGATATGGATTAGTTAGCACTCCACTACTGATTTTCGTAAGTATTTAAACTTAAATCCAATCATGCCTGAAGTCTTCAGACTAGATGATATGGATTAGTTAGCACTCCGCTACTGATTTTCGTAAGTGTTTAAACTTAAATCCAATCATGCCTGAAGTCCTTGGACCAGATGATATGGATTAGTTAGCACTCCGCTATTGATTTTCGTAAGTGTTTAAACTTAAATCCCATCATGCCTGAAGTCCTCGGACCAGATGATATGGATTAGTTTGCACTCCACGACAGTTTTTTCATAAGTGTTTAAACTTAAATCTAATCTTTCCTGAAGTCTTCGGACCAGATGATATGGATTTATTAGCATTCCACTATAGTGTAGGTGGCACTCCATTACAATTTTCATAAGTGTTTCAACATTCTCTTACAATTTTCTTGTTAATATTCATATAAGCTCAATTATATGTAAAGCCCTAAAAGGTATTTAAATAAACTAATTTACGATAGGCCTCTTCGGCCGTATATTTAGTTCAAGATCAGTGCTCAGTAATACTCTCTGTAGGTGCCATGCAAAAGCCAATTTAATAGGACATTATTGTTATATTTGCGCAAGTTACAGTAGTTATTGATCGAGCGTTATTTGTAACAATAATAAGTCTCATAATACATGCAATGAAGATATAGGAAATAAAAGAAAAACGATTTCATTGATTAAAAGAAAGTACTTAGCAACTCCTTACATTAAAAAAAAAAAAAAAAAAGGGTACAATTATGGAGTAAAACTCCTAAATATTCAAGTCTTCATCTGGGGGGCCGAGGGGTTAACAGTCTGGCTAGACTGGGCACCAGCAGCGTCTGGGGCTTGATCTTTGGGTTCAAGAGGAGTTTTCTTCTTTCCCAAGTCTTTACCCTTATCTTGAGTATCCTCAGCTTACTTGCCTTAACCACCAGGTTGACCAAATTCTTTGGTAACTTCAATAGGGGTAGGAGGGCTCTGACCGACCAGAGGCAGCTCCGAGGCTTCTGGGAGTTGTTTGGAGGAAGAAGAGTCAAAGCCTGGGAGTTCTTTCAGGGTTGTAGTTGATACTCTTAGGCTGCCTCAAGTTAAACTCTAGAGGGACCCCAACAGCATCATGGGCTTTACCCCAAGTTATGTCACAATAGTCTCTGCAGACTACGGAGAACTCCTCAGTGAGTCTGACTTGAGTCTCCTCCACCCCAAGCTTATATGCAGATTGCTTTTCAGCCTCTACTGCCTCCTTGGCCAACTAAACATTCTTCTTGGCCAATTGAGCAATTTCCTTGGCTTTTTGAAGCTCAGCACGAAGATTCTTGACCAATTCTCTCTTTGTTTCTAGATTGATTTTGGTCATGCGCAATTGCTTGCGTTGTTCTTCGGCCTGCTTCTCATAGCATTTTGAAGACCTGCATCAAGACTGTTCTTTTGCTTAGTCACCTCTTTGAGCTACTCGGACAGCTTATCATAGTCCTCCTGAAGGCCACCCATCCTCTTCTCAACCTCGAACCGGGAATAAGCCTCCGCCTTGGCTTCATTGCAAGCGTGTTTATTCCACTCCTCGGCCACATAGACTTATTGTGTAATCTACATAACAAAATGAAAGATTGTAGTTTAAAAAAAAAAAAAAAAAAAGTAGAAATGGTCAACATTTTGAGTGAAAAATTGAATTAATTTTCTTACTATAGCTAAATCCCTTTTGAGGGACAGGAAGAGTTCTTGTTGGCTGAAGTGCCTGTAATTCTCCATATCCGTGGGTAGGAAAAGTGGCTGTTCCAGGACTTTAGCGATGAGACTTGCCCTTCACCCTTGATAATTTCTAACGGAGGTATCCCAAGGGAAAGGAACACCATCTAATTCTAGCTTGGGACACCAGGTGTGTTTTCCCTGTCGCACCACCGCAACGAGAGGGTCTTCTCGGCTTTTAGTAGACGAGGCTCTTTTACTCTATTGATCCTTGACTACTTTCTGTTGCTTAGGTCCTGTTGGACGCACCACTTCCCCTTATTCAGTATCTGTAATAGGTCTTTTCTTCTTCGGATCTGGTAATGACTTTGGACCAAGATCGGAGGGGACCTGAGGAGGTGGTGGGGAAGATTAATGGCTAGTTGAGATGGACCAGTCTCTTTTGCCTCAGATGCTTTTTTCCTAGACTTCATTAGGTCCCTTAGGCATGCCATTTCCTCCTATTCTTCTGAAGGATCGTCTGGAAGGGTAGTCATTAGGACAGGAGGGCGAACGCTAGATTGCCTGTCAATCTCCTCCTCGGTGTCCGAAACTAGAATCACTTGAACCTCTCCTGCTGCCTCTTCTTCAAACTTGAACTTATCAATCTGCTCCTCAAGTGAAGAAGTCGAAGAAGCAACTCTTTCCCTTTTTGCAGCCGCTTCCAAAGGAACCTGTTGAACTGGCTGAATGAGTTGCGCCACACCCTGCGGATTTGGATGTGGTACTGGGGCAAGATAGAAGGGAGCTAAGAAATTTGGCCGAGAGACGTCTATTGGGTTAATTTGATAGTCTCCCTATGTTATAGCGTTGCCGATCGGCTGAAAATCGCCCGATTTTGGCTTGAAACCGAGAATAAGATGGACAGCTTGTAGTCGCCCGTCTTTACTTATAAAGATCTCCGATCTCAATAGATAGTTAAGCGCGGCAATGTTAGTTAGGCTGAGCCGAGGAGCAACTTGCCTTTTATCTGTGAACATTACAATAGAATTAGTTATAATCAAAAACCCAAAAACACTGATACAAAGAAAATAAAAACAATGTTATGAGATGAGAATCCTAAATCTATTGTTAAGAAACCTAAATCTGGGATATCCCACCTGGCTCTCCTAGCTGGGTTGGGCAATGAAGACCGTCATGTCACGCGCCCGAGACTATCAAATAATCGTCTTTCATCCCTTTGTTAGACTTAGGACGACAGGAAATGAGCTTAACGATGTCGGATCGGGATTTAAGATAATATCCCGCTCCCTTCTGGCTATGAAATTCATACATATGTACTATGTCAAGCTAGGTGAACCCTAGGCCTAAATAACGATTCAAAGCATCAATCGCTCCTAGGGTCCTACAGACGTTAGGTGTGCACTGATTAGGAGAAAGCCTATGGTTACGAAGATAGTCTCTTGTAACTGAACCCATAGGGAGAGTCATTCCCCCTTCTATGAATGCTATCATAGGGATTATAACTGCTCCCTCTCTTCGGTGGGTTAATAACCTTTCTGGAGGACAATACCTCAGGTTCACTTCCTGAGGTATGTCATATGTTTTCTTAAATGTCTCTATTAAGGCAGGACTATCAACCATATACTTAAATCTACCCATTTTGGAGAAACAGAAGGAAACACACAGAATAACAACTGGGAAATAAGAGTTTGAGGGCCGAGGATATTGACCGAGAAGAAAACGAAGGATTTGAGGAAATTAGAACTTACACAAACTGGGTTGGGGAATGATCCTTAAATCCTTGGAAGGATTTATGTTGGTTCTTAAAGAAATGAGACGAATGATTTGGAAAACTTGATGAGCTTGAGTGTTAGAATTCGCTGGAGAGTAAGAAATTGCAAAGTAGAAAAAGAAATGATCTTCTTTGAAGCTTTATATAGGGGTCAGAAAATGGGTGGGAGTTATCCCACCCAGATCTTGAGGAAAAATTTCGTTCGTTGGATCAATAATTCACCGTTGGATGTCGAAGACATAGCGCCGCCTGGAATAATTAATAGTGCTTCGTGAATACTAAAACATCAGTGACAATGATGAAGCGGCTAAATCTATGCTCCCATGTGTGTAAACTCAGGTATTTTTCACATTTTTAGCCTTTATCTTCTGTAACAGATCAAAATCTTTTTTTTTTTTTCTCCTCGGATGTGAGGGAAAAATTAAAATTTTGAGGGGCTATTATGGGGGTGGAAGCCCAAATTTATGTCTTGGGCCTAGGGCCTTATTTGAAGACTGAGGTATGTCCCAAGAGGAGTATATGATTGATAAGGATCCCAGGTGGGAGAAATATGCATGGAAATGATCAAAGAATATAGTTCGAAGAATGTATCCTCCTCGGATATGAAGCATATCGATCAAGTACTTGGGAGGTTTGAGTGACTTTCCTGGCAATTCCGATGATAAGGGTGAACCTCAGACACGTATAAAGATGATAAGAACAAAAAAATATCTAAAAGAAAAGCTGCTACCACCGCATTAAATGCACTGCAGCAACTTTTCTAACTGTATTAATATGGAGAAGACCCTTGGACAGTGCAGTCTCAACTACTGCCACTCATGGAGAACTGACGAAGATACCTAATGGGACATATACTCAAGTGAACGTTTAGATGAAGAACAAGTGGACGATTAGGATAGTCTAGAAGAAAACTATATAAGTGTAAAAGTCCTCTTAGATGGGGGAAAGACTAGAGCTCTAAGTGTATTAGCCTTTCAAACACTAATTTATCTCTTCAGACATCATATTATTTGAATTTTACGTGTGTTTTTATACTTGTTCATCATTTAGAATCTGCACTAGATGTTGCTTAGATCACTCAGTCTAGCTCTTTCACCCACTCTCTACAAATTCATTGTATTGGGCTTATTGGGCTCATATCCAATATCTTTTGGGCTTGGGCTACAAATATAGACCTTACAATTATATATAATTTATTTTTTATCCATGTTCTATTATCATCTTTCAAAATCTCTCTCTCTCTCTCTCTCTCTCTCTCTCTCTCTCATAGCAATTTCCTATTGCTTCTCCTTTTTTTTCTCTCTCATTCTATCTCAGTAGTGCTAATAAAGCCATGTTACTAGGTATGAAAAAATGCCACTCCCTCCCTGAAACCCAAGTTATCATGTGCCATTTTCACTCTCCCAAAGAGAAGACACGATGATACCCATGCTCTAATCTTGGGAAAATTTGGCTAAATAGCATAATTTTAGAAAAAATTTACTAAATAGCACTTGATCAAATTTATTTAGTTATGTAGCACTTTTTTGGAACTTTCGTTTTTCAAACTCAAAACTCAAGTTTCAGGCATTATATTTGATCAAATTGTCATAACCAAACTCGAGTTTGACTTGAAACATGAGTTTGACAAACTCAAGTTCCAAAAAAAATGCCACATAACTAAATAACTTTAGCCTAGTGCATTTTTTTTTCCTAAATTATTCCTAGAATAATGCTATTTTGCCAAAAAAAAATGCCTCTAATTGTGTCTTGCTTCATTGTCATACTTATCTAATTGGATTAAAAAATAAAATAAAAAATAAAAAAATCTTGCTATCCTAAATCTAATTGGATATCAAGGGCTATCAATATTGACTTGAAAAGGACTGATATAATTACATTTGTACATTTCCGTCCAATTAGAATTAAAATTTTTTTAAAAAAATTAGTAACCAATTCTTAAAGGTTTTTAAAAAAATTCCCACCATCGAATTCTATAAAAATTGTCTTGATGTTGCTATCTTGGGCCTGTTTTTATATCTTAATTGTTGATTTTTTTAATAATTTAAACCATTATTTTTGGAATATTCGTATTGGACGTCCCTGATACATGATTAATTCAAAAAATAACAAATTATCAACTATAAAATTAAACTAGATTTTTCAAAAAATTGGCTGGCTAAATGCATGCGTTAATGTGAATATGATCAGATAGTCTTCCCTAGACTCCTATTCCAAGCTAATTTGCTTATTACTTACCTAATTACATGTGCAAAAGGACACAAAGGGGCCCAATACAAAAGAAGATTGTGCAATGATTATAACTTTTTCTGTCCATAACTTTTAAGTCTGTAACCTTAGTCAAAATTTCGAATAGACAACATATAAATGACTCCATTAATACAAAAATAACATGAAGACAAGGGTTTTAATTAACTCAATTGGTAAAAATTTTTATGGTTGAATAAAAGATCTAAAGTTCAATCTTCATGTAAAACAAAAACTGATTGGTACCTTGGCCTGATAATAGAGAATTATCATTAAGAGCGAACGCTATAAGTTAAAAATCTCTCTTTAAAAAAAAATTAAAAAAAAAAAAAAAAACTTTGAAGGCAAACATTCATTGACCATTTAATAAAAATTAATATCTTACTGGCGAGTTATGCTTGGACCGTAGTTCCAGGCATCACAAAACGTGGTTTGTTATATGATATGAAGATAATTGTTCCTTCTCAAAAAAAAAAAAAATATGAAGATAATTGTTATTTGTTAAATGCCAATGCGGCAGGTGATCATCTAGTGGCCAAGCCTTTGGCCAATAAAACTTAGATCTCGGGTTCGAGTCCGTTTGATCCCCTACTAGTGAGTGCATTGGTGCTTATCTCCTTTGTGTTGTTTTATGTTTACCAAAAAAAAGAAAAAAAAAAACATAATTGTTAATTTGTTACAATTATTTACCATTTGAAAAGACCAATGTTGATTTCAATAGCATTGGATTTGAAACTTATATTGTTTGTTTTATAATGATTACTTTTTATCATCATATTCTAAAACATTGATGAGCTTCCTTAAAAAAGGGGATACAAATTGATGGGCTTCATTTTTGTGTATGCTTGAATACAAAAATCTCTAATTCAATAATAAGAAACTTTATGAGTCAATTACTTTTAGAGATAATTGCTAGTAATAATAGTCATTTCTCATTGGACTAAAATTTCCAAATCTGTTGAATTGTAACCCATGTTTATGGTAGTTTTTTTTTTTTTTTTACCTCAAATTTTTAAAGTAAAAATGTGTTTTTGTCAACTTTCAACAAATTAGACAATAAGTAAAAAGCTAATCCAAATGCCCATAATAGTTATTATTAATATCACTGTTGAAGATAAGCTTTTTTTTTTTTTTTTTTTTGGGATAAAATAAGCTATTGTTATGTATAATTCTGAAGACAACTTTTCTCATGACTTGTTAACATGACTGATTGTGAGTAGAAGGTTCATATAAAAGTGATTATCAACTAAAACCACCGCTCGGTTGTATAAAAAATAAAAAAAAAAATCATGGAGAAAGTTACGTAGATAGAAAAGTTGCATTGTTAATGGACTGTCAAAGAAACCTTTTAAAAGTAATTGAATTATAAGAAATTACAAACCGGTGGAACCCTGGACATGGACAACTAATTAATGATGAATCTTTCTTGAAATCTTGTTCTGTTTCTCAAATCTTTTTGCATTTTAGGTCAATTACTTTGAACTTGATAATAATTTCTTGAACCCAATTGTGAGGGAAAGCAAAGGGGTGGCAAAATAAGTCCAAACCTATTTGCCCACTCAACCCACCCATTCTAATTAAACCCAAACCCATTCAATTATTAGTTGGGTTAAATGGACATAAACCCAATTAGACTCAATAATTATTGAGTTTCAACTAAAAACCCATTGAACCCCGTTTAACCCAAAAACTATATACTCAAATTCAACCTAGCCATTTTTCAAAAAATAAAAATAAAAAAAATAATAATCAACCTAGCCCTTTCCATTAAAAAATAAAAATAAAAATAAAACTTAGTTTTTAATAATAAAAAATCTAGACTAAACAAATGAAAATTAACCTTCCTGTGATTTTCTCGGTAACCAAACAGAGTCCAAATATTTAAAAAATTTAAGAGAACATTTGAAACTTAAATATACAAATTCTCTTTCTCTTTTCCAGGATTTTCTCCCCAACCAAGTAAAATATTACTCACAAAAAAAGAAAAAGAAAAAAGAAAACAAACAAACAATTAAAAAAAAGAAGAAGAAGAAGAATAAAATGTAGTTCATAATAATAAAAAATCTGTAAGCAATCGTTATCTTTTTGCGAATTGACCTTTTTCAGTGGCACCCATGTAATTAACTTTACCAAGGAGGGCAAAAAGTGGACTCAAAATGTTTCACCACTGACTCGTCCCCTCTGACGAATATCGCCAACCTTCCGCTTTTAGCCCTGAGATCGCCGCCGGATACTAGTGCGTCGATGAAGAAGTAGTCTTTGGAGGAAGCAGCAGCGAATATCTCGGCGGCGAGGGAGGGTTCGGAGGTGGTCATGTCGACGAGTATGCCATCGTGGCGGAGGTCGGAGAGGGCACCGGAGGTAGGGTCGAGTAAGACGGAGCAAACGCTACAGACGTCAGTTCCAATCCAAATCTCTCTCTCTCTCTCTCTCTCTCTCTCTCTCTCTCTCTCTCTCTCTCTCTCTCTCTCTCTCTCTCTCTCTCTCAAGTCTCAACCCACTGAAACAAATATCTGATTTTAAGATTTAAAAAATTAATTTAATTAAATTTTAAAAAATTATAAATTCAGAATTTTATTTTTAATTTTCTACCTTGGCTTTTTTTTTTTTTTAAATTAAAATGTTAATGTGTCAAAAAATGCAAACTAAAATATTTTGGTACTTTAGTCTTTTCACTTTAAGGGTATTTTGGTAATTTTGATAATTGGGTAATTGGAGTTTACTCATTATAATTGGGTTGGGTTTGGGTTTGGGTTAAAAGAAATTAGTTTAAATGGGTTTTAATAGGTAAATGAGTTTTATATACTCAACCCAATTATGCCCACTCCAAACTCACCCATTTGACACCCATCGAAAGCTTTTCCTGATACGTCAGAAGTCAATAATATCTAGCCATTGCACTGCCATCACCTTGACGCAGTCATAAATAAGGATATTTATTTCCCAATCGAAAAAACTTTGCCCTGTTAAAATGTTCAGCTGCCCAAGTGTGCTTGTTGCTGATTATCTCTCATCAACAGGCTTAAACGATTGAAGAATTTTTTTTTTTTTTTTTTGGTTGAGAAAAAGGATTGAAGAATTTAAACCACTGCTGCTGCTGAAAAGTTCTTTAAATGAGTTGCAATATATGAAGTGCAATGTAGTTATTTATATTACAGGGATTAATAATTTTTATTTTTTGGTAAAGTAATTAATGAACGAAAAAGTTAGCAAATGTCCTAAAAGCATTAGTTTAAAAATTATTTTTAGAAACTTTTTATGAAAAAAAAGATTTAATTGATTTTTTTTTCAACTTTTTATATTTCTTAAAAAGAAGTATCAAAACTTTCTTAAATGGCCCATTAACCAAGTGAAGCAGATAAATATCTTATAGGTGTAAGTAATTGGGTAAGCCTATCCCAACCCAGAACTCATATGATGTAATAAGTTGGTATTAGTATCGCACTGGCCACTGGGAATGCACTTCGTATTATGGGCATATTATTTTAAGTTGCTCTCAGTAATAACATACCCTTTGCTAATCAACCCACTTTGTTATGTGTTATAGACTTACAGTAACCCTTTGCTTTACTAATATGTAAACATATGCATGTAGGATGTAGCTAATTTTGTTTAGTTTGTTGAGGATCTATAGTCAATTTCAAGATTTTGAGATTATACTTTTGTTTTAGACTTAATTGTTGTAATTGCAATGCATTTATATTGAGTTAGAGAGGTTATTGGGACTGTGTGGGAAACCCTCATCAAATTGTTTTATATCAAAAACCTAAAATTTATAAAATTTGACACTTGCTTTTTTACTATGCTCCTGTACACAGCTCGTTGGCAGGAAAGTCTGAAGAAAATATCATCTAATCAGGGGCAAAAATCACTTTGCGTCACAAATTTAATGGATAATCTTCTATTGTAACGTTTGGGAATTAGCTTAGATTGTAGTAGCTAGGATTTTAATGGTATAGAGAATAAGGTTTTTTTTTTTTTTTTTTTTTTTTTTTTTTTGGGTTTTTAAGGTTAGAGACTTTTTAGAATTTAGAGTCTCTTATTACTTGTGAAAACATGAATTAGAATCAACTTCTTATAAATATTGTATATAGTTCCTACATATACATGTTTTTAGATCCTCAAACATTTTTGCTCATTCCCTAGCAGCTTGGGCCTCCTTTTCTTATCGTTCTTGTTAAATTACCGATTGTCCAACAAATTAAATTTTCAGACTTTGATACTATGTTAAAATACCGATTGCCCTAAAAATTTAAGCTATTGCACAGGGCGGGACTTTTCAAATTCCATCTAACAGTGCTACTAAAACCAGAGATTATCTTGAATTACCTACAAATACGCTTCTGGGCCCCCTCTAGTCTAGTAACTCCTCTTAAAATTCATTTGGGCCTCCAGCAGAACTGTTTTTATTTATTTATTTTTAAATGATACAGATAACTCAAGAAAATAGCACATTCATTGCCGATAATCCCTCCAAATAGAGATAAACAAATTTAACAAATTTCATATCAGCATCATTATCAACTAAAAAATAAAATCCTTCGTAAATAAGGACTCCTATAAAATAAAATTTAAAAAATATTTAATATCTATGGTTTGCTGAAAAACCCAGATCTAATTTTTTTTTTTTTTTTTTTTTTAAAAGTCCCTTGTGCCTCAACTAGACGACTGGTGCTAACTCCCTCCATATCAGTTTGCAGTCCTCTCTCTCTCTCTCTCTCTCTCTCTCTCATTTGAGTTTAACATGTCATGTGAACTGCATAAAACACTAAAACGGGATTGGTTTAAGCACAAAATTAGTGTTTTCTACTAAATGTTTTGACTCAACTGTGTTCTGTGGTTTACAACTTGCATTGTTAATATTATATTTTGTATAGTTTTAGACCCATTCACACAATATGTTTAACCTAATATTAAGCCAAGTTGATTAACAAGTTTGTTAATTAAAACTAAGTTAAAAAAATATGTGTAAAACAAATATAATACAGAAAGTAAAGAACACAAAGATCTGATGACTCAGGAAAACTAAATCGATAAAAAACCTGAGGAGGATTTAACCTAGTTATCGTTAAGGTAAAACATATTCACTATGAAAGAATTGAAGTTTACACAATAGAACTTAAGCCACTAACATCCTATTGCTATCTCGAGTAGAAAACTTACTACTACGACCACGTGACAGCTTTGAGTTCACAGACTACTTATTTCTTTAATTCACTGCAATTACAAGTTCTCCTACTTGTGACTTTGAGACTCCACTCAAAGATTTCAAATCTTCATTAAGTTCTTTATGTAGCAACTGAAATGATCACCAAGTTCTTGACATGAATCTTGATCTTAATAACCCTAAGTGTGTATGAAGGTAAACATTTCTAGATCTCACAAGAGATTCAACACATAGCACATCAAAAAGTTTGTAAAACATAGCTAGGGTTTTCCTTTTTATATGTGAAGTAAAACATAATAAAACCCTACACGTCAAACAGGCTTGGGTTGAGTTAGAAATTCTGCAGAAAATTAATTTTGCACGATCCTCGATCGATCGAGCCTTGCAAAATTTGTCCACTAATTTCTGCAATCAGTCGATTCCAACTTTACAATAAAACATACTTCGAGCAAGCCTAAACTTAGACTCTATGTTTTGATCATAGTTTGCCAACACATTACACATTGAAGTTCTAATACATTAGTCCCTAAGGTCTAAGATCCTAACATATTTTATTGTTTCTAGTTTTGATATTAGTGCTCTACTGATTTGGTTCAGAAAAATTAATTAAATAAACATTAAACAATGCTCTCTGTTTTATAGACTAAAGCCGTGTATATGTTTTGTAACTAGGTATGTGTTTTGTATTTTTTAGAGCTTGCACTTTTGTTTTATATTTAGTTTTGAATCTTCGTCACAAGGGTTTTATTTTATATAATATGTTTTGTTTATTTGATAATAAGGTTTTGAGTAATAATATTAAGTTATTGTTAGATATAATTTTTTTTTAATAAATATAGAAGAAGTGAGGTTTGAACCAGAGTTTGAAACTTGAGATTATATTTTAGCTTGAGACTTGGCCCTCCTAAAAATAATTCCTGATTCCGCCACTGTATAGCTCTAACGGTCTTGGTGTCATCCCCATCTCCACCCTTCCTACTTTGGTTTCACAGGCCGGGTTAGGCCCAAGTCTTTCTCTTAGTAAATTCGTATTATTCAAGGAAAAAAATGGCAAATTGTTTTCATGATAGTGACCTTTAAGTCAAAGACTTTTGGCCTTTCCGGAGGTTTTTTTTTTTTTTTTTTAAAAAAAAAGTCTCAATAAGTCTAAAATGTTTTACGGTCATTAGAAGCCTTTGACAGATTTGGAAAGAAGCTTGCTGAAATTGAGGACAGAATTGTGACAATGAACAATGATAAGCAGTGGAAAAACCGAGTTGGACCAGCGAAAGTGCCATATACTTTGCTCTATCCCACTAGTGAAGGTGGACTTACTGGCAAGGGAACTCCCAATAGTGTCTCAATCTTAAGTTTCTCTACTTGGGTTGTACTTAGCTAAAATTCTACGTTTTTCTTTCGTCTTTTTTGACAACTTATGCTATGAATAATTCATTTAATTTCTCCTTAATAAAGATGAGTAGCTATGAAATAATCTAATGATACATGCTTTAGGATGTATTTGAATTTCGCTTATTTGCTAAAAACTAAAAACTTATTACTGAAAACACTGCAGCAAAATAATTTTTAAAAGTGTGAATAATGTTGTGGGACCCAAATTTACCTAAAAATTTGTGTTTTGCTAATTTTTGTGGGTTTGCGAACAATACCCATGAGACTCACAAAAAAAAATGCAAACGCATAAATTGGGCAAAATGCCCAATCCAAACACATGCTTAAACTTCCTTCTTGGGAGGTGTTTAAAACTAAAGAACCTTATCAAACAAGTAGTATGAAATGTAAAAAAGCATCATTGATTGCAAAATGCTGATAACAATGGAGAAGCTTGGAATTATCCATTAGCACATTAACCACCAATTGCATTGCATTTTCTTTAATAGCTCCATGTAAATAAATTCAGAGTTGCTGCAGCTTGGTCAAAATGTGTGGCTCAAATTTTTGCACTTTTAATATATATATATATATATATATTTTTTTTTTTCCTAAAATGTACCAGTTAAGCTAGAAGCCCAAGTTGTTGTTACAACCATAGCAGATCAGTTTAATAATTAAATGGAAAATATATATATATATATATATATATATATAATAATGCTTAAACAAAAAACTATGCATGAATATGATTTTCCTCCATACCTTTCAAAAAGTTATATGGCTCTAAGCTTTGCTACAATTTCATGAGTTGTGCTAGGATCACTAAATATTGCACAACTTTGTGCCAAACTCACCATGTAGCGAGTTGTAACTGGTGAATAGGTGTCTGTGGGCCATGTGAAGAAACACTTTTACTAGTTACAACTCGCCGCGTGACGAATTGTGACACAAATTTATGCCATCTTTTGTGATTCCAACATTTTTCACAACTTCAAGGATAGCAGCATTCTGGTAAAAGCTGAACTGGTGGCCCTGATGTAACTGATTATTTGTTGCCCTCAAAAGACCGTAACACGTCAGCATTTTGCAATCAATGAAGCTTTTTCCATTTCCTACTAATTGTTTGATAAGGTTCTTTAGTTTTAAACACCCCCAAGAAAGAAGTTTAAAGCATGTAGCATTAGATTATTTCATAGCTACTCATCTTTATTAAGGAGAAATTAAATGAATTATTCATAGCATAAGTTGTCAAAAAAAGAAAGAAAGAAAAATGTAGAATTTTAGTTAAGTACAACCCAAGCAGGGACGGAACTAGAATTCGAACCTGAAAGGGGCAAAGCTTAAAACATTTTTTTTTTTTTTTATGAAAATAAAAACTAACATTTATTTCGTATTCAACAAAATACTACATATAAAATAAATGTTTCTTAAACATTTCAACACATTTATCAAAATGAAACTTGACGTTATTTTAGAGGACATCCAAAATATATATATATATATTTAAAGGCAAATCTTAATTTTTCAAATTACATATGTATACCAGTTTTTTTTTATTATTATTTAATTGAGGGCTATTAGGACCAAAATTTAAAATTTCAACATATACACACACATATATATATATATACACACATATACTAGGCTTTTTTTTTTTTTTTTTTTTTCGGGTTTTTTTTTGGAGGGGGGCCTTCCCTACTGTAGGTCCGCCCCTGAACCCAAGTAGAGAAGCTTTAGAGTGAGACGCTATTGGGAATTCCCTTGCCAGTAAGTCCACCTTCACTAGTGGGATAGAGCAAAGTAAATGGCACTTTCACCGGTCCAACTCGGTTTTTCCACTTCTTATCATTGTTCATTGTCACAATTCTGTCCTCAATTTCAGCCAGCTTCTTTCCAAATCTGTCAAATGCTTCTAATGGCTCTGTGTCAAAGGTCCATTCACGAGTATCTCTCTGCCCAAGATAGACCTCATCCGTAGAATGCCTTGACAAGATTTCTATAAGGGCAACACCAAGCAGTGTCTGCAGCTGGGCAGTGATTGTTTTCAAGTAAACATTATCAGGGTCTGACTTGAGTTCATCATATTCAGGAGTGCCTTCTTCAGGCATGAATCTTCGGCTAATTGTTGGACGGTTAGGGAGGTAGCCTGCATAAGGGTACTGTCCAAAGTTAACCGCTGCATGGAGTGCAGAAGCAATCCATATAATGAGAGTGCATGTTTCGACAAGCTCTTCGCGTGTCTGCATTTTAGGCCACCAGGGCTCATCTTTCTTGTCACCATGGCCCTGCTCTCTGAGTTCCTTCCACCACAATTGGAGTTCAGCATCTTTCTGAACTACGCTATCAGTCTCGTAGTAGAAGGAACAATATTCTTTAACCCATGAGTTAATTGCTGACCAGATTTCAAGGCCATCAACAGCATATGGATAGTCCTCAATCACTAAGCGGAGACCATGTGGCGAATTTGGATCCTTAACAGCCATTCCTCTGAAATCAGCAAAAGAAGTAGCATGTCATTTGAAAAAAGATCATAACAACGAATGTTTTCATTTTATTTGTACTACTAGTTTAGGCCTTTACAACTATAAGATAACAAAATTTTGATGTCTAAATTGTGCCTCAAACTTCTTTAAACAACATGCATTTCTGGAGTGTCATTTAGCCATTTTCAAGAACCTTTTATGTGTTATTTTGCCTCAATTTTAAGTTACTTCTAATGCCAGATACCTCATACGCCATGAATATGTCATTATGTTCTAGAGTGACAGATTTACCTCTTGAGGAGGTCTGCAGGAAGTGCTTGCTCAGGAAAAATCCAGTCCTTATAAACTACTGATGACATCTCCATGGAATACTTTGCTGGAAAAACTGTCGTCTCAAGAATTCCGCCACCATTAATGAGGATCTGCCGAGCAAATGCATTTATATTCATTGTGTCACGGAAATGAGGATGCAAAAGCTTGTAAATTGGATGGAGCACACTAAGCTGCCTGTTTGTTGCTATCACAAATGGCTCAATCACCGCATGGGTATTTAACCTGTGACCAATACAAAAGGCATTTAAAAACTCATTTTAAAATATAGACAAGTATCATTTCCTAGGCTTTCGTTGACAGAGGTATACCAATGGCTAATTAGCTGATGGTAGCCAGAGTCATTAACAGCAACATAAGCTTTTGCCAGTTGCCAAATGGAACCTTCAATGCCTTGTTCAGCTGGTGTGTACACTTTGCTAATGGCACCATATTGGTCTCCTTCAGGATGAGGCAGGCTTAATTCAATCACGAGTGGTTTCAATGCCCCGTCATTTTTCAAGAAAAGGAGTGTCCTGCTGGCGTAAGTCTTTGTGGTTGTTGAGTTTATCCTCCTCAAATAAGGCAAGATAGCATCGTGGTGATCCAATATGAATAACTTGTTCTTCTCAAGTGCCTATGGCCAAATTCATGTTCATTATTATTAGTTCAAGCTAATAAGAGTAAAGCAGCTAACTACAATTGCAAAATAACTGCAAACTAGTTCACCCAAAATTCTTAAGTGGAATAAGTGAACCAAGGAACATTACCTCTTCGATGGTGAGCCCATCTAGGCTATTTTCTATGTGTTCTCTGGTAATTGTACTGTTTTGATCTCCATACACTTTAGGATCTAGCTTGCTTGTGGGAGGGAATTCCTGCAATAATTTAGAATGAATCATGATTAACGATGAAAAACTATAATCCTCCATTTGGAAGTTGAGAAGATGGAAGAAAAGAAAAATAAATATGGCATCCAGATTAAAGAATCTAAAACATATGGAAGCTGAAAAATACTTTGAGGCGGCTAATGTCGACAGGGTTTACTCCCGCAAGCATCTCTCTGGCAAATTCTTCATCAGTCCTCCATGCAGACCTATCTTCTGCTCCAAGTCAATGAAACACAACAATTCAAGTTAAAGTAAATAGAATTTGAAGAATAATACATCTGCAAGCTTTTGAATCTGTCACCAAAAAATGGCTGTGCCATGGAAAAAGTTATTATACCTTTAATCACTTGGGGCATTGGGTATTTGAGGAGTCCTTCACCATCGGTTGGGAAAACTTCCTTGAGCAACTCCGCAGGGACGTTGTCTCTAATAGCTTTAAGCACACCGTCGGGCAACTTAATTCCTCCTTCATAGAGTTTAAGTACATCTTTGAAACTATCAAACTCACTTGGAGTGCTGTCAAATAGAGATTCTAGCTCAGGTTTCAGGAATTGGCCTACGGATTTCAGTGCATAAGCAAGGAAGTCTGACAGCTTCAAGTGACCAAATCGTTCATCTCTTGGAACATAAATGTTTAAGCTCATAAGAAGCTCCAGCCTGCTCTCAGTGTTAGGATCTGTTACAATTATAACAGAGAAGTCTTAATGGCAATGATGATAATAGCAATAGACACCAAAATCATGCTAACTTTTACAGTGAAAAAAGTACAGATTCTGATTATTATCAAGAATTCATTAATAAATCTAATTCTCAAATTATTCATGATACTAGAAACTTCAACTGCTTACAGCATTATTCGTCATATTGACTGTCATTGCTAGTACCTACACAAATTCTAACTATAGAACAAGTAACTGAAAATTGAATTGAAATGTCTAACCTGTCTTCGTTGGTGGTCGTCCAGTTCTTCCCCTACGTGGGTAAGGGTACTCACTAGAACCTCCAAGAACTGGGCGGGCATATTTAGCATTTTTATCTGGATCGCCCAAATCATTGTAGTAAGCATAGTCATACACCCTTTCCCATTCCTGAAGCTCTCCTTTTCCATCTCCTCTCAGGTTCACTAGCTCGTTTTCTCGGTACTTTAGCAGTGGCACTGGTGTATCACTTGGAAGATATGTCTGCAAAAATATAATTGAATCAAATTGTTACTTTAGGATGTAGTTCAACACCTAGCTTATACCAATTTAGACGCTTCGGGGTAAGTTTAAAGTATTAGGAAGAACAACTTTTAGATGGACTTCTCCATGACCCTCCATGCAAATCAACTTTTTATGCAAGTTCATATCATATTTCAGCTGGCGGCTTCAAGTGATTTGGCTATTTTATGCTTTCATCTGCAAGGGCTATTTTAGATATATGGAAATCCATAGAAGAAATTTCATCTAGCTTGCATCGGCTACAATAACTAAACAGGGGTGTTTTTCAATCAATTTGTAGGAGGTTTCTCTTCAAACTACTAGAGTTCGTGCTAAACTTGAATTTGACACTATTTCTTTTCCTGTGGTTTTAATTAGAACATTTCAAAACTTTGGAACTTCATGATCACCACAGAAATCCTCATATAATTTATTACCTTGTTGGAGAAGAAAACACGGTCCTTTCCATATTTGTCTGCAGGATAAACCCATGAATTGCAAACAAAATGGACTCGGCCTTGACCTGGAACATCTTCAAGCGTAAGACTTTTAAGATAGAACTCACTGTGATGGTTGTTTTTTATTAAAAATGCTCCTGGAACTCCTATTTCATTGTCCCAGTCAAAGGTAACCTTGAATGCAGACTCCCCTGCTAATAAGGGGGTGATTGTGGTTATCCAGTTTTCCAAATATGCTGGCCTTCCAAGTTTCCCTTGCAACCCATTTGCTACAAAAATACATCAAACACAAAAGTACATCAATTACAATTTTTAGTGCGCTCCAATTTTTTCCAAACATGGTAATGACTAATTACACTATGGAAAGTGAAACAAACTATATGTCATCAACATTAATATTTACCAAACCATTTAACTGAGCTCAAGCTTGATGAGTTAGTGTAGCTTTTCTAAAAGTCCAGGCAAGGCCACTTTGTGAAATTGTGAATTTGTGAGTGAGCCTTATTGTCTTAAGTCCTGACAACCATCCTATGTAACAATTTGCCATGACCAAACAGTTGATGATGAAAAACCATAAACATGTTTTTAAAATTTTCATTAAGTCACTAAAGAAATTACCTAGTTTGATCTCAATAAGGTTTCTAAATACTGATTATGGTTCCACTAAACATAATATTACTGATATTTTTACATTCTTAGGAAGAGGAAAAAGAAAAAAAAAACTTGGATATTAGCTGCTTCAGAAAAAGGTACAGTCATAAGAAATAAAGAAACCCCACTTGCATTTTATTTAGTATTGAGTTTAGGTAATAGATGGTTTAAAGAAAAGGTCAACTTTTTTCTGTCATCGTCACTTAATAACATAATCACTAATATAGAATATAACACAAATGAATTGTGTTAGTTGAAACTTGATAGTCATGAATGAAAAATCATTTTCATGTGCTGAACAAGTTATGACCTATTGGACTAGAATAGCAGTTTTATTATGTTATAGCCGACATCCATGAGTTTAAGAAATGATACAAGGTTTGTATGTCTTACAAATCCTATTCATAGGACATTGACAATTAAAACCAGACAAAGACATAGATCACATATATCTTGTGAATTGTAACATCATAGTTGGTGTCTTGATCTTTGTTTAAAGTCCTACCTTCAAGTTTTTATTTTCTTTCTAACTCAAATGTTAGAAAAGTCTTACCATCTTGATCATAGCATTTCTAAAAAATTAAAGCTTTTTTTCTTTTAAACTATCAAATCAATAGATAAATAATTATAAAATGTTCCAACTAATTTAATGGTAATATTAATATATAATTATCTTCTTCTTCTTCTTTTTCCTTTTTTCTTTTTATAATACTAGGAAACCAATAGTTTTAAGTCTTATATTTCTGCATTGTAATAATAATTTCATAAATGAGTTATGAGGTGGATTAACCAAATGAATAGACCAAATTTTATGATCTAGTCCACTTGCATTTTTTGTTTTGTAATGAATAGGTCCACATGCATTGCACATATGGGCCAATCATCTCAATTATGGCTTCCATCAATCATAGTAAAGATAGAGGATTAGGTGGGCTCAAAACTACTTCTAAATTTCTTCCCCGTACCAAAAAAACAATAAAAAACAGCCCCTCTGACTGGAAGAATTGGTCCTCTAGACTTGTTGTTGAGTATATTATATTATATATATATATATATATAGTGCCTGTACCAATTACAAATGTGGCCTATCTAATAATTCTTCACCGCATCTTAATTTGTATTCAAGAATGTTAAATATATATAATATAAACAATTCAAATAAAACAAATAAAATAATTGAGATACATTGGCTTAAAACTATTTCTAGTCTAGATATTTAGAACTACTACAAATCAACTCAATACAAAAGGCCGCCCCCTTATCTTACTGGAAGAATTGTTTGTTTGGACTTATTGCTGAGAATGGTATAGTGCCTGTGACAATCACGATGGCCTTTTTTTTGTCTGAAAAACAAACGTGGTTAATAAGTCTACGGCACATTTTCGTTCTCATTCAAGAAAATATATATGGGTTATGTAAATAAATCATTTTTAAAAAAGTTTTGACATCAGACAAATATTTAAAAAAAAAAATCAAAACAATTACTTTTTTCTTTTTTCATAAATTTTTTTAAATATACTTCCTAGACCAATGAACTTAGTGCATCTGTTTATATATATAGATAGGACAAAGTTTAACAATAAAATTGGTTGTAACTTTAGACTATAACCTTACTCAATAAAATAAACATTACTGCCTATTTTGAAAATCTAATCATTAAATTGCATATTTTTTTCTCTTTTAATACATATATCAAATTCTGCGTTAATAAGATATTATATACTATATGATCAATAAGTTTATATTTAATACATAATTTTATACTATAAAAACTTACAATTTAAATAATTTATTGATGATACAATTATTAATCTTTAATTTTTTTGAAATTTTGCATGTACGGAGAATATAAAATGAAGATGTCATCTAATGATGAATTTGTCAAAATTTACCTTTAATAAAAAGATATTGAGTAAAGTTGTAATTTAATTCTACAACAAATTTTATAGCTAATCTCTCTCTCTCTCTCTCTCTCAAATTTAAACAAAACAAATATCGAAATGGATAATTTTCGGCCCCATTTCTGATGGCCTTTGACCACTGTGGTATATGGATATATATTACATGATTCCCATTTCCGTTCTAAATAATAAGTTAAAGAAAAGAAGATGAGAAAGTGGTAATGATGATAATCACACAGATAGATTTTTTTTCAACAGGTAATGATAATAATTACACAGATAAATTTTTTTCGACAAGTTGATGATGATGCTCATGGAAAAGGGAAAAAGTGATAGAACCTTGATCTATGACCACCCAATCAAGATCAGTGTCAATTTATTGAGAGCCAGTAATGATAAAGTCATGGCTGGAAAACTTGGGTCTTTTCTAGTTGGCTTAAGTCTTCTCCTTAACCGTGTTAAACAAAAAAGAGTATCTAGTGGAAAACGAAAAAATAAAAAGCAAAAAGCAAGACCAAGACCAAGACCAAGAACAAGAACTGAAAAAGAAAACCAAAATCACAAACCAATCTGGAAATAACTCGCATGTCTCCATATAGGAGTAAAGGCCAGAAATTCAAGAATAACATGGTTTTGGGTTGCATTGTTTCTTATAATAACATGGTCACCATTAGAAGAATAGTAGCTTAAACAACAAGAAAATATATCATGAAGAAAAGAAAGAAAGACCCAAAAGTAGTACTGGTTATGAACGATATGGGGAAAAGAAGAACTAACCAGGGTCACCATTAACAGCACTTATGAGCTGAAAAGAAACCTTTTGGCCTAACAACTCAAGGAAGCCATCAAGAACAGAGGCATTGAAATCATTGAAGTCCAAAACATTCTTTTTCATCAACACCACTGTCCCTTCAACCTTCTTGTTCCTACTTTCATCATCGCCAGTTATCTTGTTGATGATGTTCTGAAGCATCTCTAACTGTTTCAAGCACTAAGCAAAGAATATGATAAAGAAAGTTTAGTTTTTTAGAGAGAAAAAAGTTTGTTGTTGGATGTGAGGAATGTGAAGTGAAGGGTTCCTTGTATTTATAGAGAGAAGATTAGAAAATGACATTTACAATGAAGCTTCATTTTGTGCATGTGGGGTATACGTTCCTCTTATTTAATTTCTTGGTGTGAAAGTTGCTTTTTTTTTTTTATAATATTTATTAATTCACCTATAAAGTGAATTCTTGTTCACTTCTGGGGACGAACCTGTCAAAAGCCGTATGAGACACGCACACGTTCATAATTCTTGGGATTGTTTTACATACTATGGATTGTACCATATATACAACATTGCAATTTTATTTCCTGCATTTTAAAGATAGGGAAAGATACATATAGTATATTGTAATTAATAGTATTTTTTTTTTTTGGTAAACGTAATTAATAGTATTGGACCATTAATATTATTTAAAGCTCATGAAGCTTCAACTTTAGTGGGTAGTTTACTTGAGTCAGTCTATCCAATTTGCATTTATTTTGCCTATTAACTAGTAGCGTAAGTATGTGAAAATTGATGCACCACTAAAGAACAATGGAGTTAATTTCGTACTAGAAGTTGTATCGGTTTAGCTAGCGAAATGATATATTTTGGTACCGATTAATATTGATATACCGTTTCGGATTTAACGTTATTTTATATATTATATATATATATATATATATACACACACAAAAAAAATTCTTTATTTACCATAAAACATTACCTCAAAAATTCATATTTACCATAAAAGATTATCTCGATTCAAAACAAATTATTTATAATTATAAATTTTATCATTAACTAAAAAAAAAAACAATTTAAAAAACACAAGAGTTGATTATTCATTGCACATATATATATATATATATATATATAATTAAGTTAATACAAGTTACTTCACAAGTACCACATCAAGTGTCAAAACTTGATGGTGCATAGTAAATGCACATGATCCATCTGATGCCTTGAAGAAAAACAAAAAGTAAGCTCTGTTGAGGTGCATGTCCCAATACGTTCAACCTTTTGACCGAAAAATAAAAACTTGTCTCATTTTAAAATAAAATGGGACTGTCTTTCAAGGATGTAGAGAAAATAGGGAGTTGCTCTCTGAAATGAAAACAAGAAGAGAAAGGGTAGTCCACCTGAAACGTCTAGTCGGTTGAAAGGAGGAAGAAGACAAAGATATGTAACTATGTAAGAGCATTCGCATCAGCATGTGTATTTTACACATTTATTTTTACACTAAAAACCTATTTTTTCTATTTTACACATCCACTCTTACAAAACACCTACATCAATTCATTTATTTTACAAGTTATTCCAATAAAATATACATTATACTATATTTTTTTATTATTTCTCACCAACCACTCACTTAAATACGCGTCCTCTCTCTCTCCAAACCCATTTTTTGATTTCTCACTCTCTCACTGTCTCTCTCTCTCCCTCTCTCCATCTCTCTGGCCTTCCTCCCGAATCACAAAACGCCATATCTCCTCGCCGCGCCGCTTCGCTCCGATCCGATCCGATCCGCTCCGATCCACCAAACGTCATATCTCATCTCCGATCCGATCCGCTCCGATCCAGCAAACCCCATATCTCCGATATCCGCTCCGATTCACGGTCCGCTCCGATCTCCGCTCCGATCCACCAAACGCCAGTTCTCCGATCTCCGCTCCGATCCACCAACGCCACATCTCCGATCTACGCACCGCTCCATCAATGAGCTCCGATCGTTCCAGTCAAGCTCCGATCAGTATCTTTGTTGTTTGTCTGTGTGGGTTTGCTTCTGTGTGGGTGTGTTTGTGTATCTCGTGTTTTTTTTTTTTTTTTTTTTTTGAGCAAGTGAATCTGGGTTGATCGGAGCTGTGTGTGGATGTGTTTGTGTGTGAGAGTGTTTGTGTGTATCTGAGGAAAAAGAAGAAGATGAGAAGTGGTGAGGTTGTTGAGCCCGGAGAAGAGAGAGAAAAAAAGGAGCGAAAAAAATTAATAAACTAATCTATACACGAGCTACAGTAACCGTGTAAATTTACACGGTTACTGTAGCTCGTGTATAGATATACACAATTTTAGACATTTTTAGAGGGACTGATGGAGTGTAATTTTGAGCCAAAATGTGTAAAAACAGCTTCTTTTTCTATTTTACATGATTTTACATACACTGGTGTGAATGCTCTTGTACCAAAAATACTCGAAAAAAAAATAATAATAATAATAAATAAAAAAACTCATTCATCTTGTACTTGCACGGAATAAGTTTACGGCCGAAACACTCCAAAATTCGTTGGAATTGCCGAAATACCTTGGTATTTTGGGTGGTACGAATCAGTAGTGTTTTTGTACTGTTTGACCTGCCGAAATGGTAAGTTCTTGCTGTACTGGCCAGTACGGTACAGAATTGTCTTCCCTATTTAAGAAGAAATCATCTATTAATTTTGTTATCATCACACTCTCTTAGTGTGATGGTCACTTCACAAATATAAGTGCTTGTAGGGTATGGGTGGCAAAAACCGAAGTTCAAATCTTCAAGAGGGAGTTTCATACACATATACACTTAGATTAAACTAGAGTTGAATTTCTATCTTGTAAATATATATATATATATATATATATATATATTAATTTTGTTAAAATGTGATGAACTTGAGAAAATTAACAATCAGAGAAATTAACCATTTTATTCTATCATTAATTTCCCATAACTTAAATTTAAAAAAAAAAAAAAAAAAGTCGTTGGCTATTGATACACGTGGATATATAGACCTTTAATGGCCATTTCGAAGGGGAATATGGGGCCCTATTGAAACCAAGTTTTTTTCCTTATAAGCTACAAGAAGAAAAGGAAAAAGAAAACAATAAATTAAATGTCTGCAATTCTGCCCTGGCTAAGGTGCAATCTGTGCTTTAAAAAAAAAAAAAAATCAAATTATAATATTCTTCATCCAATAATTTTATGCTACTTATAAATTACTATTCTTTGGGACCTGTCATCCCTCAACATGTTCTTTATCAAAGTGGCGACTCTTTACTCTTGTCCATTGCAGCTTTTTATATTGGTTTAATATATCCAATTGGAATCTCTATCACTTTGGCTTTCTGTTTAAAATTTGCATCTACATCTCTGTGGTTTTGTTTGGTTTATGAGATGTGAGGATTGAGGAATTGGATTATTATCAAATTTAATTATATAACCAATTAGCAAACCATATTACACATCTTTTACATGATATATCATTATCTTCTTATTATATAATATAGTTATTAGCCACACTATTCACAATCTTTACATGACAATTTTTCAGGTTCCGAATTACTATTAAAAAAACCTTCCTATCTTTTTCTTAGGTATTGCATGTGTTGGAAATACACGTTTTTTTTTTCTTTATTTATTAATATATAGTTGATGTGCCACCCATACCATAATATAAGATTTGAGAAGCAGTCTAACATGGTGTGCATTGAGTTGTTAATTTCAAATATGGGTCAGTATTGGACAGTTTTTGTACAGGAAAACCTCTTTTGACGTGTGTGAGCTGAGCATGCATGTATGGGCATGTGGTTCAATCAGTGGCGACTCTAAGAATTTTTCTCAGGGTGTTCCTGGGTGGACTTGCTTTGTTACAAATTTTTTTTCTTCGGATCCTCTATTACAATTTTTTCTTTTTTAGATTTTAGTTCAATTTTTTTTTATAGCTTTTTCTTTATGCTTGAAAGCAATGTTATGAATACTGTTTTAGACCCTGTTTCGGTTTGTTTAGTAAAACGGAATATTTCGATATCGATCTATTTCGACATACCATTTCAAGGAGTTTCGGGGTTTTAAAAAAAATTAAAAATAATATATATTTATATTTTCTTATACAACATAATATTATTGATCCAAATAAATAAACTTCAAATAAAACAAATCATTTAGTTTTTCTTTTTTGACACTCAAATCATTTAATTATTACATAACAATTACTGTTTTAGAATATTAAAACATAAATATGTAATTAAACAATAAAAACAACCACCAAAAATAGTACAATAAGAGTGTATATATGTATATCAAGGGAGTGTAACCTATTCAATCAATCAATCAATCAATAATAATAATAATAATGGTAATCTATGATGGATTTTACTAATGTGTGCCCTAAGGGCACACAATAATTTTCATTTTAAAAAAAAAAAAATTCTCGGGAATTGAAAAAGTATTGATAATTTTTTCAATTCTTGAGAAAATGGTTCCAAATGTGGATGGCTTAACCCATCTATGATTACAAAACTTAAAAAACCAATAATATATATATATATATATATACATATGAAAATATGGAACCTTTATTACAATAGGTGAATATAAGTACATTGATGTGAGAATGGTATAGAGGGAACCATTTACGAGGACTTGAATTAGCTGAGTGAAAGGCTAAAGGCTTGCCTCATGACCATCTGTCCAAAGCTTTAACCCATATGCCTTTTCACTTGGTCACATGACCATTGGGGGTAAAGTGTGAAGATGAAGACAAAGTCCTCTCACTTCCCATATCAATTTAAATTTTCATCGGAGGCCGGAGCAGCCACATGCAACCACCAACAAAGTTGGTTCGGTCTTTCTTTCATTTGAGTTTATACGGGGAGGGTGGGCTATGACTATCCCTTCACAGCTAAGCATGGGACCAAAGGTCCAAAACTCAGTATGAAAGAGAGTGATGCGTAATCCCGAGCCTCTAGGCACGTGGTAGCAGTGATTGTCCCACAGGCTCTTGTGGGAGTAGAGTGACCTTCTGTCTTTCTAGGTGGTGAAGTCAGGTACGTTTTTTGTGTTGACGAGGAGAAGAATGGCGAAAGAGCTTGAAACGTTATGGCAGAAACTGAAAGTTACTGAAGAAGAGGAGGTGAGCATCTTGCTCGGAAATGAGCGTACGAAAGTAGCAAAGGAGAGGGGAAAGAATTGCCTGGTTATGAGGGTGCTATCAAGAAGAGGCATCATGCTAGAGGCATTGAGGAAAAATATAAGGATAGTTTGGAAACCAAACAAAAGCCTGCAGATCTCGGTGATCGAAGAAAAGCTGTTTTTGGCAGAGTTTGAAGACGAACGTGACAAGAGGAGAGTCATGGATATGAGACCGTGGCACTATGAAAAACAATTGGTGCTTCTCCAGGAGTTTGAAGGAGAACAAGACCCGAAAGACATTGAGTTAAAAGGGTCGCCTTTCTAGGTGCAAATATACAACCTTCCCTTAAAGAGCTGAACAAGAGAGACGGGGAGAGCCATAGGGGCTAGTCTGGGGAAGGTTTTGGATGTAGATGTGGCAGACACCAGAGTGCAGTGGGGAAGATGTCTTAGAGTTCGAGTCGAAATAGATATTACACGGAGACTGATGAGAGGCCAAAAAATTAATATTGAGAAGGGGGAAGCTAGGTGGGTGCATTTCAAATAAGAGCGCCTTCCAAATTTTTGTTATAGGTGTGGATTGTTAGAACATGACTTGAAAGAGTGCCTGAAAAGTGTTGGAAATGATAAGGGAGATGAGAGGGAAGATTTCCAATATGGGGCTTGGCTGAGAAGGGACCCAGTAAGAAGGTTAGGAAGGGAGTATAGCTTTGCTAAAAAGAAGGAAGGTGGTGATACAAAAAAACAGAGCAAAAGGCAGAATGGAAGAGGGGCGAAATGAGTTGGTAAAGCCGAGAGGGGTGGTGGAGCGTGATGCTTAGACGAATGAAGCTTCATTCCTCGAGGAAGGCACAATGGGGCAGTAGAACAAAAAGCCTGAGGAAGGAGAGCAAATCGCAGAGGTTAATCATGAGAATGGTAAGGTCAGAAATCTCGGTGAAAACCCAAAGAAAATGTTAGCTCAGTTGGGAAAAGAAAACTAGGAAAGAGGGATCGACTTGGGCGGGAAAGGTGAAGGCATGCAAAAGGTGACAGGGACACAACACAATGGGATCCCAAAGTTTGAATTCAAGTCAGCATTACAAGCTCCAACACGTGATTGTTAAGTGGGCCTGGCTTTAAAGGAAAATGAGGAAGGCCCAGTGGCAATGTCTTACGAAATGGATGTGGGATGGATTGCAGATAAATTAGGCCCAAACAGTGGGCATTGGAAGAGGAGGGCTCGGAGCAAATTCAAGTAATGACAACAAAAAGGAGTTAGGCCCTATTCAGAGGAAAAGAAAAGGCTTTACTCCACTGGAAGAGCTTGACCAGAATACCAGAGAAATAAAATGAAAGAAAAGAGAGGTGCAAGGGAAGGAAAATGTAGGGAAGAAAACAATCAAGGATGGCAGTGAGGCGGTGGTTGCTAGGCAACACCGTCGAGCCCAATGACCATCTTAGCATGGAACTGCCAGGGAATGGGATCTACTCTGACAGTTCGTGCTCTCACCAATGAGGTGAAAGGATGCGATCCGATGTTCGTCTTTCTAGCAGAGACCAAAGCCAGTTAGAGCAAAATCAAGGGATTACAAAGAAAGCTCGGTCTAACACAAGGAATAACGGTGCCGGCTGATGGTCGGAATGGGGGATTGGCAATGCTATGGAAGGAAGGTTTTGATGTTTGCTTCAAGAGCTGCTCAAACACGCATATTGATGTGGTGGTGTGCGAAGGAAACGGCACACAGCCGTGGTGAACTACGGGTTTTTATGGACACCCCGATTCAGGTATGAGATTAATTTCTTGGAATTTACTTGAATCTTTAAAAAGACAGTGTCATATGCCTTGGATTGTATTTGGGGATTTTAATGAGATACTCAATTCTGATGAAAAGTTGGGATGGCTGGATAGAGATGCAAGGCAAATGGAAGGCTTTAGGGAGTGTTTATGTAATTGTGAGCTCATTGATATAGGTTTTGTGGGGTAGAGGTTTACCTGGTGTAATGGGAGAATAGGAACAGCGAACACTTGTACGGTTAGATAGAATGGTAGCAAATGAGGAGTGGCTAAAATTGTTCCCTGAAGCAAAGGTGTTTCACAAGTCAATGGCGGCTTCCAATCATTGTTTACTGTCTTTGTCCCTTAGAATGAGGGGGCCAAAAAGGGTAATTAAGAAGAGATTTATGTTGGAAGAGATGTGGACTAGGGAGGAGAGTTGTAGAGAAGAAATAGAAATGGCTTGGGATCCGTTGAATTGTAATCCAGAGCTGCCGATTCAGAAACGTCTAAAATGTTTCCAAGACCATCTTAAGGACTGGAATCGTAAAGTATTTGGGAATGTTAATAGAATGTTGAAGCAAAAACAAAGGCGTCTACAGCAACTAGAAGCATTAAATTTGCTTCATGAGTCAGCAGAGGAGATTCAAAGATTAAAAAAAAGGAAATAAATGAAATGATTCTTAGGGAGGAAATGATGTGGGAGCAGAGGTCAAGGGCATTATGGATTAAATGTGGTGATCGGAATACGAAGTTCTTTCATGCCACGGCAAACAATAGACAAAGGAAAAACAGAATTGAAGGAATTAGTGACTCGGAAGGGGGGTGGAGAGAGGACAAAGAGGAGGTTGAAGATATAATATTAAAGTATTTCACAGAAATTTATAGCACAACCTTTCCAACAGAGTTTGAAACAAGTCTTGGTGCAGTGGATAAAAAAGTTTTAGAAGCTATGAATGACGAACTCCTAAAAGAATTTAAAGAAGAGGAAGTGTGGCGAGCCCTCATGCAGATGCACCCAACAAAGTCCCCTGGCCTGGATGGTATGTCCCCTATATTCTTTCAAAAGTATTGGGATGTGGTGGGTCCTCAGGTTATTCAAAGTGTAATTCATATTCTTAGAACATGCAGTATGCCTAATGGCCTAAATGATACATACATTTGCTTAATTCCCAAAGTAAAATCCCCCCAAAAAATCATTGAATATCGCCCAATTAGCTTATGTAATGTGATATATAAAATTGTATCCAAGGTTCTTACTAACAGGTTGAAAAGAGTGTTGAAGGCCAAAATTTCACAGGAAAGCTTGTTCTATGAAAAGACCATGGGCTTTGACAAAAGAAGGCCCAATTCATGCAGCAAGGAGAATCGACATTGAGGCTCTATGCATGTTCAGATTTCCAGCAAAAAAGACCATTAAAAATCCAGCAAAATCCAGTGAAAGAACTGGGTCGGGATCCCCAGAGGCTACCAGAGGCTCGGGATCCTCGGGACGTGCGCAGTTAAAGTGGGATTGAGACAGCTCAGAATGAGTACCACGAAATACAAGAAATGAAGAACAGATATGTCCCTCTCAAGCACCTAGTGGTACAGCAAAGAATCAGAAAGCTTGGAGAGTAACAATTCATGAACAAAAGGCTGGTACCCCGGGGAACCCAGAATGAAGAACTATAAAGGGAAGTGGCTGGGAAAACCTTCAACCCAGCAGGAATTGATTCTGCTCACTTGGGAAAATTGACAGCAAGGAGGACAGCCAAAAAGCTAAGTCTAAGAGGCAAAAGGCCTTGAAAGAAGAGAGGGTAAAGGTCAGCTATTCAAAATGGAAAGTCAGTAAGTGACTTTTAGGAAAACATGACTAAAAGATGAAAACTATGAGAAACAGAGAAAGAATCAACGGTCAGAATGGCTGGCATAACAGAGGCTCTAGTACCCAGGGAGCCAAGGGGGGAAGAATCAATGGTATCCAAACCCTAAAATAACACTATAAAAAGGGGGAAGCAGCCAACATTAAGGGGCATGATGCAGCAATAGAAAATCACAGAGGGAATCGTTAAGATTACTCTGTAAAACTCAAGAAAAACAGAGGAACCGCTCCCGGTATCCCAGAGACAGCCACTATAGCATATGCTTGGATTCAACAAATTCAAACTTTGCAAGTCTTGGAAGCTTGAATAGCTATCAAAGTCTGTAACTTTTGAACTTAGTTGAACCTTGTATCATGTGAATATAGAACTATAGGAAAAGCTCTGTAAAAATAAAAGAAAACAGAGGAACCGCTCCCGGTATCCCAGAGACAGCCACTATAGCACATACTCGGATTCAACAAATTCAAACTTTGCAAGTCTTGGAAGCTTGAATAGCTATCAAAGTCTGTAATTTTTGAACTTAGTTGAACCTTGTATCACGTCTTAGTGAGCATATCCACAATCAAGAAAATAATGAAATACCTCATATTGATTTGAGGATCTCTAACAATTATTTCGTGCATTTCTTTATTGCATTGTCTTCCTTTACTGTTTCTTGCTAAAATCCTTCTCATCTAACTATCTTGGAAGGCAAAGCTCAAGCAAAGCCACTCCGACTTGAGTTCCAAATCCCACAAGTCTTGTGCAAAAGCACCAAGTCTGTGAGAATTGGGGCCAGGATCCTCGTGGCAGAATCATCCTCATGAAACTCATTTACATATATGTATATGCATTAAAATGTATATCATAATCTAAGAAACTAACAATTATTTAGAGATATGTGTATTGTATAGTGTGTTTTTTTATGAAGCACCCATAGAGGTAAAGGGAGAGGACAAAGCTCTATTACATAATAAACATGGAAAAGATCATATAGCTCAGAGAACCAGAGATTCTGGGTTCTTACAGGCCTAATACGCCTCGGGATCCCACGACAGTATGCCCGGGATCCCACAACAGTACGCCCCAGGGTACTAAGAGGAATTGCATTTTTTATCTTGAGGAGCTTTATATGACTTGCGCACAACTTGGTTCGTAATCAGCCCCATTTAGCTGCGGTGAACCAAGCCCAGTCCACCAAAATAACAAGTATTTGGGCCCGGGATCCTTATCTCTACTTGGGCCCTTGTGCTAAGAAAAAAAAAAGCACTCTCACAAAGAGTACTCCAGGAAATTGTTAGTGATGCACAAAGCGCATTTGTACCAGGAAGGCAAATCACAGATAATGTCCTAGTTGCTTTTGAGGTTATGCATTGTATCAATCAAAAGAGGAAGGGCAAAGAAAGTCTAATGGCAATTAAGTTGGAGACGAGCAAGGCATACGATCGGGTGGAATAGGGATACTTGGAGGCAATGATGCGGAAAATGGGATTCCAAGAACGGTGGATATCCTTAATGATGATGTGTGTAACCACAGTCTCATATTTGGTGTTAATCAATGGGGAGCCTAAGGGTAGAATTGCACCAACAAGAGGACTCAAGCAAGGGGACCCAATCTCCCCGTACCTTTTTCTTCTGTGTGCGGAGGGCTTGTCGGCCATGCTAAGAAGAGATGAGGTTGGAAGAAACTTAAGGGGTATCTCAGTGTGTAGAAGGGCTCCAAGGATTTCCCATTTACTTTTTGCAGATGACTGTATTGTCTTCTGCAAGGCGTCAGTGGAAGAGGGGCTAAAAGTCACCAAAATCCTGGAGAACTATGAAAGGGAGTCTGGGCAGAAGCTAAATAAAGAGAAAACATCCCTCTTTTTTAGCAAAAATACGAAGGTGGAGGTTCAAGAAGCAGTTAAAGAAACGTTTTGGGCTGAGATCATTCTCCAACATGAGAAGTATTTGGGGCTGCCCCCTTTGGTTGGGAGAGGAAAAAAGAAAGCATTTAATTGCATTAAGGATCAAGTTGGGCACAAAATAGCCAGCTAGAAAGGAAAGTTGCTATCACCAGCAAGCTGAGAGATCCAAATAAAGGCAGTTGCTCAAGCTACTCCGACGTACATAATGAATTGTTTTAAAATTCCTATCTCTCTTTGCAGCGAGCTGAACTCTTTGATTCGTAATTTTTGGTGGGGACAGCGTGACAAAGAGCGGAAATTAGCTTGGATTGCTTGGGAGAAAATGTGCAAACCAAAAGCTGATGGGGGATGGGATTTAAAGATCTGAGAGTTTTTAATTTAGCTTTACTTGCTAAGCAAGGGTGGAGGCTCATCCAAAACCCGGGATCTCTTACACATAGAGTTTTGAAAGCAAAGTACTTTCCGGACAGCAACTTCATGGAAGCACAGTTGGGCAAGAAACCATCATACACATGGAGGAGCCTGATGGCAGGGAGAAATGTCATTGACAAGGGGTTGCGATGGAGCATAGGAAATGGGCAAAGCATGAGAATATGGACTGACAGATGGCTACCAACCCCAAAATCCTTCAAGGTGACAAGCCCTCGGCCCCAAGAGTTTACAGGTAACATGGTGGAATCTCTACTTGACCGGGAGACAGGGGGTTGGAACAAAAATCTAGTGTGTAGCGTTTTTCTCCCTTATGAAGCAGAGGCCATATTAAGTATTCCTATTAGCCATACTTTCCCTAAGGATGCTCTAACTTGGGCATGGACCCAAAATGGGAGATTTATAGTGAGTAGTGGGTATAGAGTAGCATGCAGTTGGTTGATGGGACAAAGGGATAAGGTTGATGAGGGTGAGACGTCAAACCCGAAGAAGTGGAACGAGTTCTGGAATTTGATTTGGAGACTAAACTGCCCAAGCAAAGTAAAACAGTTTATGTGAAGGGTGTGCAAGAACATCCTCCCCACGAACTACGGCCTCAAGCTCAAAAGAATCACCATGGAGGATGCGTGTGGGGTGTGTGGAAAAGTAGAGTCTTCGGGGCATGCTCTTTGGGACTGTGAGGTGGCAAAGGCTATTTAGAGGGAGTCAAAACTTACCTTGCCAAAGTTTCATAGCCCTTTACGAGATTTCATGGATGTTGTGTGGAAGATGTAGGAAGTCAAAAGGGAGATCAGCTGGGAGACCTTTGCCACTACAGCTTGTTGCATCTGGAAAAATAGGAATGCTACAAAGTTTGAAGGTCGTGGGAAGGCGGAGAAGGTAGTTGCTAAGGAAGCCGAGATGTTGGTGGGGGAATTTTGCTTGCTGAATGAAGCCTTGAATCATACAACATCAATGAGAAATGTAAAATGGACGCCCTTATGTGAGGGGTGGTACAAAGTAAATGTAGATGAGGCGGTGTTCAAAGAAGCAAGCAGCTGTGGAGTTGGTGTTGTAATTAGAAATGCACAAGGCCAGATTATGGGAGCAATGAGTAAGAAGCTGAATTTGCCGTTAGGTGCTATGGAAGTGGAAGCTAAGGCTTTTGAGGAAGGGTTACTGCTTGCAGGAGATCTTGGGCTCAAAAATGTGATTTTGGAAGGTGATGCTCAAGTGGTGACCAATGCGCTGTTGGGAAAATGTCTTCCTCCAACTTCAATCCAAATGATTGTGTTAGGATCAAAGCTTTGGAAGCAGAAGGTCCAAGAATGGAAAATCAATCATGTTCGCAGAACAGGGAACACTGCAGCCCACCTTATGGCTCGGAATGCCAAACTTGTTTATGACTGTGTGGTATGAGTGGAGGATACTCCACCCATTATTCAATGCCAAGTGCATAATGATGTAATCCTATTGAACCAAAGTTCAGTTTAATGAAAGTTTATTTGAGTTTGAGTATCAAAAAATAAAAAAATTTAAAATTTTCATCAAAAATTCACGTGGGGTGAAAACCAAAAGATGAAATGGAAAAAAGAGAAGAGGCTTGACAGATGTGTTGGTGAGAGCCTCTTGTTTTACAAAACCACCGAGAAGAAGAAGAAGCAAAAGTAGCAGCAATGGTGTTCTGCAGCAACAACGTCTGCTAAATCTGGTTTTACAAAACCCTCTTCTTCTTACTCTACTTCTTTTCAACCCTCTTGTTCCCCAAAAATTTGCAAAGAAATCAAAACTTTTGTTTCGCTCCAATATCCAGTTACCGGCCGAAACCCTCTTCTTCTTCTCTTTATTTTATTTTATTTATTTATTTATTTATTTTTGCTTGAAAATGGAACAAATAATTTTTTTTATTTTTTTTATTTTAGGGTGTTCCTAATTTTTTTTTAGAAGGTAAACAAATAAAAAAAATTTAATTATTATATATAATTTTTTTTTTCAGGTCAAGGTGTTCCTGGGAACACCCTGACATGAACGTGGTGTCGCCACTGGGTTCATTCATTCATGAAAGAAATTAAAGATATACTGTTTGATCTTGAAACTAAATTTAGAAATAAAATTACTTTTTACTTTACCGTATATAGTATAATTTTTTTTTTGGAGGAAATTTTCTAGTATAATTAATATTGTTCTCTATATATGTTACTGTAGGGTTAGGATTTGTGGCCCAAGCCCAGAACAGTGAATTTTTAGAGAATGGGTGAAAGAGCTAGATTGATTATGGAATTGACAACAGTTAATCACAACTTACACGTATAAACCAACATGAAGTTACTCATAAAAAATGGAATGACTTGGTTTCCGAAGAGGCATATCATTGATCATATAACGGTTACAATTCTTAAAACTACAGTAAGGTTTTCGTTTTCTTTTTTCTTCCTCTTTTCTCAGGAGCCTCCTTCCTTTATATATCCTCCCTTCTCCCCATCTCCATCGTCCACTTGTACCTCATCTGTGAACTTACTTAAGTATATGTCGTGTCAAGCATCTCCTTTAGCTCTGCGTGAGTGGCGGTAGGTGAGGTTACACTGTTCAGGGGTCTTCTCCACATAAATGCGGCCAGAAAAGTTGTTGCAAAGCCTTAAATACGGTAGTAGTAGCTTTCTCTTTAGATATTTCTTTATCCTTATCGTCTCCAAGTATACTCAGAGCTTATCTTGATCAGGAGGAGTCCTCGAAAGATCATTTTGACCTTTTATACGTTCAATTGATCCATACTATTCGCGTCAGAGGAATATAATCTCTTCGGACAGAAGGCGACCTCTTCGGATTGTAATCACTTTTCTTTCTGGGGGTCCCTCTTCCAGATGGGCCTTGCCCTTACCTCTCCTTCTCTTTGGACGCACAGTAATCTTCACATGGAGCTCTAGGCCCACTACATTAGACTGGGCCTTTTTCCCCCCCACAGTTACTATTATGATTCAAGTACGGTTTAGCATCGTTTGGCATTAGTCCTTTTTTTTTCTTTTTTTCTTTTTTTGACAAAAAGTTTGGCATTTGCCTTAATTGCATTTATTTTAAGCATTTAGGTATGCGCCTTTACATTTCTTCAAAAAAAAATGGTATGCGCCTTTACAATTATGTATTGGTTAGCTACGTATTTTGAGCGAATGGACAATACTTTTGTCTTTTTTGTTGGCCCAACTCATTTAAATGCTAAGGAAATTAAAACCGACCCATTTAGAATGGACAAAGTTTAGCTACAAATTAATTTGGTTGTAGCCTAAAATTGCAACCAACAATAAAATGATGACATGTGTTCTTTTACTAAACCATGTTTAAGTGATTCTATACAATCATTTTAAGTAAGTCACATAATAGTGGTACATTCTGTCATCTTATTATTGGTTGTAACCTATGGCTACAACCACATTTATAGCCAAATTCTATGCATCTAATTTTTTTTTTTTTTTTTTTTTTAGAATCAAGTTTGCATAGCTTTAATTTCATATCTAGAAAATCAAATACAAAATCATTGGGAATATCCAGAGGAACCTCTTCCAAAAATTCTTCCTCCCTCTTGTATTTTTGGTATAAAAAAAATGGACATAAATTTCAGTAATATGCCCCTTGGATTTTTATTAAAATCATGTAATGCATTTATATAGTTAACTAATGCATTTTTTATTCCCTCTAATTACTCTTATATCATACATAGTTTATTCAATTAAAGTGTATTTATGTATACCTAATTATATTTTATTTTTATTAAATTGACTTGTATATTTTTAGACTTGTTATGACTTACTTTCTTTCCCATAAAAAAAAAAAAGAAAAAAAAAAGTCTTACTTTCTTCTTCTTCTTTTTTTTGCAAAATTGTAAAAGACTTATTTGATATATATTTTAATTTACATAAGAAAATATCATATGTTAAATCAAAATTACAAACATTCCATGTATAAGCAATAAAAAATACTCCCTCCGTCTCACTTTGTTTGTCATGTTTGAAAAATCAAACTTTTTAAGGGAACATCATTTATTGTCTTGTTTACCTTTTAAAAATGTATAAGTTTCCTAAATTACCCTTAAATAAATTTATCAAAAAATTGAATTAGTAAATTAATAAGGGTATAATAGGAACATTAGTAAATTAATGACTTTTATTTTTAGAAACAGGACAATATTTTGGAACATCCCAAAATGGAATAGAGAACAAACAAAGTGGGACGGAGAGAGTAATATATATATATATATATATATATCTCTGTGTGTGTGTGTATTATATTCTTCGGATTTAATTTTTTTATATTTTTTTTTTCTCACAAAAAAAAAATTATATATTTAACTTGGCTCCTCCTAAAAATAATTTCTAGCTTTGCCATTAGCGTCTACAATAACGTTACCCTACTTACGAACATGACAGAAAGAGTAGTATTTTAGACAGCCAATAATGGATTTTGTGTCTTGGAGGATGTGGCCAAAAGCAGAGAAGGATACTTCCTCATTTTGAAGGGATTTTATTACAATCTCTGCGTCACCTTCTAAGACCATGTTGTTAGGTTATGTAGATTCTAATTTGTGTTTGATCCAAATTATGACTTGACACAATATAAAATTTTTACATTTTTAATAGGATATTTTTTTTAGATTTAATCCATAGAGCGAAGGCTTAGGCCGATAGGCCCATGCCAAATATAAATATTGTTGTGCATCCTTTGCATGAGATATAAATACCATTATTTTATATTAAGGTTGGTTGTGTTGTTAATTTTGAGAAGAAAAAAAAAAAAACTGTATAAATGGATCTTGTATTTATCATTGTAACTTTGTCAACATAAGCAAATTGTCAAACCACGTAATTTTTTTTGTCATGTGATTGCTTTGTGTTATTTTTCTCTTCGTTCTCAGCATCTCATAGATTTGGAAATTTGTATTTACTCCCAACAAGTCTTATGGATATCAATGAATCAATATCCTGAACAAATTGTTTAGATTTATTGATAACTCTACCATGAAGTTTTTTTTTTTTTTTTTTTTTTTTTTTTTTTTTTTTTGTGTGTGGATAAAATACCATAAAGTTATAAAAATCTTATTAATTTATTGATAAATAAAAGGTTTAGATTTTGCTAAAACCTCAATATTTAAACAAACATTTAATATCATTTATTACTAGTCTAAAATCTTATTTAATATTAATGAAGAGACCAAATTTAAACCTCTAATTTATTAATAAATTGAAAAATTTTAAGAAGTGAGTGGGAGAAAATTTGGTAGGAAGATATACCTGCGTGCATTCATGAGTAGCAAATTACTTCTAATATACCAAATGGCTCTGTTTTGTAATGCTGGTGCCTTTTTATTAGGGGTGTCAATGTTCGACCCAACGAACACGACACGAACTCGACATGGGTTTTTTTGGGTTAGGGTTGGACCGTAATGGGTTTGGGTCATAAATGGGTCGACCCGAAAGCGACATGATAAGAAACGTGTCATAAGCGGGTCAACTTACGTAACTCGCAATAGCCACGTTTGACAGGCCAATTTATTTATGTCAACCTGAAATGACCCACTTAACATAACCCGTTTAACTCGTATAACAAATAAATATTTATTTTATTTTAGATTTTTCAAATACCTTTTATATCCAACATATATTTTAAATTTAAAAAGAAAAGTGAGTAATTACAAAAATTTACAAGGGATATAATTGGAAATTGAAACTTTACAGACCCTAGAACTATTAGTACATTTTTTTTTTTTTTGGCATAGAACTTGCACAAATGAAATTGGATGAGCTTGTGGAAGATGTTATGAATTTGGACATCAACAAAGAATCTATGAATGATAATCGTGGTCATAGTCAGGATTAGTTTACTGTTTGCTCAAATTCTTTCAATATTGGCACTTAGCATGTGGCGAGTTCTAAGGATATTATATTTTTGTTGAACTATGTTATTTTATTTTTGTTACACTTTGTTATTTTGAATTTGGGTTGTAGTGTGTGCGCTTCTTTTAGAGTGTAAAGAACTTATTTTTTAGATGAATGTTATATTTTGTTGAACTATATTATTTTGAATGTGGATTGAAGACTTAAAGTGTATGCATTGCTTTTTGGGATGTAAAAAAAATATTTCTAGATGGATGTTATATTTAATATTATGTAGGTTGAAATGAGTTGTGTTATATTCGTGTCAACCCAACACGACGTGTTTATTAAGCGTGTCAAATGGGTTAGGTCAAGTCAACCCGCCTTATTAACAGGTCGGGTTAGGGTTGAAGGATCATGACACAATTATTAAATGGGCCGGATTAGGGTTGAGTCATTTAGTTGAATACCCCTACCTCAACACAACATGAACCCCGACACGCTAAATTGACACTCCTACTTTTTATTCTGGAACGTATTGTTTCCGGGTGCTTTTGGAATATGAATGAAAGTTTGTAGTTTGGCTTTCAAAAAAGAAAAATTGAAGAAATCCGTAATAAATTTATCATAAAAATTCCAAATAATCTCAATGGAAGTTTGTGAGAATATGATATTGTAAGTTCGTCTTTATATCTCATACAATGGTGACTTAATTTAGTACAAATTAACTCAACTGATAAAGTCTCTTATAATCGAATAAGAGATTTAAAATTCAAACTCCACCTACACTAAAATTAATTAGTATTTAAATATACAATAAAAATAAATAAATATATTCATACGTTGAAATTCTATTATATCCATTAAAAAATAAGTATGATAAAATCCAGGCATTACGACACTCTATTCAAAGGACAGCCAGGCTATTCATGCTTATTGGATCATTATATTTAAAGCTATGATAAATGAGAAGTAATATTGCAGCAACCAATGAGTAGTAATATTGTAATCGAATAAGATATTTGAAATTCAAATTCCGACTACACCAAAATTAATTAGTATCTTAACATGACGATAAAAAAATCAGTTGAAATTCTATTATATCTATTAAAAAATATGTATAATGAAATTCGGGCATTAAGACACTCTATTCAAAGGACGGCCAGGCTATTCTTGCTTATTGGATAATTATATATAAAGCTATGACAAATGAGAAGTGATATTGCAGCAACCAATGATATCTGGTACAAACAATTGGTCCTCTCGCATGTGGTAGAGCCATCAAGGGATTCTTTAGGATAGATGTATCATATGTGGGTCAAGCCATCAAGGTTTCAGCTCTTACAAGTTAGTATATTGCCAAAAAAAAAAAAAAAAAACAAATCACATGTTCCTAAATAGTATGATTGGAAATGGATACAAATAAACCGTGAATTTTAAAAAATTCATATTTAATTTTATGAAATTATTTTTAGTTTTATTTCTGGTAGAAAAAAAAAAAAAAAAAAAAAAAAAAAAAAAAAAAAAAAAACTTAAAGAGGGATAGGCAATTCCTCCACGCCACAAATACATGTTATAATATCTCTCTCATTCTCACTGTCTCACACAAAAAGTAAACCTTATATACCTAATCTATTAATAAGATTTCTTTTGACGTGAGATGTTGGTAACTGTCATAAACCAAGTAAATTCAATTTCGAGGTTGAAGTAAAAGCTCAGCTGTAATTATATTTTTTGTGGAGTTTCATATCTGTAGTTAAAAAATAAAAATAAATAAAAAACTTGACTTGATCAAGAAACCTCCTACTACTCTAATGCCCCTCTTAATCATAACTTATAAGCTCATGTTACCTGCAAAGACAAAGAAACAAGCTCCAAGCAGAGTACCGAGAGAACCAAAAAATGACATTTAATACATATGCATGATGTTACAAACTAGTTAATAAAAAAGGTGAAATCTCACAATTTGCCTCATTGGAGGATCAAATTGCTGACTATTATTGCAAATGTGATTTCAAACAACAGTTTTCAGTGTTTAAACACTAAAAACTATGGTTCTTAAAAAAAAAAACAACATGTTTGGTAAATGTATTTTTTTAGGAGTGTTTGAATTATATTACTCATTTTAGGATGTTTAAATACTAAATTTTGGAATACTTACAAGTTTTTAGACTTTAAACAACATTGCTCAATGGTACTTTTGTAAATATTTTGAAAAATATGGGGTCCACTTGATTAGACAACACATAAATTTGGTAAAGGTATTTTTTTTAGGAGTATTTGAATTACATTGCTTATTTTAGGATGTTTAAATACTAAATTTGGAATACTCACCAATTTTCAGATTTCAAACGACATTGCTCAATGATACTTTTGTAAATATTTTGAAAAACTTGGGGTCCACTTGATTAGACAACACATAAAGTGTTATCCCAAAACTTGGGGTCACCTTACTCAAAAATCAAAATGCTATCCCATATCTCATATCTTATCCTCCATTTTCCTCTTATTTTGAAAATCCAATTACCAAACGTATCAAATCATAAAGGTTGTCATACTTAAAATATGGAATCATTGCAATTATTCATCTAGAGTATAGGCTTATTTGTAATTCTTGTCTTATATGACAAATTAACACCCTATTTTCAAAATTAAAACATCTACTTATTTTCAAAATTAATAAATTAGTGGACAAATTGGGTGATGGGATAACTAATAAATTAGTTACCAATAATTTGCAATGCCCAACCCATAAAACCTCAATGTTAACTACAACAAAATGTATTTTCAGTGACGAAAAAATTTGTCACTAAAAGTCTAATTTTTTGTCGCTAATTTGTCGCAAAGGACCTTTAGCGACAAAATCTACAAACTCATTTCATCGCTGAAACCCTGTCACTAAAAGTTCTTATTGTAACACTCATTTGAATGATGCCATGTATAGTGTTGATTGTAAAAAAATTTAGCTTATACTGAAGATTACAAATGATCCCATGATATAGGATAGATAGCTGTAATTAACTTTAATATATACCAAAAAATAAAAAAAGATAAAATTTCCTTCAACAATACTTGAAGGTAATTTGATCTCTTAAATATTTTGCACGTTCCAAAAATCAAATAGTTTTGCTGGCTTTGACATGATTTGCCAACTTATGACCAAAGTTTGGCCAGCCTAATTTTGAAGGTTTCTCATAATTTGATTAAATTTGCCTAACTTTCATTATCTTTCATTATCTTTTCAACTTATGACCTTGGGGCCCGTTTGGTAATGTTGTTATAGTAAGATTATTTAAGTGTTGTAGAAATATGTGTGGGTGAAAAAATGTTGTGAAAATACATGTTGTGTTATTTAAACAACGAAAACTGTTATTTAAACAACACAACCAAATAAGTAATCAAACTCATGGTTGACACTTAAAAAGTTTCCTTTGTGATATTGTTTCTTCATAAAATCTAATTTAAAAATCAAATGACAATTAGCAATACTTAAATACCTTGCATTTGGTTGATTACAAATCAAATTTGACCCTACTTTCTTTCTATTTTTTTTTTTTTAATGAAAATTTTGATCCTACTTTCTGTTGTGCAGCATGTCTCATAGGAAGATGAAATCTTAAACTAATTCATTTGGGTCATTGTTTTGGATCAATGTCTATTCATTGAAAGGAATGATGATGGGCCACAAATATAAGATATTGAAAATGACATACCCATTATGATGATATCTATAAGCCAAGGAGAATAGTTGACAATCATGTGACCAATTGTAGTATCTGAATAGAATTGCCTTCAGTTCAGATCACGTAACCCTAGCCCATAGAAAGGAAAAATACAATGTAAGAGTTGACAATAAGGTTAAAACAATAAAAACATTTTCCAAATGTATTTTTCTGTTGTCTTTATAGTTACGCGTAAGAAAAGTATTGTGGTAGCTTTTAGACAACTTGTTACTAGAAGGGAATTAGGTTTGATTTTGCTTATATAAGTTGCGTATCATGATTACTAAACCCCCCCTTCAGTGGAAATTTTGGGGATGTTGGCAGCACGTAGGGCAGTACAATTTGCTTTGGAAACTCGGATTTGTGCACTCCGATTTTGAAGGTAACTCCAAGGTTTTTGTCAAAGCTCTGGTAGAGGGGAATTATTCTCTTGCCAGCATAGGACACTTTGTAAAAGACGTTATGTCTATTTTAGATTTGTTACAAACCCACTCCTTTTCTCATGTAAGAAGGCAAAGTAATGCTGTGACTCATGCTTTAGCTCAGAGAGTTAAGCTTTTAATTTTTTTTTTTCCTTTAGTTGTCTGGATGGAGGATGTTCCAATAGACATTTCTTTTTTTGTACTTGTAGATTCTCTAGTTAATAAATAAATTGCCGCTGAGTTTGGCTTCTCAAAAAAAAAAAGTTGCATATCATGGTTTAATATATATGATTAGCCACCCAAAACTACTCTAGTAAGTAGTAATTATCTTGGTTGAGATGGCGAAACAAATTAAAATATAGAAAATGTAAGAATGATGGAAATATGGAAGTATATAAAATGTTTCAGTTTCTCTTACATGTATAGTAGGGACTAGGGATGATGATTAAATGAAATAAAAAGATTGAAAATGTAATTTGCATCAATTTATTGTTCTCGCCTAATTAATTTTGATGCAATTTTTTTTATTATTAGCATATAAAAATAATTTTCTTTTCTATTATGTTATATCTATTAAATTAGTAGAGATGAATACATCCCATTTATTTTGTTATATTATTTACCTATAAATTTTAAATTAAACAATAAAAATTGTGATCAGTTGAAATAAACATATCACACAAAAAAATTCAAAATATTGTGCAAAATAAAAGGGCAGCCGAAATACATAACACAACAATATAATGATTCAAGAAAAACAAATAGAGATTTTCAAAATAAAAACCACTAGGGGGTCACAAGTTTAAAATAAATATCCACTAATTAAATACAAATTTTACAATGCTAAATAACTCTATTACTAGTAAAACTTATTGCTGTTACTGAACATAGCTCCATCAATTCAAATAATGCTCGATTTATTGAAACTGGAATTTTTTATCCATAAAACAAGTATCAAAAGCTTTAGAAAAGCTGGAACTTGCACAGTGACATGAAGAACCTAGGATGCAATATTGTCCATACAAAATAAAATTCTAAACTAAATACAATATTTAATTTGCTCATGGTTTACGAACCTAAATCTACAAGCAGACAAGAGGAAATTACTGGAGAGAATACAAGGTTTGTTAAATCGTGTTTATCTGCTTTGCAATAAAGACTAGTATTGTGGACTATTCCATTATGTATACATGTCTTTAGGTACGGAGCTATCATTCGACGCAATGCCCCCCCAATTTTTTTTAAATATATTATTATTATTATTATTATTATTATTATTATTATCATCATCATCATCATCATCATATGTGTATACTAATTTTAATAATTTTGTTCTATAAAATTATATTTTGTTTTCCTTAAACAATATCATTGATTCTTTTAAGTATAATGCTATACTCATAAATATTTTTACAAATTATTTTAATAACAAATTTTTATTGGTTCGCATAATAACTCACCACTAACATCATTTTTTTACTTATTAGTAGCATATCAGTAATTTGTAAAAAAAAAAACTTATAACTCTAACATTTTTCTCATTTTAGTGACCATAAAAAAAAATATTTATAGATTTAAATTCTAAAACAAAATATACAAGCCAAAAAAAAAAAAAAAAACTCAACAACAAAAATTATCAATAATAAAACTAAAACAAATTAAACTCAATTAACCAATTTTATCCAAAATAAACAACCTTGCCCTTTAAAAAATTCTAGACAAAAATATTTTGTTCTTACCCACACACAAAAAAAAAAAAAAAAAAATCAGCAACTAAGTAATAACAAAGTCAGATATTTAAACTGCCGCACACAATTAACAATAAAACTACTCCCTAACTCACAGTTTTGACTCTGTCCTGCACGTCTTAATTGCCAGTTGCCATAGTTGGTAAATATGCAAATAACGTGATTCTATTTTCTTCATTTTTATTTGTGCCCAAGAATTTTGATGGAAAAAGAATCATTCTTATCCACTCATTTTTAATTAGTTTCATGCAAACAAGTCGAGCTCAAAGAGACTTTTTCAGCTGGTCAGTATTTCAAACCAGGCTTGAGCATTATAGATTTTAGCCTAATTCATCATTTTATTACAATTTTGAAGTGTCAATCAATTGTCCATCAAAATTTCTCACCAAATCCATTACACAGAAAAGTTTTTCCATTTTTCATTCCCTCTCTCCTTTGGCCCCAAAGAAAAGAAAAAGGGCTTTGTTGCGGAAACCGGAAAGCGGAATCTAAAAGCCGGATGGGCTAGTAACAGAGGAATCGGAAATAGGATTTGAGAAATTATTGGGCGGTGGCAATAAACTTTTTTCGTTTGTAAATTGTAATGAGCTTGGGCTAGCAATAAACTTTGAACAACCTTGATTGGGCATTATAAGGCTCGTTTGGTAATATTGTTCTAGTAATATTGTTTAAATATTGAAAAAATACGTGTAGGTAAAAAAAAGTTGTAAAAATACCGAGAAACTTGCATCCAAAAACCAGCTTGATTAAGAATTTCAAATTCCACCTTCAAACTCAAGGATTATATATATATATATATATTTTTTTTTTTTTGGGATTAGTGATCAAACTCATGGTTGACACTTAAAAAGTTTCCTTTGTGATACTGTTCCTTCATAAAATCTAATTTAAAAACCAAATGACAATTTGCAATTCTTAAATACCTTGCATTTGGTTGATGACGAGTCAAATTTGATCCTACTTTCTTTCTTTCTTTTTTTAATGAAAATTTTGATCCTACTTTCTGTTGCGCCGCATGTTTCATAGGAAGATGAAATATTAAACTAATTTACTTGCGTCATTGTTTTGGATAAATGTTTATTCATTGAAAGGAACGGTGATGGGCCACAAATATAAGATATTGAAAATGACATACCCATAACAATTGTGATGATATCTATTAGTCAAGGAGAATGGTTGACAATCATGTGACTAATAGTAGTATTTGTACAGAATTGTCTATAGTTCAGACCACGTAACCCTAGCCCCAAGAAAGGAAAGAGATACGGTAAGGGCTGACAATAGGGTTAGAGAAATAAAAACATTTTTCCAATGTAGTTTTCTTTTGTCTTTATAATTACGCATGAGAAAAGTCTTGTGGTAGCTCTTAGACTACTTGTTAGAAGAGAATTTGGTTTGCTTTTGCAATATAAGTTACGTATCATGATTCTCAAAAAAAAAAGTTGCGTATCATGGTTTAATATGTACGATTAGCCACCCAAAACGACTCTAGTTATTGTCGTGGTTGAGATGGTGAAACATATGAATATAGAAAATGTAAGAATGACGGAAATATGGAAGTATAGAAAATGTCTGAATTTCTCTTACGTGTATAGTAGGGACTAGGGAGGATGATTAAGTGAAACAAAAAGATTGAAAATGTAATTTGCATAAATTTACTGTTCTTGCCTAATTAAATATGAAGGAATTTTTTTATTATTAGAATATAAAAATAATTTTCTTTTCTATTCCGTAATATTGGTTAAATTAGTAGAGATGAATAAGTCACATTTATTACATTGTACTAGTACGGAACTCGTGCTTACACACAGGAATGATAAATTATAATGGTGTTGTTGATGTTAGTTTGAGTTATTAAATATATAGGACATTAGTTCAACCAAGACATTTGACGATACTAATATGATTTTTCCTTGCAATTTAAATGATATTGATTACGCCAAGTTTCTCATTACACTACTATTATGTATATAATTTTGAAAATCACTATTAGACACTACATATATAATATCAATTTATTATCACTATCTGTGAAATTCTACTAAATACAACACAAAATAAAAGAATAAATTTATTCAATAGTATCTCTTAAATTGAATGGGGATAAGTGTATGGAATTATTTAGCTTAATTACAGTTTGATACGTTCAAGATCTTCACATACAAACCACCGCATACTTTTGGTGCGATGGTCACTCCACAAATATAAGTGCTTATGGGGTGTGGGGGGCAAAGACTAGGGTTTAAGTTTCTAGGAGGGAGCTTCACACACACATATACTTAAATTATGTTAGAGTAGATTTTTTACCTTGTATAAAAAAAATAAATAAATAAAAAAGATCTTCACATACAAAATATCTAAATGGAAACAATATAAAAAAATATATTTATTAGTTCAAAAAAAATAAACAGCAAAAATCTAAACAATTTAATTTGTATGAAAAGCTAACAAAGACAAAATCTAATTTTGATTCTAATCAAATTTTCTCTAAGTTTTGGTTATAGATATTAACTTGGTTTATTTATATTGGACTCCTCATTTTCTATACTAAATTAACTCATTTGACTCAAAAATTTTAAAAATTTAGATTAGATAAGACACATGTTACAAAATTAAACTTTAATTGAAACCCAACTTTTACACTAAATTAACTAACTTGGCACAAAAATTTAAAAACTTAGATTAGATAAGACATATGTCAAAATTAGACTCTAATTGAATTCCAATTTGAAATTTAATTGTATTTTTTCTCAGCTTTGGCTATTAATATATATAGAGATTATTTACCTATCAATTATATATAATAAAAATTGTGATCAACTGAAATAAACACATCACAAAAAAAAAAAATCCAAATATTGTACAAAGGTAAAAGGCAATGGAGATACAGAACACAACAATATGATAATTCAAGAAAAACAAATGAAATAAAAGTTTAAAATAAAGGATTTTACTAACATGTGCCCTAAGGGCACATAATAGTATACCATTTTTGGAAAAAGTTTTATCGGGAATTGAAAAAGTTTTGACAGCTTTTTCAATTTCCAATAAATTTTTTCCAAAAATGGATTTGTTAATGTGTGCCCTTAGGACACACATTAACCGGACCCTTTAGTTTAGAATTGTATTTTGTATGAACAAGATTGCATCCTAGGTTCTGCATGTCACTGTGCAAGTTACATCTTTTCGATGGCTTTCTATAATTGTTAGATAGATAAAAATAAAATAAAAATGCAAAATTTTGATAGATCGAGCTTTATTTGAATTGATGGAGCTACGTTTAGCAACGGTAGTAGGTTTTACTAGGAATAGAGTTATTTAGCATTCTAAAACTTGTATTTAGTTAGTAGATTTAAAAAAAAAAAAAAAAACCTTGTGACCCCCTAGTGGTTTTTATTTTAGGGTCCGGTTAATGTGTGACCCCTTAGTGGTTTTTATCTATCTAACAATTATAGAAAGCCATCGAAAAGCTGTAACTTGCACAGTGACATGTAGAACCTAGGATGCAATCTTGTTCATACAAAATACAATTCTAAACTAAATACAAGACTCAATCTGCCCACGGTTTACAAACCTAAATCTACAACCTAACAATAGGAAATTGCTGGAGAGAAGACCAGGCAGTTAAGTGGGAGCTATAATTATAAATCGTGTTTATCTGCTTAATTTGCAAGGACCGTAGGATTGTGGACTATTCCATTATGTATACTCGTCTTGCTTGCCATAGCTGGTATAGATGCAAAATAACGTGATGCTATTTTCCTCATTTTTATTAGTGCCCAGGTATTTTGATGGAAAAAGAATCATTCTTATTCACTCATTTCCAATTACTTTCATGCTTATTTGTATATAAAACAAGTCGATCTCAAAGAGACTTTTTCAACTAATCAGTATTTCAAGCCAGGCTCGATCATTATAGATTTTAGCCCATTTCATCATTTTATAACAATCATATTTTGAAGTGTCAACCAATTGTCCATCAAAATTTCTCACCAAATCATTACACGGAAAAGTTTTTCCATTCTTTTTTCCCTCACTCCTCTGGCCCCAAAGAAAGAAAAAAAAAAAAAACAGGGCTTTTAGTTGCGGAAACCCAAAAGCCGAAGCTAAAAGCTGGATGGGCTAGTAACAGAGGAATCAGAAATAGGATTTGAGAAATTATTGGGCTCGGTGGAAATAAACTTTTGTTTTTTGTTTGTAATGGGGCTTGGTCTTGGGCTTGGGCTTTTCAGTGTTACAAACTCCCATAAGTGGATTGTGTTGTTGACTTGGGGATGCTTTGGCACAATCTTTGTTTGGGGCATTTTGGCAGGGTTCAACTAAAAATTACAATTGCATGAGAGCTCTGAACATAAAAATTATGTCCATTATTTTCTACTTTTCTTTCTAATACCCTAATGGCTAGTAGTTTTATGGTACTTCCCCTCCTTGGTTTTGAGCTCAATCTATTTTTGTTAATCAATTTATAATAGTAAATCTTTTTTTTTTTTTCGTAAAGAAGAAATTAGTTCTTGTTCTTAAGGGGTTTTTTTTTTTTTATTTTTTTTTTATTTTTTTATAATTTATTTATTTTTATTCTTTCATTGCTGATAGAAATGTAGATGATGGAAACCTAGTCAATCTAGAACAAACTCGTAGAAAAAGTGAAAATCCCTTCATTTAGAAAAACAATTTTGAGTTCTTTGTGATCTGTAACATGGAAGATGTGGGCCATTTAGAAATAAATTTTATTATTTACAATTTTGAGCTTTTTACCAAGGGTTATAAATAAATTTTCTCAATTTATATTGCAAAAAAAAAAAAAAAAGCATTAAAATGATGTATTGGCTTTGAAATATGACACTTCAAAGCTAAATTAACTATTTCATAAATACCATTGAGTACCTTTAGTATGATAGTTACTCTACAAGTATAAGTTTTTATCGAGGGGGAGTGAGAGGACAAGAGCCATGGATTCAATTCTCTAAGAGGGAGGCTTCACACACATATATACTTAAATTAAGCAAATATAGAATTTTATCTTAGAGAAAAAATAAATAAATAAATAAACTCTTTTGGAAATAAAGATTTGTTTCAGGTTTATTTAATGAAATTGATTGCGTTAAAATTCTTTTTTATTTTCTTACATTATAAGATTTCAAGTCTCTTTTTTGAAACCAAAAATATAGTGATCTAAGTTTCCTTCACTATTTATAATTTAGTTCTTTCTCAAAAAAAAAAAAATATATATATATATATATATTTATAATTTAGATTTGTTTTATACAAGATAGAAATTATACTCTAGTATAATCTAAGTATATATATGTGTGCGAAGTTTCTTTCTAGAAACTTGAACCCCTTCCCTTACCCTCCACACCTGACAAACATTTATACTTGTGAAGTAACCATCACACTAAGGATACGCGATGGTCCAAAGGTCCAAACTCACGCTCACATCAAAACAAGTTTGACCCATGAGAACATGATCAATCAAAATTTAGAACACAATTTAACATGAATGGAGGATCATAATTAAAATTCTTGAAACATTAATACAAATGGATGCTACAAATTGTATCAGAAATCACTTTCATATTTCCCTAAGCCAACAAAACAAATAACTCCAACGTAAATGAAAGTAAAGGCAACATAAAAAAATTTTAAAACAAATTTCCATATTAAAGAGAAGTCCCCTTCCCTTTTTGTGACCACCTATTGCAAAATGTTTGCAACTTTGCAAAATACATGTCAATAACCAATCATTAGTGTTTAAGTCACTACAACTTAATTAATTGGGTGTTGTGACACCTGCTTAGTTACATCCCTGGGACTACAACTGTGGCATAATATTTTGGCGAAAACACTATTTTGGTCCTTAGATTTTGGAGTCATAGTCAATTTAGTCTCTATATTTTGATAACAGTTAATTAGGTCCCTGTTATTTTGTGGTCTCAGCCTATTTGGGGTGAGGAGAATATTAATGCAAAACTTTTTTTTTTTTTAAGGAGAATTAATGCAAAACTTTAAAATGATTTATCTTAACTTTCATAAATTGTCAATAAAATAAAAAGACTGAAATACATTTAAGACCCTTAAAGTTCGAGGTTATTATCATTTTTGCCCTCTACATTTTAAAATTTCATTTCACGTGATTCGAATTTTTTTTTTTTTTGGTGGCTTTTTCCATTTCAAAATTTTTATTATGGTCCTTCATTTTAGCCCTTCATGAATATTAAAATTGTGAAATGTAAGTGACCAAACAAAAAATAAATCAAACATGAAGGGTCAAAATAAAAATTTTGAAACATAAAGAACCAATATAAAAACAAATCAAATATGAAGGGCTAAAATGAAAATTTTGGAATGTAAATTAAAAAACTACTGTATTGGAAAACCTATGAGAATCAAAATATGCCCGCTTCAAGAAAAATAACCTTGAATTCACAGTGTGATAATGTCTAAAATCCACTAGAGAAACTGAGAATAAACTCTAAATTTTACTAATCTGATAATTAAATGTCTTAGAGGCCAGAACATGTTTAAATAGTAAAATAAAAACCTAGGGCGACTAGGAAAACACCCACCAAATCCTAATTTGCGCTAATCACAAGATTAGGTGGCAGAATATTAAATTTTACCAAGAACAACAAAATTGAGATTATTGCAAAATTAAAAAATATTGTCTCTAAGAGACGTCCCAAAATAAACGAGATCTTATTCTGAATTTTATATTAAAAGTTATAAAGGAAATAAATATTACAAAAAATGGCAAAAATGGAAATTTTAGGGACTGTGCCCCAAAAAGTGGCTTCAGTTGTGGCCTAATTAAGGTGATGATTTTTTTCATCCCAGTGTCATTTCCCTACACGTCACCAATTTTTACGCGATTTTGTCTTTTTTGTCAATGATTTTTACTAGTACTTTTTATTAAGTCATTGTCACCGTGTGTGTATTTTACGGTCAAATGGTCTTACTTGAGAATTACTAGAAGTATGTACTTTTTTGATACCCAAAACCATAAAATCAAGGGATCTAAAGAAATAGAAAAGAAACACCCCCCCCCCCCCCCCCACCCCCCCCCCCCTTTCCTAGGGTTCAGAATTAGAGAGATAATAGTATAAAGTAAAGAAATGGAAAAAGAAAAATGCCAAAAATTTAAGGAAAGAAAAGAATATAAACTAGAGTGCCTGCTCACAAACCCAAGACCCCACCATAATTTTCTTTTTCTCTTTCCTTCCTATAAATTTGTTTGGAAGTTTAGAGAGGAAAGAAAATATTAAAGTAAAATGGAATAAATTGGAATTAAAAGGCTTAAGATAATCTCCATATTCAAATTTTAATAAAATAATAATGAATAAAAAATAAGAAAAAAAGAATAACTTTGTCTCAATTAATCAAGCGAAGGAGGTGTTCAATTCCATATGTTCCTTTGTTGTTTTTGTTTCAAACAAAAGAAGGATTCCTTACTTTCACTCCTCTCAAGCAAAAATTTATCTCATCTTATATTGATGAGCATGAATAAAAAATAAGAAAAAAAGAATAACTTTGTCTCAACTGATCAAGTGAAAGAGGTGCTCAATTCCATTTGTTTCTTTGCTATGGTTTTTTTTTTCTTCAAACAAAAGAAGGATTCCTTACTTTCACCCCTCTCGAGCATAAATTTATCTCAACTTATATTGGTGTTCATTATCATATAGGAAAAGTTTAGTACGTTAGCTTTACTATTTATTGAGTCATGTTTTTGTTAAATATTTTTGACATAATAGTATAATCATAATTAAATGAATTTGTAAAGGATGTTATTGATCCTTATAAAGTCACGGCTATCAACTCTTTGCATGGTGTTTGGATGAAAGGAATATAGAAAGAAATGACTTATTGTTTCATTATTTTGAAAATGATAAACTTATAATAGCAAAAGGAATGGAATGGTAAAATTTGTTCCACTTCCACCCACAATTTTTTTTTTTTTATGGAAAATGCTAAAGGCACAACAAATTTCATTATAAAAGTTTTACATATTAAGTATGTGTTTGGATTGGCGTTTCACCAGCTGTGTTTATGTTTTCCTTTTCTTTTCTTTTTTTTCTTTTTCTTTATGCACGTGTTTCAGCTTTCAGGAGACAATATGCATTGTTTAGTGGATCATGTGCACTGTTCACGAGACCCACAAGTACTTTATTCAGAAAAAACATTAAAAATGAGTCTCACAGTACTATTTACACATTTAAAAAATATTTTATTACAGTATTTTCAGTTTTTAGCAAAATAAGCGGTATACAAATGGACTCTAACTTAACAATGGATATCCTAGCTAGATGACACCTTAATGACATAATTAAGATATATATATATATATATATATATATTAATTATAAAAACGATATATTAATTTATCACGTAACTGTGTTCAAATTAAAATAATTTTTTTTTCTTGGATACATGTTTGACTTTTATGTAATAAAATTTGCATTGCGTCTTTAATCACTCATTTGTATTGTGTGTGTGCAAAATAATACATACTTATTAATTAAGTCAAAATTAGATGTTTACCCTCATTCAACTAAATGAGTCTCACAGTACTATTCACACATTTAAAAATTATTTTATTATAGTATTTTCAATTTTTAGCAAAATAAGCGGTATCCAAACGGATCCTAATTTAACAATAGATATCCTAGCTAGATAACACCTTAACGACATAATTAAGATATATATATATATATATATATATATTATAAAAATGATATATTAATTTATCACATAACTATGTTCAAATTAAAATAATTTTTTTTTCTTGGATACGTGTTTGACTTTTATGTAATAAAATTTGTATTGCGTCTTTAATCACTCATTTGTATTGCGTGTGCGCAAAATAATACATACATATTAATTGATTCAAAATTAGATGTTTACCCTCATTCAACTAAGAGAGGTGCTACATCAACAATATTTTCACAATAAATCATATGCGGTTAGTTGTTATTGGTTCTACTTTGAACCTATCCCCGAAATTACTTTTCTACCTCACCAATAACAACCCATAACAACCTGTCACATATAATTTGTTGTGAAAATGTTATGGATATAACATTTCTCTTCAACTAAAGCACAAATAAAAAATAAAGAACAAAGATGACATTAAATTCCTCCCTCTCTCTCTCTCTCTCTCTCTCTCTCTCTCTCTCTCTCTCTCTCTCTCTCTCCTTTACATCTAACATCCAAAGAAAGAAAGAGATCACCAAATTTACACATTAAGTTTTTTATTCCTTCCCACTTCCTTATACTATCCAAAATTCTATTTTGAAATCAAAAGAAAGGAATCAATGGTGTTATAAATATAGATCTACTCAACATATATTATTCATCCAACCAAATGGATCAATGATTATATATTTTAAGGGAGCCAACAATTAGTAGCTTGACCAATGAAGCTTCCAACATATATATTATTCATGCAACCAAACGGATCAATGGTTATATATTTTAAGGGAGCCAACAATTAGTAGCTTGACCAACAAAGCTTCGCGAAGCCAAATCCAAGTTCTTGTTCAATTCCTACATGAGTATTACTTGCTGTTATTATTTTAAATAAAACAATAGCTTGTTCTATATTATAGAAGTGAAATACAATAAGGTTTCATTGCTATTTTGAAATTAAAATTTATGATGAGTTAGTGGGCATTTTTCTTTGCTTATCCTCCAATTTTTTTTTCACTAAATGGAGAGATTGAAGCCCACTTTCATTTGAAGATGATTGTCTTTTTTAAGTGCAGGTAGCATTTTGTTGAAGTGTACAGAAAGTTGTTCTTGTTCGAACAGTTCATTTTCCAAGTGGGTATCCAAGATAATCCATTAATACATATTTATTCACGTGCATATGGAACACCACCTAATCGATTAAAAGCAAAACACACACAACTATCAAGAAAGCAAAGCCGTTGCACAGGCTGTCCCTACATATTCTATGAGCTGCTCCTCCTTCCTAAGGGTCTTGGTGATGATCTGGAGGGTATGATGCGAAATTTTTGGTGGGGTCAAAAGCAGCAGGAAGCAAAAATTGCATGGGTGGCATGGAAGAAGATGTGCAAATCCAAGTTTGAGGGGGGAATGGGCTTCAGGAACCTCCATGCTTTTAATCTTGCTATGCTAGCCAAGCAAGCTTGGAGGATCCTAAACAACCCAAATTCTATCATCTCAAGAATATACAAAGCCAAATATTTCCCCTCTTCCGATCTTCTTAACTCCAAGCTTGGCTGCAACCCTTCATTTGCATGGCGAAGTATCCACGGCAGCATTGAAGTCATTAAAAAGGGTACTAGATGGCGTGTTGGGAATGGGAAAATGATCCACATTTGGGAAGATAGGTGGATGCCCACTCCATCCACTTACAAAGTCATTTCCCCATTGCCGCACAACTTTGATGACTTTCCCATGGTTTCTGCTCTCATTGATCCTGACACTAAGTGCTGGAATGCTGACTTGGTGAGAAGAACCTTTCTCCCTTTTGAGGCTAGCACTATCCTTAATATGCCACTTAGCTTCTCTCTCCCGGATGATAAAATGATCTGGATTGGCAACAAAAAGGGTGTGTTCACTGTTAAAAGTGCCTACTACATTGCACTTTCAATAGCTGAACCTTCCCTTGATGGTGAAAGTTCTTCTGGTAATTCATGCTCCCCCCTTTGGAGGAAAATGTGGCACCTTAATATTCCAGCCAAGGTTAGGATTTTCGCTTGGAGATGCTGTATGAATGCTTTGCCTACGATGCAAACCCTCAGAATCCGGGGAGTGAATACAGATGGCTACTGCCCTGTATGTGATCAATGTCTTGAAGGTACTAGTCATGCCCTCTTTCGCTGTGACATTCCACAATCTGTCTGGGGTTACTGGGAAAATTGCCCCATTGACCTTGTAAATAGCTCTTGGGATTTCTCGAGCCTTGCTCTTCAGATTTTGTCCAAAGGCTCCACACGTGACCTTGAATCTTTCCTGATCACTGCCTGGCTAATCTGACTTAATCGTAACCAAATAGTACATGACTCATACTCCTCGCTACCTCATCAAATTTGGGGCTCTGCCATCAGACTTGCTGCGGACTATAAAGGTGCAATCTCGTCTACTATCCCTCCTAAATCCCAAGCCTCCTCTTGGACCCCTCCCCCATCGGGCTACTACAAAATTAACGTGGATGGGGCCTCCTCTGAGGATGGTAGGCCCTCAAGCATTGGAGTTATTATCCATGACTCCAATGGTCGGGTTATGGCTGCCATGTGCAAACTTCTGCAGGCTTGTCACCCCATTGAAGCTGTTGAAGCCATTGCAATCGAGAATGGCATCCTTCTCGCTCAAGAAATCCAAGTTTCCAAGATCATTATTGAATCGGATGCCCTAAACATTGTCCAGTCCATCAACTCTAAGCAGTTGGGTGGGGAGTTTGGCCACATTCTCCATGGTATCCTTCTCTCTCTTGACCACTTTTGCTGCTGGAAACTGCAGCACCTGAAAAGGGATTGTAACAGGGACGCCCACAACCTTGCTGCCTTTGCAAGGTCCTCTGGTACCTCACAAGTTTGGATTGGAATGTCCCCTCCCCTGCTCCAGCATCTGCGCTATTACAACCCTCCTTAATTCTGTCTTGCTGGCTTTGCATGTACTTCCCCTGGTGTAATTCCTTTCTCTTATGAAATGAAATCAACATTTCCTCTTCAAAAAAAAAAAAGAAAAGAAAGCAAAGCATCCATCACTTTCAACCATATGATGAGGGGACTTGCACCTGCAGTTTCTACAATTTACCTTGCCAACGATTTGTTTATCATTGCCCCCTCTGTAAACTTGACTTTGGTATCAAATGTGCCCAGTCCAAATATTTTGTTTCACTTTTCTTACTCCGTTCTATACTCCACCAATAAATACTTGCCACGTGTTTACCTAATTAATTAAATACTATCATTATTGACTTATTAATACTACAGTTATTAATTAATAGTGATATTTAATTAATTAGGTAAACATGTGGCAAGTATTTATTGGTGGAGTATAGAGTGAAGCAGGAAAAGTGGGACAGAAGATTTGGACTCGTGTTGTGCCTCGCTACCGCTCATCTTTTTGAAGTTCAAATTCATGAGCTGCTTAATCCTCTTTAAGAGGTTAATATTATTTATCAACAACATAATAAAAAAATATTCTTAATTAATTTTTTTGTTTTGTGTTTAAAAATTAATATTTTAGTTTGTAAGCTTTTAATAATAAATATAATATACTCCAAAAATCATTTATTTTCATTTTGTATCGCCGGCTTTTAGGCAAAACATTACTTGTTAATTGAGTTACAATTAGATTTTTACCCCATTCAATTCAGGGTACCGACAAATAGTAAAGAATATAAATGATATTAAGTTCTAAAGAAAAAGATTATCTGATTCTTTTCTTTCTTATTTCATATACATTAATAATTCATTTCTTCCCACTCCTTTAAGCTCTCAAAATTCTATTTTAGAAATCCAAATAAAAGGTTTGGCAGAAGTGGAGGTTTAAATATATATCTAGCTACCCAACTGTACCTTAGTTGTCATTCTGATTCTGTAAGTTTCATTTTTTTTTTTTTTTTTTGATCATGTACGTTTATAATTTTTTGTCACTATTTGTTCTTTCTCCATTCTAATAAAATTTGTTGCAAAGAAAGACTGACCGTACGTGACAACAAATGCGAACTTAGATGTCCAACATAATAAAAATGAAACTTATAAAATTAACCAAAATGACAATTGAGCCAATTTAAAGGGTGTAATTTGTGAATTTGCTTTTTTTTGGAAAATAAGTTTTGATAACTTTTTTAATACTTCTTTTTTTTTTTTTTTGAGAAAAAATACTAATTTTTTTAAATAGTTAACAAGAGTTATGAATAGAAGGACTAACAGTGATAACAAATTTAAACTTATATGACCAAAACGAAACTTACAGTACTAAAATGACAATTGACCTAAAGGTGGAATTTGCAGTTTTTCCCTATTAATACTTAGATAAATGCAAAATTTTGGTTTTGATGATTTAAAAGGATAAATGAAAAAAATTATCATACCTTTTCATGAATCGTATATAACATGCATGTATAAAAACTAGTACGGTAAAATGAAGGCTTCTATACAAGATCAACATTTTGTTCATGATGATTTATATATGGATAGATCATATGACTCTGGTTTAGTCCGTTTCTTTTTTACAAGAATTAATCATGATCAGTGATAGTTAACTACAACTCTTACATGAATGAGAGGTAGTAAAGTGTTGGCTTTCAAATGCAATGCTATCCCAAAATTAAATTAAATTAAATTAAGTGGCAAGAAGAAAAGTTAATGATTGAAACCCTGTTATAGAGCGTCAACTTGTCAGCTTAAAATTTTGGATTAAGGTGATATTTCAATAATAACTTGTTCTATAAACCCCATAAAAGAATGTAAAGGTAAAGCATAATTACTTATTATTTAATTACGTGGTGTTCGGCTTCAAAAAGAAAGTGGTGTTCCAATAGTTATTCATGATCTTACTTGAGAACTCCATAAGGATTCACTCTGTGAAACCAAAACCCAGAACCAAGAAAGATAAAGAAATGGGAAAAAGAAAAAAAAAGTAGAAAATTAAAGAGTGAATGGCATAAAGTAAGAAAGATCGAATAGATCCGAATAAAATCAATTAAGAGGTTATTAATTGGTCGGAGTATAGTAAGAAAAAAGATTGTGAATACAAAAAAGTAAATATATTTTCGAAAACTCAACCAACTCTTGTAACCGTAAGTATATTTAATCAGGTCAAGGTTTATTGACCCCCCCAAAAAAAAAAAAAAAAAAAAAAGATGGGTTAATGCCTTAATGGTGATGGATTTGGTTACTGCACTTAGAGAGATTTTTTTAAGCATTACTTTATGTTTTCATTTGTAGATTAATGATTTGGCAAAATCTTAGCTTTTATTTTAAAACTAGTCGCAAACCCGCACGTTGCGCGTGATAATTTTTTAGATAAAATACTATTTTAGTCCCTAGACTTTATAAAGAGTTTTTTTTTTGGACATAGTTTTATCATATTTTTCATAATCTTATCTATAACATTTTTTACCGTTATCATATATTTATTGGTTGATGATTTGCATAACATAGAAATTAAATAAGAGGTGGAACCATTCAATAATTTTTTTTAAGTCATAGTGTATGAAGATTATGATTATATATATATATATATAATCCCTAGTTAGAATTTGATTAGTTTTAAGTTTAAATTTTTATTATTATATTTAATTGTTGATTTTATTGCACTATAAAGTTTTCAATGTCCTCTGTATAGTCATCTCTATTTTATTTTTTACTCCTCTTTACCACTTTTTATTTTCCAAATAACAATTATTAATTAACGTTCGATTTCATTTCTTTTTTTTTCTTCCTTCATTTATTTTTTATTTTTATTTTATGTTCCTTTGCTAGTTGTAAATTTTATGATTATCAATAAGAAATAGATATCATGTGTGGCTTAAATAGTTATAAATGTAGTTACGTTGGTGGTATGTTAAAAAGTTTTTTTTTTTTTTCCCTTCTGAATTTTCAAGGAAATATGAAAGACATTTCTCTAGTTTGGTCTCAATCAATTAAGATATCCACAATATATTAACGGAAGTAATAATGAGCCTAAATTTTTTTTAATGTATGAAGTGGTTAGGTTAGTGGTATATCAAAGGTTTTAAAAAAAATTAAAAATAATTCCAAGGAAATGTAAAAGGCCTTTTTTTGAAAAAAGAAATTGTGACTTTTTGAATTGTAAAAATATGATTGTTTTAATTACCTTGCTTATAGAGTTCATTATTAAGTTATAAACATCTGAATTAAAGAAGATGAATATATAAATACAAAATTATATGTAAAGTTACAACTGCATAAGATAAATATGTATAGATATATATATGTATATATATTTCATTATTATTCATGAATCATTATTTCATTGTTTACTTATAAATATCCAAATTAAAGTTTTTTTTTTTGAAAAAAAAAATCTAAATTAAAATATATGAATGTGTACAGGTAAAATTATATGAAAAATTAAAACTACCTAAGATGAACGTTTAACCACTTGTAGATGTGTGTTTTTGAAGACTAAGAGTATACACAATTGCCTTGCAAATCATCAAATTTGTTAGCTTTACAAAACATATATTTCATATTGCAAAAAACTTTACATGAACTCTTCTTTTATGACAAACTTTTTTTCTTCTTCTTGCCGAAACAACTTAAGAATATTAAGACTTAAGTTGACACATGTGGTAGTTGTAAAACACGTCAGTGATATGAAATATAGAAAAAACATTTTTAGTATATTGTAATATAAACATTTTTTTTTCTCAATATTTTATGTAACTTTTCCCATAAGATCAATATTGTTGGCATCCTTTAAAAATGATACATAATATATGGGCCTAGACACATTCAAAGGGTGCTATCTAAATTATATGGCCCTTTATCACACAAATATATTGATTCCCCTAATGTATGGTAAAGGAAGGCAGGTTTGTGTCTAGCCATTTTCTTGATTTGTGCCACATAATTTAATAGTATGGAGGATGTGACTGGATTCAAATGTTGAATAAAATAAGATAAGAGAAAAAAAAAAAGAGTAAAAATAAACTATAGAGCAGTAAACATCAAATTATCCAAGTTATTCTATGTAATATAATAACATTATATTATTATATAGTACTATATGTATAATGCAGTAGGATAATATTTAATCAAATAGAATATAAAAGATAACATCTTAAAATACAAAACTAAATTGCATGAACCCAAAATAGAATTCTAATTAACACAAAAATTCATCAACCTAAAGGATTGATGCAATGAAAATAAAATATAAAAAAAAAAAAAAATCAAACAAAAAAATGAAAAACAAATTGAGAGAGAGAGAGAGAGAGGTAACCTTTTTTGTGTAGAAAACTATGCATAGAATGAAAAGAGAAATGTCAAATTTATAGTAAGATATTGAGAATAAGAAGAGTCAAAATAAAGGAAAACAAAAAGGTAGAGAAAGAATGATATTAAGGAAGAAAGTAGTGGGGAGATGAAGAGGTAAAAGGGGGGAGAGTTTTGGAAAATTAATAATAAAAATAATGGTTAAAAGATATTTAAATTTTTCAATAATGGAGTTTTTAAGTCATCTTAAATGAGAAAATGTTTAAGAAATATATATAACAAAAATTGGAAATAAAAAATGATGACATGGCTGATGATGTGGCTCAATGTGAGCGTAGCAACATTAAACACTACGCTTCAGCTTTTAATAATATATAGATGTAGACTACCAGGAACTTTAGAAGATCTTAATCTAACAAAAACAACCACACCTGTGATAATGAAATACAAATTGTTATGTATTCCCTATTACCAAAAAAAAAAATATATATATATATATATATATACAAATTAGTTTATGTCTGTCTGCAGTGGCCACGATGAAGCATGGCCCCTGAAATTTTGAATTTTTTTTTTTAATATCATATATATATATTTTTTCAATTATTTAATTTGTATGCAGATAAAAATATGGATTTGACCCCTAAATTTTGAATATTATAGTTATGTTGGGATTATTAGGGCGGCGGTTTCTACACTTCAGCCATAAACATCCTCTTACCTTCTCTAACGTCTCTATATTCCCTCGTATGTGTAAGGGATGCGGTGAACGCTTATGGCGTTCACCACGCTACAGTTCCGATAAATGTAACTTCCACCTTCATCAGTCATGTTTCGAATTACGTACCCCTCGAGTTGCAGCTCACCATACACAGCGAACACCGTCTCAAACTTCACCAAAAACCTCCATATGATGGGGAGACTTGCACATGTAGTTGCTGCAATATAACTTGCAAATGGTTTGTTTACCATTGTTCCCTCTGCAAATTTGACCTTGATATCAAATGTGCTTCTCTACCGCCCACTATTGAAAGTGAAATTCATGACCACTCATTAACCCTCTTTGGGAAGTTGATCTCATTCACTTGCGATCAAGAAAGACATGGATGAAACATTTATGCGGAAATTGAAAGGTAAGGATCCTATTGAGTCAATTATAATTATGCTGGAATACGAAGGTTTCAAGCCTTGATGAATATACCAAAGAATTGTCTTATATTGTTAAAAGAACGGAGGGAGATTAGGACAAAATTGAAATGGCCGTAGAAATCAAACATTTCAGTCATGAGCATGACTTAAAACTTATTAAAGAGCTTGAGAACTACGAAATATGTGACGGGTGTATACAGCTTATCTTCCCTCCATTTTATAGCTGTGCTCAATGTAACTTCTTTCTTCACAAATCTTGCGTAGAATTACCTACTAAAACACAACACCCACTTCACCAGCACCCGCTCATCTTATGGCTAAGGAGACCAAAGCTCAGTATGTGTGATGCTTGTTTATGTTTAAGTATTGGCTTTACCTACGTGTGCGATGCATGCAATTTTTCACTTGATGTCTCATGTAGTTTGGTACTTGAGAGGCTTACTCATGATGGTCACAAGCATCCCCTTTTCCTCTCTAGCTCAACATCTCCTGAAAAGTGCAATGCTTGTAATTCAAAGGGTAAAATCTTTCGTTGTAGTAGATGTGAATTTATCCTAAATTTTAAATGTGCTACGTTACTACTCACTGTGAAGTATGAACAATATGAGCACCTCTTTACCCCTCACTTACACATATTCCATCCATCAGCATCCCCTCACTCTTGTTCGTAAGACTGAGGACCAACTTCTATGTGATGAATGTAGTAAACCTTGTTATGCATTGGCTTATGAATGCACCTCATGTAACTTCAATATTCACCAAAATTGTTTTGCTAGGTAGGAGAATGATAGAATTGACTTTCACCCTTAAGGACGGATACTGCCACATGGCTAGTGCTATATACACTTTCTATTTGACTTCTTTTCTCAGCATCTAAATTTTTCCATGTCTACATGAAAATTATATCAGTCAATCTTGTTCTTATTTTATTGGCTGAGGTGGTTTATAATACCACTCTTCTCAATTTCCCTGTGTACTTAAGAGAAATCAATTATCATAAATATTATAAGCTTTCTCTGTATATGGCCCTGTAGTATCTGTGTGCTGCAGATAATGAAGCATGTCAGTGCCTATATATCGTCCAGCTGCCATATTCATAGTTAAAATTGAAATTTAAAAATGAAGTGTTCCATTGATGAAGAACTAGCATTTCAAACAGCTGAACTGCAAGTCTGCAACGCTTCTATCAGTAGTACTCCATGCAGTACATCTGTACATGTTTTCTTAGAAAGCTGAAGATGAGACATTGAAACTGCAGTAATCATATCTTATCTACATCTTACACGTCCCAAATTCGACTGGAAAGTGATATTTCCAATTAATGCTTTTCCTGTGTCCACTGTTTATATAATTATATCATATGTTTTTCAAGTGCGAGTGCGACTATGATACCCATCACAAATTGATGCACATATACATGTTGAGGTTACGAATCCACAAGACTATTGGTGAAAATTGAATCACCAGTATAGAAACATTTTTTGTTTCCAGCTTTTCATAAACTTGCGAGAATTCAGCATAGCTTACTCTGCATATATACTCAAGTGGTACAACATACAAATCATGTTTTACCATATTTGCAATTAACATCTCACAAGCTTTGTAAATTAGAAGTTCGTTATCAGTGGGTGGAATCCTCCTCCTGCTGAAACAAGTTTACTTTAATTGTCTCAGTTTTTTGTATCAGACTTCTCTTACAATTAACTATTATGCCAATTAAATATAACTCCCATTTGGATTAAATTTAAGAGTATTTTACAAATATCATCCTTGCACTTTTTACGTGTTAATTTAGTCCTTAGATTATGGATTTAAGGAATTAACCCTATACGACATTTGATTTTGACAAATCACATTCTAATAATATTTTCTATTAAAGCCTAAAGGATTAATCACGTAATATGTATAAAGTAATAATAGCATTCCAAAATTATTGATGATGAGAAAAAATTATTTATAAATCATATGATTCAACCGTTAGTATTTAACAGAAAAGACTTGTATAAAAGGTTTAATTTGTCATAATGTGCAGGAGGTTAGTTGTTCGAATCGCCAATAGAACCTGACATTCATGTTAAAATCTAAGTATGATTTTGTGCAAACTCCTAAATTTAGAAAATAAAAGGAGAAAAAAGTATCTTCTTTAAACAGAGGCAGTGTCATTCCTTTATTTGAAAGTGTCATGTGTCTTTCTCCAATTCAGATATGTTTTCCACCACATTTTAAAGACCAAATTTCTCTCTCGACTGTTTCACTCTTCTTTTCATATCAATATCAAGAACAATCCAAAAACTCAAACACACAAACATATAAAAAGCCAACCAACCCCTCTGCATTCGTCAACAGACATAAGCCAAGTAGCCAGCCCAACCCATAAAATAAAGCAAGCAACAATCTCACAAAAGCAAAACCACCAGATATTATTTAAGAGTAGTGTTTATTACACACACTAATCCACACATTTGTATACACATGCAGAAAATGAACTAAAATTGTAACTTTAAGTGATGATATTGTAAAGGCACATCTTCAAGGTGGTGTTTTGGAGATCACAGTGCCAAAAGTTTTCTGAGGAGAAGAAGAGGCAGCATAAGGTGATTAACGTTGCTGAACAGAGGTCCTCAGGGGAAGACATTAAGGCTACAAAGGCTAAGATGTGATACATACCACTGCTTTGCATATTTTATAGTCTCACTTTTGTAATAAGTATGTTTCAAGGTGTAAGTTTTTGGTGGGGATGAAATACTACTTAGCCTTCGCAATTTGCTTTTGTAATTGAAGGTTTTGTAATATATATGGTCTTGATGCAATAAAATCAAGTTCTATTATTTGGAAATGTTAGCCAAGGTTTAATTAATGAAAGAGATTCTGAAGCTCATATTACCCAAGTTGATTTAGGAATTATTCTATCGGCCTGCGTTATATGCCTGTTTGAGCTAACACGGGTTATTGAATAAATTTTCTTCATTTATATTACATAGTTTTTTTTTTTTTTTTTTGTGAGATTGAAGATAGAAACTTTATTGATGTAAAGATAACACGTATACAAACAAAGACTTGCATCAAACTGTGCATGTCTCAGTAAAAGCAGGAACACAATAAAAGATAACAATTCCAAGCAAAAAAAAAAAAAAAAACACAAGGCCTAAGAGCTCTCTTGAGTGGCTGCAACACGCTGATATGTCTCCAAAACTGCCATAGCCCCTTCCAGCAGGATCCCCTATGGCTGTGCTTGAGTTTTCTCAAAATAGAACTTGTTTCTTGCATTCCAAATTGCCCAAGACAGAACTGCCCATTGTTCTAGTTCCCTTTTAGTCAGCTTTTCTGCCATCACACCGAACAGATGAAAAAAATCCTGGACTTCATTGCTGCATTTCTGCACTTTCCCCTTCGCCAATGCCCAAACATTTGGAGCGAAAGGACATTCCCATATAGGGTGAGCACAAGTTTCTGGTTGTTGTTGGCATTACTAGCAAGCATCCACGGTCCACCTGTTTTTTCCGTTGGTGGAAGATTATCCCGAGTAGGGAGGATATTGGAGCAATCTCTCCATATAAAAGTCTTGATCTTTGGGGGCACATTCATTTTCCATATCATTTTCCACCTTCGTCCGTCTTCTTGAGCCCTGGAGTGTTCAACATCTACCTTCTGCCTTAGTCGATGAGCCACCTGGTAAGCAGATTTAACTGTAAACTCGTGTTTTCCATTTTCTTTCCATATCAGCATGTCCCTAGTGCGAGTCCCATTCAATGGGATAGCTAGAATCTCCCTCCTGTTCCTTGGTGCAAATGTTTCATAGAGCTTTGGTCTGTCCCACTGCCAAGTGTCCATGTCAATGAAGTCAGAGACCTTTTGATTTATATTTTCTCCATCTCTGAATTCTGGTTTGTGTGATAACCACATTGTCGACGATGCCAGAATATACTTATGCAAGTTTCTTTACTCGTTAATAATGGAGTATAATATTGTAGCAAGAAACTGTCAGGTTAACGTATGTCCTAGCCTCCTTGGAGATTCTTGGGCAACTCTTGAGACTTCTCTTCTCCAAGGTCCAAATTCACGCGGAGTCATCAAAACAAGTTTGACCCATGAGAGCAAGAACAATCAGAAAACATATTTTAACGTGCAAAGAGGATCATAATAAAAACTCCAATACAAATGGATGCTACAAATTGCATGTTTCCCTAAGCCAACAAATTAAACAAATAATTCCAACATAAACGAAAGTATTTCACTTAAAAAAGAGAAGTTCCCTTTACTTTTTTATGGCCCCCAAATTTCAAAATGTTTACACCTCTGTAAATAAATGTCAACGACCAATCATTAGCAAAAGGAATAGAACACTGAGCAAAAAAGCCAAAGAACATATGGAAATGTTTGAAGTCAGTAAACCTTAAAAAATTAAAGCAGACTCAACGATTATTGTCATTAAAAAGTTCTTTGTTAAAAGGGAATGCGGTAGTGCACTCCTTATCTATACAGACATTTTTATTTACCAATTTACTAGTCTGGATGAAAGATGTGTCATTGAGCGTTGATTGCGTACTTCAGCTCGATTTATAGAAAACTAACATTTTTGATCTCTTGAACAACTATTGAAAGGTGTCAAGAAGCTCAAACTTGCATAGCCACTTGTAGAACCTAGGATGCAATCTTTGTCCAAACAAAATGCAATTCTAAACTAAATACAAGACTAAACTTGCTCACTGTCGACTGTTTTAGCAACCTAAAGCTAGAACCTAACAGTAAGAAATTGTTGGAGAGAAGACCAGGCAGCAGCAGCAAAGTGGGAGCTATAAATCGTGTTTATCTGCTTTGCAAGGAACACAGGATTGTGGACTATTCCATTTGTATACATGCCTTGCTTTTCATAGCTGGTATAGATGAAAAATAACGTGATGCTATTTTCTTCATTTTTATTTGTGCCCAAATATTTTGATGGAGAAAGAATCATTCTTATCCACTCATTTCCAATTAGTTTCATGCTTCTTCTTCTTTTTTTCTTTTTTTTCTCTTTTCTTTTTTCTTGATAAACCAATTAGTTTCATGCTTCTTTGTACATCAAACAAGTCGAGCTCAAAGAGACTTTTTCAGCTGGTCAGTCTTCTAAGACAGGCCTCAGCATTATAGATTTTGGCCCAATTCATCTATTACAATTCCATATTGAAATGTCAACTGTCCATCAAAATTTCTCACAAAATCATTTTAAGTTTTTCCATTCTTCATTCACACACTCCTCTGGCCCCGAAAAAAAAAGGGCTTTGTTGCGGAAACCCAAAAGCCGAATCTAAAAGCGTGATGGGCGGTGGCAATAAACTATTTTTGTTTGTAGTGGGCTTGGGCTAGCAATAAACTTAGAACAACTTTGTTTGGGCTTTACAGTCTTACAAACTCCCATAAGTGTGTTGTTGTCTTGGGAGTTGGGACTGCTTTGGCGCAATCTTTGTTTTGGGCATTTTGGCTGTGTTCAACTAAAAATTACAATTGCACGAAAGCTTTGAACACTTTAATTTTTAAAGTGGATTTCAGATGTATATTTATTTTAAAAATAAAAAGAAGAAATTATGTCCATTATTTTCTGCTTTTCTTTCTAATAGCCTAGTAGCTTTGTGGTACTTTCCCTCCTTGGTCTTAAGTTCAATCTATTTTTGGTAATCAATTTTTAAAAGTAATTTTTTTCTATTGCTCGTAAAAAAGAAGTTGGTTCTTGTTCTTAAGTGGTTTTCTTTTTCTTTTATTTATTTATTTATTTATTGTTTCACTGCAGATCAACGTGCAAATGATGGAATTAACCTAGTCAATCTAAAACAAACTCGTAGAAAAGGTGAAAACCTCTTAATTTAGAAAAATAATATTGAGTTCTTTGTGATCAATAAAATGAAAGATGAGGGTCATTCGAAAATAAATTTTACTATTCATAATTTTGAGCTATTCAACAAGGGTTATTAAATATATATATATATATATATATATATATATATATTTTTTAAATTTATATTGCAAATAAAGGAATTGAAAGGATACATTGGATTCGAAATGCGATCCTTGAAGGCAAAATTAACTCTTTTAAAAATAAAGATTTGTTTCTGGTTTATTTAATGAAAATGATTGGGTTAGAATTTTTTTTTTTTCTTTAAATGATAAGTTTTCAGGTCTCTTTTTTGACATAATATAAATATAGTCATCGAAGTTAATTTCCTTCACTATTTTTAATTTAGCCAGTCTTACTTCACTCATCTTGCATAAAGTAGCCCTTATTGATAAAAAAAAAATTAGAGAAATGATATGTCCACAACATTTTCACAACATTTTTATAACAAATCATAAGTGGCAGGTTGTTACTGGTTATTATTGTGGGGGCAAAAAAGTAATATTAGTGTTAGGTTCAAATTTGAACCAATAACAACTAACCATCTGTAATTTGTTATCAAAATATTATGAACGAAGCATCTCTCATCCAAAAAAAATTAGTTAGTCTAGTAAATGGAGCAAGAAGTGGTTTAACGTATCTTAAAGAGACTCTTGGGCAACCCTTGAGACTTGTCCAAGGTCCAAACTCACGCTCAGACATCAAAACAAGTTTGACCCATGAAAACAAGATCAATCAAAATTCAGAACATAGTTTAACATGCAAGGAGGATCATAATTAAAATTCTTGAAACATTAATACAAATGGATGCTACAAACTGTATCAAAAATCACTTTCATGTTTCCCTAAGCCAACAAAACAAATAATAAATGAAAGTAAAGGAAACATAAAAATAAAAAAGAAATTCCCTTAGAAAAGAGAAGTCCCCTTCCCTTTTTGTGACCACCTATCTCAAAATGTTTGCACCATTGCAAAATACAGGTCAATAACCAATCATTAGTGTTTAAGTCACTAAACCTTAAGCGAGTGCTATGACACATGCTTAATGCTTATATTCGTGAGACTGCAACCTCGATGAGCATAATAGTTTTTTGTTGTCTCAGCCTATTTGGAGTGAGAAGAAAATTAATGCAAACTTCTTTTAAATAATTTTATCTTAACGTTCATAAATTGTCAATAAAATAAAAAGACCAAAGTACATTTTAAACCCTTAAAGTTCGAGGTTATTATCATTTTAGCCCTCTGCACTTTTAAATTTTCATTTCAATATTGATTTTTTTTTTTTTTTGGCCTTTCTCATTTCAATTTTTTTTTTGGTTGGGTCCTTCATTTTAGCCCTTCATGAATATTAATATTGTGAAATGTAAGAAGAGACCAAACATAAAACTAAATCAAACATAAAGGGTTAAAATAAAAATTTTGAAACATTCAATATAAAAACAAATCAAATATGAAGGGTTAAAATAAAAATTTTGAAATGTAAATTAAAGAACTAATGTAGCGAAAACCTATGAAAATCAGAACACATTTACTTCAGGAAAAATAACCTAGAATCCACAATGTGATAATGTCTAAAATCTACAAGAGAAACTGAGAATAAACTATAAATTTTAGGCGAAAACCACATTTTCGTCCTTACATTTTCACTCAATTCTTATTTTGGTCCCTAACTTTTTTTTTCACCGCTTTTAGTCCCTATTCTGAAAAACGCGTCTCGTTTTAGTCCTTTCCGTTAGTGCCCTAACGGCGAAGTCTTACGTGGCAAACGGAACGATTAAAATAATAATAAATTTTTTTATTTTAACATTAAAAAATATCACGTCAGTATTTAAATTAAAAAATTAATTTATTAATTTTAACTAAATAAAAAAAAATTAAAAACAGAATTAAAAACAAAAAATTACATGGATTAAGAGGGTCATGAACAAGAACAACAAAACCACAAATTCAAATCCAAGATCACAATTTTAGATCTAAGAATACAAACTCAAATCTAAAAACACAAACTTAGAAATTAAAATCCAAAAACTAAAATCTCAAAATCACCATTTTTTCAAACCCACCAAAATCATCAATCCAAACAAAAAAAAAAAAATCTCAAACTCAGAAAAACCCATCTCAAGCAAGCAAACCCAGCAAACCCACCTCAAGCTTGTGCTCGAAGTGGTCAAGGCAGTACCCATATCTCTTTCTGTGAAGATCTATATAATCTCCTTGAGGCAACAACAACAAAAAAATTATTAAAACCAGTACACACAAAATCATCTATGAAATTAACAAAAGGAAACTGTGAAGAGAAAGAGAAGGTTGAGAAAAGTGAACCATGGGGCAAGATGAGGGAAGAGACGGCTGGGTTCAGATCGGCAGCGGTGGCGGAGTGCTTAGATCGGTTCGAGGGAGAGATTTTTGGGAGCTGATGAGTCGGGATGGGTTTGGGAGGGGAAGGGAGGCGAAGAGACGGGATAGTTTTGGGAGGGAAAGGGAGGTGAAGAGTCGACTGGGTTTGGGAGGCAAAGGATCTTGTGGCGTGCTCAGATCGGCGGCGAGATGCGGGAAGAGACGGCTGGGTTCAGATCAGCGGCGGTGGCGGAATGCTTAGATCGGTTCGAGGGAGAGATTTTTGGGAGTTGATGAGTCGGGATGGGTTTGGGAGGGGAAGGGAGGCGAAGAGACGGGATGGGTTTGGGAGGGAAAGGGAGGTGAAGAGTCAACTGGGTTTGGGAGTTGTGGCGTGCTCAGATCGGCGGCGAGATGAGGGAAGATGCGGCGGCGTGCTCACATCGATATTTACGGTGGGAGGGAGGAGAATCGGCATGTGACAGTGGGAAGAGATTTTTGGGAGCTGAAATAAGATCGACCAAGACTCATGTTTGAGGTGGTTTGCTGGGTTTGCTTGCATGAGATGGTTTTTCTGAGTTTGAGATTTTTTTGTTTGGATTGGTTCCATTATATTTTTGGATTGATCTGGTATTTTGGGGTTTTAAGGATTTGATGATTTGGCTGGGTTTGAGAAAATGATGGTTTTGAGATTTTAGTTTTTGGATTTTAATTTCTGAGTTTGTGTTTTTAGATTTGGATTTGTGTTCTTGTTGTTCTTATTCAAGACATTCTTAGATCTCAATTTATGTGATTTTTAGTTTTTAATTCTTTTTATAATTTTTTTTATTTAGTTGAAATTAATAAATTAATTTTTTAATTTAAATGCTGACATGGCATTTTTTAATGTCAAAATAAAAAATTTTATTATTATTTTAATCGTTCCGTTTGCCACGTAGGACTTTGCCGTTAGGGCACTGACGGAAAGGACTAAAACGAGACGCGTTTTTCAGAATAGGGACTAAAAGTGGTGAAAAAAAAAGTTAGGGACCAAAATAAGAATTGAGTGAAAATGTAGGAACGAAAATGTGGTTTTCGCCTAAATTTTATTAAGCTAATAACTAAATGTCTTAGAGGCTAGAACATGTTTAAATAGTAAAATAAAAACCTAGGGCAGCTTTTCCTCAAAAAAAAAAAAAAAAAAAAAAAAAAAAAAAAAAAAAAAAAAAAAACCTAGGGCAGCTAGGAAAACGCCCACCAAATCCTAATTTGTGCTAATCACAAGATGAGGTGGCAAAATAGTAAATTTTACCAAGAACGACAAAATTGAGATAATTGCAGAATTAAAAACTACTGTCTCTAAGAGACATCCTAAAATAAACGAAACCTTATTCTAAATTTTAAATTAAAAGTTATAAATGAAATAAATATTACAAAAAAAAAAAAAAAAAAAGGGAAATTTTGGGGACTATGCCCAAAAAGTGGCTTCAGTTATGGCCTAAGGCGATGATTTTTTATTTTTATTTATGTTTTTATCCCAGTTTCATTTCCCTACACATCACCAATTTTAACGCAATTTTGTCTTTATTGTCGATGATTTTTACTAGTATTTTTTTATTAAGTCGTTGTCACCGTGTGTGTGTTTCATGGTCAGATGGTCTTACTTGAAAATTCCTAGAATTACTTGAAACCATAAAATCAAGGGATTTAAAGAAATAGAAAAGAAACACCCCCCCCCCCCCCCCCTCCCCTACCAGGGTTGAGAAATAGAGAGATAATAGTATAAAGTAAAAAAATGGAAAAAGTAAAATGCAAAAATTGAAAGAAAGAAAAGAATATAAAACTGGGGTACCTGCTCACAAACACAAGACCCCACCATAATTTTCTTTTTTCTTTCCTTCTTTTAAATTTATTTGGAAGTTTAGAGAGGAAAGGAAATATTAAATTGAAATGGAATAGATTGGAATAAAACAGCTTAAGATAATCTCCATATTCAGAGTTTAAGAAAATTATAATAAATAAAAAATAAGGAAAAAAGAATAATTTTGTCTCAATTAATCAAGTGAAGGAGGTGTTCAATTCCATTTGTTCCTTGATTATTTGATATTAAGCTTGAATTGGTTATTTGTAATTTGGGGGTCTAAACTTTCATAGTATTTTATACACTAATTGAACATTCAAATTTAAACCATTATTTTTGGAATATTCGTATTGGACGTCCTTGATACTTGATTAATTCAAAAAATAACAATCATCAACTATAAAATTAAGCTAGATTTTTCCAAAAATTGGCTGGCTAAATGCGCGTTAATGTGAATATGATCAGATAGCCTTCCCTGGACTCCTCTTCCAAGCTAATTTGCTTATTACTTACCTAATTACATATGCAAAAGGACATAAAGGGGCCCAATACAAAAGAAAATTGTGCAATGATTATAAATTTTTCTGTCCATAACTTTTAAGTCTGTAACCTTAGTCAAAATTTCGAATAGACAACATATAGGTGACTCCATTAATACATAAATAACCTAAAGACGTGGGTTCTAGTTAACTCAACTGGTAAAATCTCTGATAGTTGAATAAGAGATCTAGAGTTCAATCCCCACCTAAAACAAAAATTGATTGGTGTCTTAGACTAATAATAGAGAATTATCATTAGAAGCGAACGCCATAAGTTAAAAATCTCTCTAAAAAAAATAAAATAAAATAAACTTGAAGGCAAACATTCATTGACCATTTAATAAAAATTAATTAAAAAAATTAATATCTTACTAGCGAGTTATACTTAGACCGTAGTTCCAAGCACCTTTTGTGTATGTGTGTTACTATTACAAAACGTGGTATGTTATATGATATGTAGGGGTGGCAAAATTAGACATGACCTGCGAACTCGACACGATATGACACGAAATTAGTAGGTTATGGGTTGAGATTTAATGAGTTTGTGTTATATTCGGGTTGACATGACTAACCCGTTTAATAAATGGGTTGGGTTAGTGTTCAATATATGAAACCCGTTTAACCTGTTTAATTAAATGACATGCATTTTACCAATATACCCTTCAAACCTAAAGTATATAAACTTATTAGTAGTTGTGGTTTATTTTCTTTGACATATTTTAATTGATTATTTGTGATATTGAGATATGATTTAGTTTTGAATGATTATTTGTGACGTAGTAGTAGTTTATTTGCCTCTTTTTTCATATATATATATATATATTTGATAAAATTTGATAAACAGGTTGACACGATTAACCTGTTTAATAAATGTGTTGTGTTAGAGTTGAGGAATCTTGACCCGTTTAATAAACATGTCGGGTTAGGGTTGACCTATATAATCAAATATTCATGAGTTGACACGACACAAACCCGATATGCGAACACGAATTGCCACCCCTAATAATATGAACATAATTGTTATTTATTAAATACCAATGTGGCAGGTGGTCTAGTGGCCAAGCCTTTGGCCAATAAAACTTAAATCTCGAGATTGAGTCCGTTTGATCCCTACTAGTTAGTGCATTGGTGCTTATCTTCCTTTGTGTTGTTTTATGTTTACTAAAAAAAAATAATAATAATTGTTAATTTGTTACAATTATTTACCATTTGAAAAGACCAATGTTGATTTCAATAGCATTGGATTTGAAACTTATATTGTTTGTTTTATAATGATTACTTTTTATCGTCATATTCTAAAACGTTGATGAGCTTCCTTCAAAAAGGGGATACAAATTGATGGGCTTCATTTTTGTGTATGCTTGAATACAAAAAATCTCTAATTCAATAATAAAAAACTTTATCAGTTGATTACTTTTAGAGATAATTGCTAGTAATAATAGTCATTTCTCATTGGACTAAAATTTCCAAATCTGTTGAATTGTAACCCATGTTAATGGTAGTTTTTTTTTTTTTTTTTTTTAACCTCAAATTTTTTTAAGTAAAAATGTGTTTATGTCAACTTTCAACAAATTAGAAAATAAGTAAAAAGCTAATCCAAATGCCCATAATAGTTATTATTAATATCACTGCTGAAGATAAGCTTCTTTTTTTTGGGATAAAATAAGCTATTGTTAGGTATAACTCTGAAGACAACTTTTCTCATGACTTCTTGTTAAAATAACTGATTGTGAGTAGTAGATTCATATAAAAGTGATTATCAACTAAAACCATCACTTGGTTGTAAAAAAAAAAAATGTCGTGGCAAAATTTATATAGATAGAAAAGTTACATTGTTAATGACTGAAAGAAACCTTATGAAAGTAATTGAATTATAAGAAATTATAAACCGGTGGAACCCTGGACATGGACAACTAATTAATGATGAATCTTTCTTGAAATCTTGTTCTGTTTCTCAAATCTTTTTGCATTTTAGGTCAATTACTTTGAACTTGATAATTTCTTGAACCCAATTGTGAGGGAAAGCTTTTCCTGATACCTCAAAAGTCAATAATATCTAGCCATTGCACTGCCATCACCTTGACGCAGTCATAAATAAGGATATTTAATTCCCAATCAAACAAACTTTGCCTTGTGCTTGTTACTGATTATCTCTCATCAACAGGCTTAAAGGATTGAAGAATTTAAACCACTGCTGCTGCTGAAAAGTTCTTTAAATGAGTTGCAACATATGAAGTGCAATGTAGTTATTTATATTACAGGGATTAATAATTTTTATTTTTTGGTAAAGTAATTAATGAACGGAAAAGTTAGCAAATGTCCTAAAAGCATTAGTTTAAAAATTATTTTTAGAAACTTTTTATAGAAAAAGAAAAATAATTGATTTTTTTTTACAACTTTTTATAGTATTTCTTAAAAATAAGTATCAAAACTTTCTTAAATGGCCCATTAACCAAGTGAAGCAGATAAATATCTTATAGGTGTAAGTAATTGTATAAGCCTATCCCAACCCAGAACTCATATGATGTAATAAGTAGGTATTAGTGTTAGTATAGCACCGGCCACTGGGAATGCACTTCGTATTATGGGCATATTATTTTAAGTTGCTCTCAGTAATAACATACCCTTTGCTAATCAACCCACTTTGCTATGTGTTATAGACTTACAGTAACCCTTTGCTTTATTAATATATAAACATATGCTATGCTTGTTGAGGATCTATAGTCAATTTCAATATTTTGAGATTATACTTTGTTTTAGACTTAATTGTTGTAATTGCAATGCATTTATATTGAGTTAGAGAGGTTATTGGGACTGTGTAGGAAACCCTCATCAAATTGTTTTATCAAAAACCTCACATTTATAAAATTTGACACTTGTTTTTTTACTATGCTCCTGTACACAGCTCGTTGGCAGGAAAGTCTGAAGAAAACATCATCTAATCAGGGGCAAAAATCACTTTGCGTCACAAATTTAATGGATAATCTTCTATTGTAACGTTTGGGAATTTGCTTAGATTGTAGTAGCTAGGATTTTAATGGTATAGAGAATAAGGTTTTTTTTTTTTTTTTTTTTTTTTTGGGTTTTTAAGGTTAGAGTCTTTTTAGAATTTAGAGTCTCTTATTACTTGTGGAAAACATGCATTAGAATCAACTACTTCTCATAAATATTGTATATAGTTCCTACATATACATGTTTTTAGACCTTCAAACATTTTCACTCATTCCTTAGCAGCTTGGGCCTCCTTTTCTTATTGTTCTTGTTAAATTATCGGTTGTCTCAAAAGTTAAGATCTCAGACTTTGATACTATGTTAAATTACCGATTGTCCTAAAAATTTAAGCTACTGGAATATAATAAATTTAATCATTTAACTACATTCTTTCAGGGCGGAGCTAGGGGGGCTGGGGGGCCATCCCCCGCTCCGGATTTTCAAATTCCATCTAATAGTGCTACTAAAAACCAGAGATTATCCTGAATTACCTGCAAATACACTTCTGGGCCCCCTCTAGTCTAGTAACTCCTCTTAAAATTCACTAGTAAGTTTCCCGTGCGTTGCATGGATAATGTTGTAATATTTTATGTAAATTTGTTTTTGGAAAATATTATGCATATATTATAGCATATTTATTATAAAACTTTGTTAGAAATGAGTTCATCATAAAAAGTAACAATTATAAATTGCACACATATATCTATTATAATTATTTTGTTCAAGTAATGAGCAATAATTAAAACAACTTGGAGTAATATTGTACATATAAAAGTTGATAAGAACATATTTATTCATTCTATATTATTGATTTTTATTATGTGATGTAATAAAAAGCTTCATTACGAAATTTTTTTTTTCTTCAATGCTTCGTTATTGCGGTATGATGACACTTGTTATCATCATCAGTTTCTCCATCTTTAACGTTTGAAGTTTAGTCCATCCATATTTGTTCAATTTTGGAGCTTTTAGCATTTTTTTCTTTTGTTGCGTCATTTGTGTTAATCACAAATGAATTGGCATTGAGAGATTCTTGATTGGATTTTACAAAATTTGTACTTTGTTGCTAAGATTTTTCATAGGTATTTGCATTTATATTAAATTTCAATGATGTGACAGTTTTTTATAAATGTTTTTATTTTTTATTTTTGGTAATTTTAGAATAGTGCAGCAAAAAGAATTAATATAGCATATTGAATTGTGTATTTTTTTTTTTCTTCCATACCTATTTATCATTTGAAGGTGCATCAAAAATCTTAGCAACTATGTAATTTTCAAAATCATCCTTTAGATTGAATTCATTCAAATGAAGTAGAGAAATCCATTTTTTTCCTAATTTTTTTTTATCAAATCACATGGGATTCCTTTTCCAATATCAATATTTTTACAATAATTTAAATAAGTTGTACCTCAGTTTATTTTTTAGCAAGATCTCTTGTAGATTTATTTAGGATTTTCTCAGCATCTCGATCAAATATCACAAAATTTGTTTTGTTAGTTGCATCAAAAACTTCAATTTGAATCCTGTATTTGAAGTGAGTGCCTCTAACTTTGGGATAGAAAGATTTGATTTTGTTTCACATTTTGCACACCAAAATGATATTGCTTGTGGTTTGACATTCCTTTCACAAAGTACGCACAAAATGTAATACCAACCCATTGTTGTATCAATGTTCCTTATTGTTGCAATACCCTAGCAGTTCACATTTTGCAATGAACTTTGAAATTAATATGTATTATTTTTTTAATGTAAATAATATGATGTATTTTTTTTTTTTTATGTAAATGATGAGTATAATTTGAAATGATTAACAAACTTGTTTCGTAGGATCTCATTCAATGCATTTTATCTTTACTATTGTCTTCATATTATTTAAAGATAAATCCTCCTATGAAAATTGTTTTGCATGTATTTTTGGTATTTCTTGTATAGGATTATGTTTTTTTACCATTCCTATCATTGAATTTTTTTTTTTTTTAAGAAAATATTAAGTTAATAGCATTTTGTGAGATAGTATATGCTGTTTATTAGACTTTTTTGTTATTATAAATTTTATAAATATGCACTTGTCAATTATTTCAGCAACCTGAGGGATCTCGAGATTTATATATATTTTTGTTGCACTAGTCGATGACAGAGAATTTGTCTGCATAAATTGCATAGAACATTATTAATAGACAAAAGCATATTGAATTGAATTTAGGGGGAAAAATGAAGACATGATTTCATGAGAATGAAATTTTCTAGAAGTATCATCTATTCGTGGGGAGGAAGAAGAGAGTTTGTAAGACGGTAAGAGTTTTGCTTTGATTTACATGTGGGAAGGGTCAAACTTTGGCCATAATATCTAAGGTAATAACTGGGCTTGAGTTTTTCATAAGATTTAATCTACTTTTAAAAGGTAGTCCATTTTGTAGTGAATAACTTTTGGTCTAATTGTCAAGATCAGCTCATATCTGATATGATAGTAAAAAGAAGTTACTATGATCTATTGGGTAACAGTAAAAAATATTTAATAAAAAGAGGTAAAAAATACTAAATTTATATAATAGTAAAGAGAAGTTACTATGATTTATTAGGTAACAGTAAAAAATACTTAATAAAAAAAGGTAAAAAATACTAAATTTATATAATAGTAAAATTAAGTTATTATAATCTATTGGGTAACAGTAAAAAAAACTTAATGAAAAGAGGTAAAAAATGCTAAATGCAATATTAGAGTACCACATGGCAGAACCTCATGCACTCTCACATAAGGTCTCTGCTTATATATATATATATATTGATATTGATTTGGGCCTCCAGCCGAACTAGTTTTTTTTTTTAATTATTTTTTTAAGTGATATAGATAACTCAAGAAAACAGCATATTCATTGCTGATAACCCCTCCAAACAGAGATAAACAAATTTAACAAATTTCATATCTGCATCATTATCAACTAAAAAATAAAATCCTTCGTAAATAAGGAATCCTATAAACTAAAATAAAATAAATCTTTAATATCTATGGTTTGCTGAAAAACCCAAATCTAATTAAAAAAAAAAAAAATCCCTTGTGCCTCAACTAGACGACTGGTGTTAACTCTCTCCATATCAATTTGTAGTCCTCTCTCTCTCTCTCTCTCTCTCGAGTTTAACATGTTGTATGAACCGCATAAAACACTAAAATGGGATAGGTTTAAGCACAAAATTAGTGTTTTCTAGTAAATGTTTTGACTCTCGACTGTTCTGTGGTTTATAGCTTGCATTGCTAATATTATATTTTATTGTTTCTAGTTTTGATATTAGTGCTCTACTGATTTGGTGCAGAAAAACTAATTAAATAAACTTTAAACAGTGCTCTCTGTTTTGTAGACTAAAGTCGTGCATATGTTTTGTAACTAGGTATGTGTTTTGTATTTTTTAGAGCTTGCACTTTTGTTTTATATTTAGTTTTGAATCTTCGTCGCAAGGGTTTTATTTTATATAGTATGTTTTGTTTATTTGATAATAAGGTTTTGAGTAATTATATTAAGTTATTGTTAAATATAATTTTTTTAAAATAAATGTGAAAGAAGTGAGGTTTGAACCAGAGTTTGAGACCTGAGATTAAATTTTAGCTTGAGACTTGGCCCTCTTGAAAATAATTCTTGACTTCGCCACTGCATTCTTCTAACAGTCTTGGCGTCATCCCCATCTCCACTATTCCTACTTTGGTTTCACAGGCCGGGTTAGGCCCAAGTCTTTCTCTTAATAAACTCGTATTATTAAAGGAAAAAAAATGTGACAAATTGTTTTGGCCTTTCCGGAGGTATAAAGAAAGAAAGGAAAAAAAAAAATGGCCTCAATAAGTCTAAAATGTTTTACTCACTTTAATTGTCGCCTATATCTTTTCGGACGTGTTACGGTCTTCTGGGGGCAACAAATAATCAGTCACATCAGGGCCACCAGTTCAGCTTTTACCGGATTGCTATCATTGAAATTGTAGCAAAGCTTTTTTTTTTTTTTTTGTTTTTTTTGGTAACCAAAATTGCAGCAAAGCTTAGAGCCATATAACTTTCTGAAAGGTATGGAGGAAAATCATATTCATGCATAGTTTTTTGCTTAAGCATTATTTTTTTTCTCCCATTTAATTATTAAACTGATCTGCTATTGTTGTAACAACAACTTAGGCTTCTAGCTTAATTGGTACCTTTTAGACTTTTTTTTTTTTTTAAAAAAAAAAAAATACTAAAAGTGCAAAAACTTGAACCACACATTTTGACGAAGCTGCAGCAACTCTGAATTTATTTACATGGAGCTATTAAAGAAAATGCAATGCAATTGGTGGTTAATGTGCTAATGGATAATTCCAAACTTCTCCATTTTTAATCAGCATTTTGCAATCAATGATGCTTTTTTACATTTCATACTAATTGTTTGATAAGGTTCTTTAGTTTTAAACACCCCCCAAGAAAGAAGTTTAAAGCATGTAGCATTAGATTACTTCATAGCTACTCATCTTTATTAAGGAGAAATTAAACGAATTATTCATAGCATAAGTTGTCAAAAAAGAAGAAAGAAAAACGTAGAATTTTAGCTAAGTACAACCCAAGTAGAGAAGCTTTAGATTGAGACACTATTGGGAATTCCCTTGCCAGTAGGTCCACCTTCACTAGTGGGATAGAGCAAAGTATATGGCACTTTCACTGGTCCAACTCGGTTTTTCCACTTCTTATCATTGTTCATTGTCACAATTCTGTCCTCAATTTCAGCCAGCTTCTTTCCAAACCTGTCAAAGGCTTCTAATGGCTTTGTGTCGAAGGTCCATTCACGAGAATCTCTCTGCCCAAGATAGACCTCATCCGTAGAATGCCTTGACAAGATTTCTATAAGGGAAACACCCAGCAGTGTCTGCAGCTGGGCAGTGATTGTTTTCAAGTAAACATTATCAGGGTCTGACTTGAGTTCATCATATTCAGGAGTGCCTTCTTCAGGCATGAATCTTCGGCTAAGTGTTGGACGGTTAGGGAGGTAGCCTGCATAAGGGTACTGTCCAAAGTTAACCGCTGCATGGAGTGCAGAAGCAATCCATATAATGAGAGTGCATGTTTCAACAAGCTCTTCGCGTGTCTGCATTTTAGGCCACCAGGGCTCATCTTTCTTGTCACCATGGCCCTGCTCTCTGAGTTCCTTCCACCAGGATTGGAGTTCAGCATCTTTCTGAACTACGCTATCAGTCTCGTAGTAGAAGGAACAATAGTCTTTAACCCATGAGTTAATTGCTGACCAGATTTCAAGGCCATCAACAGCATATGGATAGTCCTCAATCACTAAGCGGAGACCATGTGGCGAATTTGGATCCTTAACAGCCATTCCTCTGAAATCAGCAAAAGAAGTAGCATGTCATTTGAAAAAAGATCATAACAACGAATGTTCTCATTTTATTTGTACTAGTTTAGGCCTTTACAACTATAAGATAACCAAATCTTGATGTCTAAATTGTGCCTCAAACTTCTTTAAACAACATGCATTTCTGGAGTGTCATTTAGCCATTTTCAAGAACCTTTTATGTGTTATTTTGCCTCAATTTTAAGTTACTTCTAATGCGAGATACCTCATACGCCATGAATATGTCATTATGTTCTAGAGTGACAGATTTACCTCTTGAGGAGGTCTGCAGGAAGTGCTTGCTCAGGAAAAACCCAGTCCTTATAAACTACTGATGACATCTCCATGGAATACTTTGCTGGAAAAACTGTTGCCTCCAGAATTCCGCCACCATTAATGAGGATCTGCCGAGCGAATGCATTTATATTCATGGTGTCACGGAAATGAGGTTGCAAAAGCTTGTAAATTGGATGGAGAACACTCAGCTGTCTGTTTGTTGCTATCACAAATGGCTCAATCACCGCATGGGTATTTAACCTGTTACCAATACAGAAGGCATTTAAAAACTCATTTTATAATATAGACAAGTATCATTTCCTAGGCTTTCGTTGACAGAGGTATACCAATGGCTAATTAGCTGATGGTAGCCAGAGTCATTAATAGCAACATAAGCTTTTGCCAGTTGCCAAATGGAACCTTCAATGCCTTGTTCAGCTGGTGTGTACACTTTGCTAATAGCACCATATTGGTCTCCTTCAGGATGAGGCAGGCTTAATTCAATCACGAGTGGCTTCAATGCCCCATCATTTTTCAAGAAAAGGAGTGTCCTGCTGGCGTAAGTCTTTGTGGTTGTTGAGTTTATCCTCCTCAAATAAGGCAAGATAGCATCGTGGTGATCCAATATGAATAACTTGTTCTTCTCAAGTGCCTATGGCCAAATTCATGTTCATTATTATTAGTTCAAGCTAATAAGAGTAAAGCAGCTAACTACAATTGCAAAATAACTGCAAACTAGTTCACCCAAAATTCTTATGTGGAATAAGTGAACTAAGGAACATTACCTCCTCGATGGTGAGCCCATCTAGGCTATTTTCTATGTGTTCTCTGGTAATTGTACTGTTTTGATCTCCATACACTTTAGGATCTAGCTTGCTTGTGGGAGGGAATTCCTGCAATAATTTAGAATGAATCATGATTAACGATGAAAAACTATAATCCTCCATTTGGAAGTTGAGAAGATGGAGGAAAAGAAAAATAAATATGGCATCCAGATTAAAGAATCTAAAACATATGGAAGCTGAAAAATACTTTGAGGCGGCTAATGTCGACAGGATTTACTCCCGCAAGCATCTCTCTGGCAAATTCTTCATCAGTCCTCCATGCAGACCTATCTTCTGCTCCAAGTCAATGAAACACAACAATTCAAATTAAAGTAAATAGAATTTGAAGAATAATACATCTGCAAGCTTTTGAATCTGTCACCAAAAAATGGCTGTGCCATGGAAAAAGTTATTATACCTTTAATCACTTGGGGCATTGGGTATTTGAGGAGTCCTTCACCATCGGTTGGGAAAACTTCCTTGAGCATCTCCGCAGGGATGTTGTCTCTAATATCTTTAAGCAGACCGTCGGGCAACTTAATTCCTCCTTCATAGAGTTTAAGTACATCTTTGAAACTATCAAACTCACTTGGAGTGCTGTCAAATAGAGATTCTAGCTCAGGTTTCAGGAATTGGCCTACGGATTTCAGTGCATAAGCAAGGAAGTCTGACAGCTTCAAGTGACCAAATCGTTCATCTCTTGGAACATAAATGTTTAAGCTCATAAGAAGCTCCAGCCTGCTCTCAGTGTTAGGATCTGTTACAATTATAACAGAGAAGTCTTAATGACAATGATGATAATAGCAATAGACACCAAAATCATGCTAACTTTTACAGTGAAAAAAGTACAGATTCTGATTATTATCAAGAATTCATTAATAAATCTAATTCTCAAATTTTTCATGATACTAGAAACTTCAACTGATTACAGCACTATTCGTCATATTAACTGTCATTGCTGGTACCTACACAAATTCTAACTATAGAACAAGTGACTGAAAATTGAATTGAAATGTCTAACCTGTCTTCGTTGGTGGTCGTCCAGTTCTTCCCCTACGTGGGTAAGGGTACTCACTAGAACCTCCGAGAACTGGACGGGCATATTTAGCATTTTTATCTGGATCACCCAAATCATTGTAGTAAGCATAGTCATACACCCTTTCCCATTCCTGAAGCTCTCCTTTTCCATCTCCTCTCAGGTTCACTAGCTCGTTTTCTCGGTACTTTAGCAGTGGCACTGGTGTATCACTTGGAAGATATGTCTGCAAAAACATAATTGAATCAAATTGTTACTTTAGGATGTAGTTCACAGTCGAAACACCTAGCTTATACCAATTTAAACGTTTCGGGGTAAGTTTTATGTATTAGGAAGAACAACTTTTAGATGGACTTCTCCATGACCCTCTATGCAAATCAACTTTTTATGCAAGTTCATATCATATTTCAGCTGGCAGCTTCAAGTGATTTAGCTATTTTATGCTTTCATCTGCAAGGGCTATTTTAGATATATGGAAATCCATAGAAGAAATTTCATCTAGCTTGCATCGGCTACAATAACTAAACAAGGGTGTTTTTCAATCAATTTGTAGGAGGTTTCTCTTCAAACTACTAGAGTTCGTGCTAAACTTGAATTTGACACTATTTCTTTTCCTGTGGTTTTAATTAGAACATTTCAAAACTTTGGAACTTCATGATCACCACAGAAATCCTCATATAATTTATTACCTTGTTGGAGAAGAAAACACGGTCCTTTCCATATTTGTCTGCAGGATAAACCCATGAATTGCAAACAAAATGGACTCGGCCTTGACCTGGAACATCTTCAAGCGTAAGACTTTTAAGATAGAACTCACTGTGATGGTTGTTTTTTATTAAAAATGCTCCTGGAACTCCTATTTCATTGTCCCAGTCAAAGGTAACCTTGAATGCAGACTCCCCTGCTACTAAGGGGGTGCTTGTGGTAATCCAGTTTTCCAAATATGCTGGCCTTCCAAGTTTCCCTTGCAACCCATTTGCTACAAAAATACATCAAACACAAAAGTACATCAATTACAATTTTGAGTGCGCTCCAATCTTTTCCAAACATGGTAATGACTAATTACACTATGTAAAGTGAAACAAACTATATGTCATCAACATTAATATTTACCAAACCATTTAACTGAGCTCAAGCTTGATGAGTTAGTGTAGCTTTTCTAAAAGTCCAGTCAAGGCCACTTTGTGAAATTGTGAATTTGTGAGTGAGCCTTATTGTCTTAAGTCCTGACAACCATCCTATGTAACAATTTTCCATGACCAAACAGTTGATGAAAAACCATAAACATGTTTTTAAAATTTTCATTAAGTCACTAAAGAAATTACCTAGTTTGATCTCAATAAGGTTTCTAAATACTGATTATGGTTCCACTAAACATAATATTACTGATATTTTTACATTCTTAGGAAGAGGAAAAAGAAAAAAAAAAAAACTTGGATATTAGCTGCTTCAGAAAAAGGTATAGTCATAAGAAATAAAGAAACCCCACTTGCATTTTATTTAATATTGAGTTTAGGTAATAGATGGTTTAAAGAAAAGGTCAACATTTTTTCTGTCATCATCACTTAATAACATAATCACTAATATAGAACATAACACAAATGAATTGGGTTAGTTGAAACTTGATAGCTAGTCATGAATGAAAAATCATTTTCATGTGCTGAACAAGATATGACCTGTTGGACAAGAATAGAAGTTTTATTATGTTATAGCTGACATCCATGAGTTTAAGAAATGATACAAGGTTTGTATGTCTTACAAATCCTATTCATTGGACATTGACTATTAAAACCAGACAAAGACATAGATCACATATATCTTGTGCATTGTGACATCATAGTTGGTGTCTTGATCTTTGTTTAAAGTCCTACCTTCAATTTTTTGTTTTCTTTCTAACTCAAAGGTTAGAAAAGTCTTACCATCTTGATCATAGCATTTCTAGAAAATTAAAGCTTTTTTTTCTTTTAAACTATCAAATCAATAGATAAATAATTATAAAATGTTTCAACTAATTTAATGGTAATATTAATATATAATTATCTTCTTCTTCTTTTTTTCTTTTTATAATACTAGGAAACCAATAGTTTTAAGTCTTATAATTCTGCATTGTAATAATAATGTCATAAATGGGTTATGAGGTGGATTCGCCAAATGAATAGACCAAATTTTATGATCTAGTGCAATTTTTGTTTTTCTTTTTGTTTTGTAATGAATAGGTCCACATGCATTGTACATATGGGCCAATCATCTCAACTATGGGCTTCCATCAATCATAGTAAAGATAGAGGTGGGCTCAAAACTACTTCTAGATTTCTTCCCCGTACAAAAAAAAAAAACAATAAATAACAGCCCCCTGACTGGAAGAATTGGTCCTTTAGACTTGTTGTTGAGTATAGTATATATAGGGCCGGCCCATCTAATAAAGTAATAATTCTTCACCGCATCTTTATTTGTATTCAAGAATGTTAAATATATATATAATATAAACAATTCAAATAAAACAAATAAAATAATTGAGATACATTGGCTTAAAACTATTTCTAGTCTAGATATTTAGAACTAAAAATCAACTCAATGCAAAAAGCCGCCCTCTGATCTGACTGGAAGAATTGTTCGTTTGGACTTATTGTTGAGAATAGTATGGTGCCTGTGACAATCACGATGGCCTTTTTTTTGTCTGAATAACAAAAGTGGTTAATAAGTCTTCAGCACATTTTTCGTTCTCATTCAAGAAAATATATATGGGTTATGTTAATAAATCATTTTTAAAAAGTTTTGACATCAGACAAATATAAAAAAAAAAAAAAAATCAAAACAATTACTTTTTTCTTTTTTCATAAAAAATTTTAAATATACTTCCTAAACCAATGAACTTAGTGCATCTATTTATATATATAAAAAAGACGAAGTTTAACTATAAAATTAGTTATAACTTTAAACTGCAATCTTACTCAATAAAATAAATATTACCGCATATTTTGAAAATCTAATCATTAAATTGCATGTTCTTTACATTCTTAGTACACATGTCAAATTTTTTGTCAATAAAATATTATTTACTATATGATTTATAAGTTTATATTTAATGCATAATTTTATACTACAAAAACTTACAATTTAAGCAATTTATTGATGACATTTATTGATGTTTAATTTTCTTGAAATTTTGCAAGTACGAAGAATATAAAAAGAATATGTCATCCAATAGTGAATTTGCCAAAAAATTTCTCTAATAAAAAAATATTAAATAAAATTGTAGTTTAAGACTACAGTTAATTTTATAGCTAAACTTTGTTTATATATATATATATATATATATAATTTAAACAGAACAGATATCGAAATGGATAATTTTCAGCCCTATTCTTGATGGCCTTTGACCACTGTGGTATATGGATATATATTACATGATTCCCATTTCCGTGCGAAATAATGAGTTAAAGAAAAGAAGATGAGAAAGTGGTAATGATGATGGATTCTTATCCCGTGCAATACGGTAATATCTAGGGTAGATTAATGGCTTAAAGCTTTGACACCTCACCATATAACAAAAAGACTATTTTGCCATTAAAAAATTTCACCCGCCCACTGTTTCAGTTTCGGCCCTAACTTTTCATAAACTCAAATTTCTCTCTCTCTCTCTCTCTCTCTCCTGCGCAGCTGCCGCTCTCTGCCTCTCCTTCAACCCATTGTCACAGCAGCCCGGTACCAGTGAGTTCTATGAATCAAAATCATCACTTTTTTTAATAGTGATTATAGAGTTATTATTATAATTTTTTCATGTCACTGACATTATCTCCTATAGATCAAGACATCCAAAACAAAAACCCAACAAAAAAAGAAGCATGGTTTATTATCTCCTATAGGAACCTCATTCTTTTTTGCCCAAAAGAACCTAGATCACAAAAAACAAACCTTTTTTTCCTTTTTTTTTTTTTTTTTTTTTTTTTTTTTTCAGTTTTTAAGAGTAACAAGAGCAAGAGCAAACCAATAATGTTTGATTTCTTAGAACGTCAGAATACCACTCAAGACACGAAAAGGACAAGACAAGGAGAGAAATTAATCACCTTCTTCCGTACAACAACAACAATCGGAAATTCAGTACAAATCCGAACTAAGAAAAAGAAGCAAAAGAGACCCAATATAAAAACAAGAAAAAACCCAGCAGAGCACACCACCAACTAGTCTTGAAAATATGGCAGAACCCTCAAACTGTAAGAAAAACAGTCAAACAAAATTGAAAGCAAAAACAGGGAGGTTGTTGAGCTTGTGAAGAGTTGTAAAGGGCACTAGATAAGAGATCAGAAAACTCAGAATAAACCCACAAACAAAAAAACAATTTGGGGTCCAAGAAGCTTAAAACAATTCAAAGAACCAAATCAGAAACATACTTATATAGAAACAAGATCATGAATTATTTATTAAAAGCAGAAGGATGATGATGAAACAATAATAAGATATATATATATATATATATATATATATATATATATATATATATGAGAGAGAGAAAAAGAGTGAAAAAAGAGGATATACTTGTGGTGTTAGAGATAAGAAGAAAGGAAAGTGGCAAAGGCTGTTGGGTCTGGGTGAATACTGAAAAAGTTTCCTTCTTTTTTTTAGTATGCTTTCAAAGTCAGTGTATAATGTATATAATAAATTACTATGAATGACAGATTTTGATCATTTCTGGTACTGTGTGTATCTGTATCACTACTAACAGACAAAACCAACGCGGTTACAATAAAAAAATAAAAATAAAAAAAAAAATTAAAGAGAGAGGTTTGGCCTTGTGCGGACTGGTACCGGGCTGCTGTAACGTGACAATAGATTGAAGGAGAGGCAGAGAGCGTCAGCTGCACAGGGGAGAGAGAGAAAAAAATTTTGAGTTTATGAAAAGTTAAGGGCTGAAACTGAAACAGTGGGGCGGGTGAAATTTTTTAAGTGTAAAATAGTCTTTTTGTTATTAGGTGAGGTGTCAAAGATTTAAGCGATTAGATTAAATCTATGGGGTGTCAATTTATTGAGAGCCAGTAATGATAAAGTCATGGCTGGAAAACTTGGGTCTTTTCTTGTTGGCGTAAGTCTTCTCCTTAACCGTGTTAAACAAAAAAGAGTATCTAGTGGAAAACGAAAAAAAAAAAAAAAAAAAGCAAAAAGCAAGACCAAGACCAAGAACAAGAACTGAAAAAGAAAACCAAAATCACAAACTAATCTGGAAATAACTCACATGTCTCCATATAGGAATAAAGGCCAGAAATTCAAGAATAACATGGTTTTGGGTTGTTTCCATTGTTTCTTATAATAACATGGTCACCATTAGAAGACTAGTAGCTTAAACAACAAGAAAATATATCATGAAGAAAAGAAAGAAAGACCCAAAAGTAGTACTGGTTATGAGCGATATGGAGAAAAGAAGAACTAACCAGGGTCACCGTTAACAGCACTTATGAGCTGAAAAGAAACCTTTTGGCCTAACAACTCAAGGAAGCCATCAAGAACAGAGGCATTGAAATCATTGAAGTCCAAAACATTCTTTTTCATCAACACCACTGTCCCTTCAACCTTCTTGTTCCTACTTTCATCATCGCCAGTTATCTTGTTGATGATGTTCTGAAGCATCTCTAACTGTTTCAAGCACTAAGCAAAGAATATGATAAAGAAAGTCTAGTTTTTTAGAGAGAAAAAAGTTTGTTGTTAGATCTGAGGAATATGAAGAGAAGGGTTCCTTGTATTTATAGAGACAAGATTAGAAAATGGCATTTACAAATGAAGCTTCATTTTGTGCATGTGGGGTAGACGATCCTCTTATTTTCTTGGTGTGAAAGTTGCTTTTTCTTTTTTTCTTTTTTAATATTTATTAATTCATCTATAAAGAAAATTCTTGTTCAATTCTGGGGACGGACCTGTCAGTGTCAAAGGTCGTGTGAGACACGTTCATAATCCTTGGGATTGTTTTACATACTATAAATTGTATCATATATACAATAATGCAATTTTTTTTTTCCTGCATTTTAAAGACAGGGAAAGATATATATAGTATATTGTAATAGTATTGGACCATTATTTAAAGCTCATGAAGTTTCAACTTTAGTGGGTAGTTTCCTTGAGTCAGTCTATCAAATTTGCATTTATTTTGCCTATTAATTAGTAGCGTAAGCATGTGAAATTTGGATGGACTTAAGAAGAAGTTATCTATTAATTTTGTTAAAATGTGATGAACTTGAAAAAAATTAACAATCAGAGAAATTTACCATTTTATTCTATCATTAATTTCCCATAAATTAAATAAGAAAAAAGTCATTGGCTACTGCTACAAGTGGATAAAGACCTTTAATGGCCATTTCCAAGGGGATTATGTGGCCCTATTGGAACCTAGTCTTTTTCCTTATAAGTTATAAGAAGAAAAGGAAAAAGAAAACAATAAATTAAATGTCTGCGATTCTGCCCTGGCTAAGGTACAATCTGTGCTTTAAAAAAATAATAATAATCAAATTATAATATTCTTCATCCAATAACTTTATGCTACTTATAAATTACTATTCTTTGGGACCTGTCATCCCTCAACATGTTCTTTATCAAAGTGGAAACGGAACTCTTTACTCTTGTCTATATAGCAGCTTTTAAAATTGGTTTAATATATCCAATTGGAATCTCTATCACTTTGGCTTTCTCTTTAAAATTTGCATCTACATATCTGTGGTTTTGTTTGGTTTATGAGATATGAGGATTGAGGATTTGGTTTATTATCAAATTTAATTAATTATATAACCAATTTAGCAAACCATATTACACATCTCTTTTACATGATATATCATTATCTTCTTAATATATAATATAGTTATTAGCCACACTATTCACAATCTTCACATTTTTCAGGCTCCGAATTACTATTAAAAAAACCTTCCTATCTTTTTCTTAGGTATTGCATGTGTTGGAAGTACACGTTTTTTTTTTTTTCCTTTATTTATTAATATATAGTTGATGTGCCACCCATACCATAATATAAGATTTGAGAAGCAGTCTAACATGGTGTGCATTGAGTTGTTAATTTCAAATATGGGTCAATATTGGACAGTTTTTTGTACAGGAAAACCTCTTTTGACGTGTGTGAGCTGAGCATGCATGTATGGGCATGTGGTTCATTCATTCATGAAAGAAATTAAAGATATACTGTTTGATCTTGAAACTAAATAAAATTACTTTTTACTTTACGGTATATAGTATAATTTTTTTTTTTTTTTTGAGGAAATTTTCTAGTATAATTAATACTCTTCTCTATATATCTTACTATTATAATTCAAGTACGGTTTAGCATCGTTTGGCATTAGTCCTTTTTTTTTTTCTTTTTTGACAAAAAGTTTGGCATTTGCCCTAATTGCATTTATTTTAAGCATTTAGCATTAAGGTATACGCCTTTACAATTATGTATTGGTGTAGCTACGTATTTTGAGCGAATGGACAATAGTTTTTTCTTTTTTTGTTGGCCCAACTCATTTAAATGCTAAGGAAATTAAAACTGACCCATCAAAGTTTAGCTACAAATTAATTTGGTTGTAGCTTAAAATTGCAACCAACAATAAAATGATGACATATGTTCTTTTACTAAACCACGCTTAAGTGATTCTATACAATCATTTTAAGTAAGTCACATAATAGTGGTACATTCTGTCATCTTATTGTTGATTGTAACCTAAGGCTACAACTACATTTGTAGCCAAATTCTATACATCTAAATTTTTTTTTTTTTTTTTAGAATCAAGTTTGCATAGTTTTAATTTCATACCTAGAAAATCAAATACAAAATCATTGGGAATATCTAAAGGAACCTCTTCCAAAAATTCTTCCTCCCTCTTGTATTTTTGGTATAAAAAAATGGACATAAATTTCAGTAATATGCCCCCTAGATTTTTATTAAAATCATGTAATGCATTTATATAGTTAACTAATGCATTTTTTATTCCCTCTAATTACTCTTATATCATACATAGTTTATTCAATTAAAGTGTATTTGATGTATACCTAATTATATTTTATTTTTATTAAATTGACTTGTATATTTTTAGATTTGTTACGACTTACTTTCTTTCCCATTAAAAAAAAAAAAAAAAAAGACTTACTTTCTTCTTCTTCTTTTTTTGCAAAATTGTAAAAGACTTATTTGATATATATTTTAATTTACATAAGAAAATATCATATGTTAAATCAAAATTACAAACATTCCATGTATAAGCAATAAAAAATAATATATATATATATATATATGTGTGTGTGTGTATTATATTCTTCAGATTTAATTTTTGTATATATTTTTTTCTCACAAAAAAAAAATAATATATATATATATATATATATATATATATTTAACTTGGCTCCCCCTAAAAATAATTTCTAGCTTTGCCATTAGCGTCTACAATAACGTTACCCTACCTACGTACATGATAGAAAGAGTAGTATTTTAGACAGCCAATAATGGATTTTGTGTCTTGGAGGATGTGGCCAAAAGCAAAGAAGGATGCTTCCTCATTTTGAAGGGATTTTATTACAATCTATGCGTCACCTTCTAAGACCATGATGTTAGGTTATGTAGAGTCTAATTTGTGTTTGATCCAAATTATAACTCAACACAATATAAAATTTTTACATTTTTAATAGGAGAATTTTTTAGATTTAATCCATGGAGCGAAGGCTTAGGCCGATAGGCCCATGCCAGGTACAAATACCATTGTGCATCCTTTGCATGAGATATAAATACCATTATTTTAGATTAAGGTTGGTTGTGCTGTTAATTTTGAGAAGAAAAAAAAAAAAAAACTGTATAAATGGATCTTGTATTTATTATTGTAACTCTGTTGACGTAAGCAAATTGTCGAACCATGTAATTTTTTTTGTCATATGATTGCTTTGTGTTATATTTCTCTTTGTTCTCAGCATTTCAAAGATCTGGAAATTCGTATTTATTCCCAACAAGTCTTATGGATATCAATGAATCAATATCCTGAACAAATTGTTTAGATTTATTGATAACTCTACCATGAAGTTTTTGTTTGTTTGTTTTTTTTTTTTTTTTTTGGGTGGATAAAATACCATAAAGTTATAAAATTCTTATTAATTTATTGATAAATAAAAGGTTTAGATTTTGCTAAAACCTCAATATTTAAACAAACATTTAATATCATTTATTACTAGTTTAAAATCTTATTTAATATTAATGACGTGACCAAATTTAAACCACTAATTTATTAATAAATTGTAAAATTTTAAGAAGTGAGTGGGAGAAAATTTGGTAGGAAGATATACCTGCGTGCATTCATGAGTAGCAAATTACTTCTAATATACCAAATGGCTCTGTTTTGTAATGCTGGTGCCTTTTTATTCTGGAACGTATTGTTTCCGGATGCTTTTGGAATACGAATGAAAGTTCGTAGTTTGGCTTTCAAAAAAGAAAAATTGAAGAAATCCGTAATAAATTTATCATAAAAATTCCAAATAATCTCAATGGAAGTTTAAAACGAAAAATTATATTATAATACGGTTTCAAGTGAACTTCTCTCCTACTATATGTGAATTTTATACATGTGAATTGTAGTTATTGTGAGAATATGATATTGTAAGTTCGTCTTTATCTCTCATACAATAGTGACTTAATTTATTACGAATTAACTTTACTGATAAAGTCTTTTATAATCGAATAAGAGATTTAGAATTCAAACTCCACCTACACCAAAATTAATTAGTATTTTAATATACAATAAGAAAAATCAATATATTCATACGTTGAAATTCTATTATATCCATTAAAAAATAAGTATGATAAAATCCAGGCATTACGACACTCTATTCAAAGGACAGCCAAGCTATTCATGCTTATTGGATCATTATATTTAAAGCTATGATAAATGAGAAGTAATATTGCAACAACCAATGACTAATGAGTAGTAATATTGTAATCGAATAAGATATTTGAAGTTCAAATTTCGACTACACCAAAATTAGTTGGCATCTTAACATGACGATAAAAAAATCATTATATTCATACGTCGAAATTCTATTATATCTATTAAAAAATATGTATAATGAAATTCGGGCATTAAGACACTCTATTCAAAGGACGGCCAGGCTATTCTTGCTTCTTGGATAATTATATATAAAGCTATGACAAATGAGAACTGATATTGCAGCAACCAATGATATCTGGTACAAACAATTGGTCCTCTCGCATGTGGTAGAGCCATCAAGGAATTCTTTAGGATAGATGTATCATATATGGGTCAAGCCATCAAGGTTTCAGCTCTTACAAGTTAGTATATTGCCAAAAAAAAAAAAAAGGGCAAATCACATGTTCCTCAATAGTATGATTGGAATTGGATACAAATAAACCGTGGATTTAAAAAAATTCATATTTAATTTTATGAAATTATTTTTACTTTTATTTCTGGTAGAAAAAAAAAAAAAAAAAAAAAAAAAAACTTAAAGAGGGGTAGGCAATTCCTACACGCCACAAATACATATTATAATATCTTTCTCTCATTCTAACTGTCTCACACGAAAAGTAAACCTTATGTACCCAATCTATTAATTAGATTTCTTTTGACGTGAGATGTTGGTAACTGTCATAAACCAAGTAAATTCAATTTCGAGATTGAAGTAAAAGCTCAGCTGGAATTATATTTTTTGTGGAGTTTCATATCAATAGTTAAAAAATAAAAATAAATAAAAAACTTGACTTGATCAAGAAACCTCCTACCACTCTAATGCCCCTCTTAATCATAACTTATAAGCTCATGTTACCTGCAAAGACAAAGAAACAAGCTCCAAGCAGAGTACCGAGAGAACCAAAAAATGACATTTAATGCATATACACGATGTTACAAACTAGTTAATAGAAATGGTGAAATCTCACTATTTGCTTCATTGGAAGATCGAATTGCTAACTATTTTTGCAAATGTGATTCCAAACAATAGTTTCCAGTATTAAACACTAAAAACTATGGTTCTTAAAAAAAAAAAAAAAAAAAAAAAAAAAAAACCGTTTGGTAAGTGTATTTTTTTTAAGAGTGTTTGAGTTATATTGCTCATTTTAGGGTGTTTAAATACTAAATTTGGAATACTTACAAGTTTTTAGGCCTTGTTTGGTTCACCATTTTAAACAATATTTTTTAGTTTTTAAACAGCATTTCACGCATTTCAACACACTTTTTCACCCACACGTATTTTAAAAAACAATAAACAACAATTTTCAAACTACTCTACCAAACACCCCCTTAGACTTTAAACAACATTGCTCAATGGTATTTTTGTAAATATTTTGAAAAATATGGGGTCCACTTGATTAGACAACACATAAATTTGGTAAAGGTATTTTTTTTAGGAGTATTTGAATTACATTGCTTATTTTAGGGTGTTTAAATACTAAATTTGGAATACTCACCAATTTTCAGATTTCAAACGACATTGTTCAATAGTATTTTTGTAAATATTTTGAAAAACTTGGGGTCCACTTGATTAGGCAACACATAACGCTTCATTCTTCAATTCTAACCAAGGGGCCCACTTGTCAATTTTTTTTTTTTTATAAAAAAACACACATATACCAAACACACAATTATGTTTTTTCACACTTTGAAATAGGGTACCATACACATTTTTTGTTTTATAAATACTGTAATTACGTGTTTTTACAATAATTTTTAAACCACAATTTTTAAATCATTTTAAACAATGGTGCTGAAAATCTCCAACCAAACAGGCCTAAATCTGTGTTTGATTTTAGCATCACTTTCAACGCAATTCTCAAAACTCAATTCACCTTTCTCAAAAGTCAAAATGCTATCCCATATCTCATATCTTATCCTCCATTTTCCTCTTATTTTGAAAATCCAATTACCAAACGTATCCAATCATAAAGGTTGTCATTACTTAAAATATGGAATCATTGCAATTATTCACCCTCGAGTATAGGCTTATCTGTAATTCTCGTCTTATATGACAAATCAACACCCTATTTTCAAAATTAAAACATCTACTTGTTTTCAAAATTAATAAATTAGTGGACAAATTGGGTGATGGGATAACTAATAAATTAGTTACCAATAATTTGCAATGCCCAACCCATAAAACCTCACTGTTCCTTATTGTAACACTCATTTGAATGACGCCATGTATGGTGTTGACTGTAAAAAAAATATAGCTTATACTGAAGATTACAAATAATCCCATGACATAGGATAGATAGCTGTAATTAACTTTAATATATACCAAAAAATAAAAAAAGATAAAATTTCCTTCAACAATACTTGAAGGTAATTTGATCTCTTAAAAATTTTGCACGTTCCAAAAATCAAATAGTTTTGCTGGCTTTGACATGATTTGCCAACTTATGACCAAAGTTTGGCCAGCCTAATTTTGAAGGTTTCTCATAATTTGATCCAATTTGCCCAACTTTCATTATCTTTTCAACTTATAACCTTGGAGCCCGTTTGGTAATATTGTTCTAATAACGTTATTTAAGTATTGTAAAAATATGTGTGGGTGAAAAAGTGTTGTGAAAATACATGTTGTATCGTTTAAGTAACGAAAACTGTTATTTAAATAACACAACCAAACAGGTAATCTAACTCATGGTTGACACTGAAAAAGTTTCATTTGTAATATTTTTTCTTCATAAAATCTAATTTAAAAACCAAATGACAATTAGCAATACTTAAATACCTTGCATTTGGTTGATTACAAATCAAATATAATTTGACCCTACTTTCTTTCTTTCTTTTTTTAATGAAAATTTTGATCCTACTTTCTGTTGTGCCGCATGTCTCATAGGAAGATGAAATCTTAAACTAATTCATTTGGGTCATTGTCTAGCTTGGTTCAATGTTTATTCATTGAAAGGAACGGTGATGGGCCACAAATATAAGATATTAAAAAAGACATACCCACCCTATCAAAAAAAAAAAAGAAAAAAAAAAGAAAAGAAAAAGACATACCCACAACAATTGAGATGATATCTATTAGTCAAGGAGAATGGTTGACAATCATGTGACCAATAGTAGTATTTGTATAGAATTGTCTATAGTTCAGATCACGTGACCCTAGCCCCAAGAAAGGAAAAAGATAAGGTAGGGGCTGACAATAGGGTTAGAAAAACAAAAGCATTTTCCAGATGTAGTTTTCTGTTGTCTTTATAATTACGCATGAGAAAAGTCCCGTGGTAGCTCTTAGACTACTTGTTAGAAGAGAATTAGGTTTGATATGTACGACTAGCCACCCAACACGACTCTAGATATGATCTTGGTTGAGATGGTGAAACAAATGAAAATATAGAAAATGTAAGAATGATGGAAATATGGAAGTATAGAAAATGTTTCAGTTTCTCTTAAGTGTACAATGGGGACTAGGGGGATGATTAAGTGAAAATAAAAATATTGAAAATGTAATTTGCATAAATTTATTTTTCTTGCCTAATTAAATTTGAAGCAATTTTTTTTATCATTAGCATATAAAAATAATTTTCTTTTCTATTTTGTTATATCTATTAAATTACTGAGATGAATACGTCCCATTTCTTATGTTATATTATTTACCTGTCAATTTTATACAATAAAAATTGTTATCAATTGAAATAAACACATCACAAAAAAAAAATCAACATATTGTACAAAATAAAAAGGCAATAGAAATACATACCACAACAATATGATAATTAAAAAAAAAACAAATAAAATAGAAATTTCAAAATAAAAACCGTTAGGAGGTCACAAGTTTAAAACAAATATCCACTAATTAAATATGAGTTTTACAATGCTAAATAACTCTATTACTAGTAAAACCTACTACCGTTACTAAACATAGCTCCATCAATTCAAATAAAGCTCGATCTATTGAAATTGGAATTTTTTATCCATCAAACAAGTATCAAAAGCTTATTTCGAAAAGCTGAAACTTGCATAGTGACATGAAGAACCTAAGATGCAATCTTGTCCATACAAAATAAAATTCTAAACTAGATACAAGATTTAATTTGCTCATGGTTAACGAACCTAAATCTACAACCTAGCAATAGGAAATTGCTTGAGAGAAGACCAGGTTTGTTAAATCGTGTTTATCTGCTTTGCAAGGACTGTAGGATTGTGGACTATTCCATTATGTATACATGTCTTGCTTGCCAGTTGCCATAGCTGGTACAGATGCAAATAACGTGATGCTATTTTCTTCATTTTTATTTGTGCCCAAGTATTTTGATGGAAAAGCAATCATTTTTATCCACTCATTTACTATTAGTTTCATGCAAACAAGTCGAGTTCAAAGAGACTTTTTCAGCTAGTCAGTATTTCAAACCAGGCTTGAGCATTATAGATTTTGGCCCAATTCATCATTTTATTACAATCAAATTTTGAAGTGTCAATCAATTGTCCATCAAAATTTCTCACCAAATCATTACACAGAAAATTTTTTCCATTTTTCATTCCCTCATTTCTCTGGCCCCAAAGAAAAAAAAAGGGTTTTTTTGCGGAAACCCGAAAGTGGAATCTAAAAGCTGGATGGGCTAGTAACAGAGGAATCGGAAATAGGATTTGAGAAATTATTGGGCGGTGACAATAAACTTTTTTGGATTGTAATTTGTAAGGTGCTTGGACTAGCAATAAACTTTGAACAACTTTGTTTGGGCTTTGCAGTCTTACAAACTCCCATAAGTGGATTGTGTTGTTGTCTTGAGGCTGCTTTGGCACAATCTTTGTTTTGGGCATTTAGGCTGTATTCAACTAAAAATTACAATTGCATGAAAGCTCTGAAACACTAATTTTTAAAGTGGATTTAAGAAGCATATTTATTTTAAAAATAAAAATAAGAAATTATATCCATTATTTTCTGCTTTTCTTTCTAATAGCTTTTATGGTACTTTCCCTCCTTGGTCTTAAGCTCAATCTATTTTTGGTAATCAATTTATAATAGTATTTTTTTTTTATTGCTCGAAAAAAAAAAAAAATTGGTTCTTGTTCTTAAGTGGTTTTTCTAAAATTATTATTATTATTATTATTTATTGTTTCACTGCAGATCAAAGTGCAAATGGTGGAAACCTAGTCAATCTAAAACAAACTCGTAGAAAAAGTGAAAACCCATTCATTTAGAAAAATAATTTTGAGTTCTGTGTTCGTTATTAGACCCTTGAAAAACACACGTTGTTTAACCTAGTTTAATATTCAAGTTGTTACTTAGATTAATTATGCAAACCTAGATTAAACATACTTCACATGCAATCAACACAGCGGAAATTAAAAGACATAAGATTTGATGACTCAGGAAAACTAATGAAACAATCGAGTTTGAAAGTAAAAAACCTAGAAAAGATTTAACATAAACAATTCACAAGGCAACAATTCATTAATAGAATGAAAGTCTTTATAATAGACTTAACCCTATATCTATTGCTACCTCATGTAATACTTACTCACGTGACCACACGCAGCTCCAAATCCACATACTCTTATATTATGAATATGTTTCAAATAAACACTCTAGTTTGTGACTCTTTAGCACAAAGATTTAGATTTTTAGCACCTTTGATGACTAGTGATGGCAGCATCTTTTACAACATCAGATCTTGAGTTTCTTCAAAGAATATTGCCGGTAAAAGATTTGAGAGAGTTTTGGGTACAAAATACCTAGATCTACAATAGAAGGCACAATATGCACTCTTCTCTGTCTTTTAAAACGTGTCTTAAGGTTTCCATTAAATAGTATATGAATTATATCTGAAACTCTAATCACTTACTGGAAATGAACTGTTGGCCTTAATTAAATTCTACAGATCCATGTCTTAATCGGTCGAATCTGGCAAGTTTCGAATTTTCTAAACATGCAGCTTCCTTGTTCTTGTGTTCTAACATGTAGCACTTTGAGCATTGTTTAATTGTACCTAAAGACTTAGGAATCTATATCAAGATAAGTTTGTGCTCACGGTTTGCCAATTATTCTAAACTTTTAGAACCTAACACTTTGTGATAAAAAATATGAAAGATGTGGGTCATTTGGAAATAAATTTTATTATTCACAATTTTGAGCTTTTTACAAGGGTTATGAATAAATTTTCTCAATTTATATTGCAAATAAACTCCTAAAGATACAAGAATATAACTCATAAAAATGCCAAACCTATCAAATCTTTTTTAGTGCGTTTTCTTTTCCCTGAGCGGCAAGGCTATCCTTAATCCTTGCCTTTCTTGTACTACGTCACCTTATGCAATAAAGGACAAGACTCATTAGCCCTAGCTAGTGGGCTTCAGATAAGTACGAGTCCAATTAGAGTATAAATATGCCTTAATTAGCTTACTTATTTTGGGTTTCCAACAAATTAGATTCCACTAAACTTTGATCATTTAATGAATCTTTTATTTTATTATTTTTTTTTTTTATCACTTCAGATGTTGTAGAGATATTTGGAGGGGTTGGTTTTACCTTAAAGTTATTCGATTAGTTATAGGTAATAAACGGCTTGCTAAATAAGTGATAATTGGGTAGTTGCATGGATTTTTTTTATTAGTTACTAGCATGTAATGCACAACAAACTTTAACTTAATATGATTTTTTGCTCTCTTTTATTTTTATTTTTTGTTTAAATATGATTTTTGCTTTTAAATTTAAGGCCAAAATGCAAAACTCACCCTCTAAGTTTCATCATTTTTCATTTTAGTCCTTTAAGTTTGTATTTTGTCATTTCAGTCTTTTAAGTTTCACTCATTCTCAATTAAGTCCTCCGTTAAGACTCTGTCAATTGCTACCGTTAACTTATTTAATATTTATTTATTTATTTATTTTAATCTTAATTAAAAAGAACCAGAAAAATACCTCAAACAAGGTTGCTCCCCCACATCCGAAGAACTCAAAATTGAAACCCCACCCATGATGAAATCATCATTATGTTTACTCATAAAATAAAATGATGTATCTGTCATGAAAGGAAAGTCAAAATTTAAAATAAATAAATTTTGGAAAAGAAAGAATTGACATTGCAAATCCCTGGAATCATTTGATGGCTTGTTTGGTGTGGAAGGTGTCATTCTTTCCTTTGATGCCTTGGCAGATGACGCGAGTGTTCTTGTCCACGAAAACTACCGGCGGAGGATGCATAGCCGCGGTGGCATATTGCTGAGTCTGAGTCCATGAAGAAGAAGAAGAAGCTCTAGAGATTGAGCCAATCAGCTTGGCGAAGGCTTGGCGACCCATCTAATTCCTTCTTTCACATGTTTTAAATAGCAAAGATTCCATTCGTGTCTACTGTCTGCCTTGCCTTCCTCTATTACTGCTAGCTCTCTTTCTTTCCCTAATACTTTGGTGGGTGGGGTTTCAATCTTGTGTTCTTCAGAAGCAGAGAGTGACGTTCTGGTGTTTTTTTTTTTTTTTTTTTTTAAATAAGTTAACGGCAGCAATTGACAGAGTCTTAACAGAGGACTTAATTGAGAATGAGTGAAACTTAAAAGACTGAAATGACAAAATGCAAACTTAGAGGACTGAAATGAAAAATGATGAAACTTAGAGGGTGAGTTTTGCATTTTGGCCTAAATTTAAACTCTTAGAAACTCTCAGACTATTTACTTTTAATTCAAAATTCCACTACTTTAATACTCCTACATAGATTACAAGTTCGTGTTGCTAAACCCCTTTTGTAAATATAAAATTTGATAACTATTGTAGTTATTAATATACATTTATCATGATTGTGACATTGTTTATTTATTTATTTAATGAAACGAAAGGATTTTCATTAGATTAAATCAACTTGTACAAGTTGCACGTCTTTTCTCATATTGTCACAAAGGAAATCAGGTTCATCCTTATCCAAATAATCACGATAAGATGGTCTTGAGAATTCCTAGTAGGATGTACTTAATGATACCTAAAACCATAATCAAGAGATCTAAAGAAATATAATAGGAAACCCTCTCCCCACCCCCCCCCCCCCCCCCCCCCAAAAAAAAAAAAAAAAGATTTGAGAATCAGAGAGATAATAGCAGAAATTAAGTAAAGAAACGAAAAAAGAAAACTACAAAAAACTGAAGAAAAGGAAAGAATATAAAACTAGGAAACCCTCTCACAAGCCCAAGACCTCACTATAAATTTCTTTTTCTCTTTCCTTCTTTTAAATTTGTTTGGAAGCTTAATTAGAAAGGAAAGAAAATACTAAATTATAATGGAATAGATTGGAATAAGAAGGCTTAAGCATGTTCAGAGTTTAAGAAAATAATAATGAAAAAAAAAAAAAAAAAAAAAAAGAGGAAAAAGGAATAACTTTGTCTCAACTAATCAAGCAAAAGAGGTGTTCAATTCCATTTTTTCCTTTGTTGTGTTTGTTTTTTCAAACAAAAGAAGGATTCCTTACTTTCACCCCTCTCAAACATACATTTGTCTCATCTTATATTGTTGTTCATCAGCGTAAAGGAAAAGTTTAGCATGCTTGCTTTACTATCTATTTTGTCATGTTTTTGGTAAATTCTATGATATAATGATATAGTTATAATTTGATGAAATTGTAAAGGGCGTTGTTGATCCTTACAAAGTCACAGCCATCAACTCTTTGCATAGTTTTTGGATGGAATGAATATAGAAAGAAATGACAAATTCTTTATTTTGGAGGTTATAAACTTATAGTAGCAAAAGGAATGGAATTGTTAAATTTGTTCCACTCCCACCCTCAATTGTTTGTGGAAAATGTGTTAATGGTACAACAAATTTCATTATAAAAGCTTTACATAATAACATGACAATAGATATCCAAAATAACACATTAACAACATAATTTTTTTTTAAATTTAAAAATTTGATACATCAACTTATCATGTAATAGTGTATTGATTAAAAAAGAATCTTGGATGCATATCTAAATCTAACTTATATGCAGTAAAATTTTCATTGCACCTTTAATCACTCATTTTGTATTGCCAGTGGGAAAAATAGTAAAGTATTTATTAATTAAGTCAAAATCAAATGTTAACCTATTCAAATAAAGCATAGGTAAAAGAAAAAGAATTAAGACGACATTAAAATCTCTCTCTCTCTCTTTCTCTCTCTCTCTCTCTCTCCTTTACATTTAACATCCAAAGAAAGAAAGAGATCTCCAAATATAAGAATGATAAAAATATGGAAGTATAAAAAATGTTTCAGTTTCTCTTATGTGTATAGTAGGAGAGTTTTTTTTTTTTTTTTAGAATCAGGCCTGACCAACCAGGCCGAAAAAACATCATTTTATTACTGGAATATCAGATACAAAAAACCTATAAATATCCGAAGGAACGGAGTTCATCCAAACTGAAACAGGAAAAGACAATCTCGCCCATCATGCTAAGGCATGTGCTAAAAACGTGTATGAGAGAAAGAATAGTACTGCAACATATTGACTGAAGACACGTCTTTAACTAAGTGACCCACCACCAGGCGCTGAAAACAATTCTTTTTGATAGCTAAAATAGCCTCTTCAGAATCCCCTTCCAGAATTGGAACACTGAAGCCAAGCTCATAGACAAACAAAACAGCCCATCTAGCTGCAATTGTTTCCAGCGCTACAATGGAGGAAGGCAGGGGAATAATCTCAGACAAAGCGCCAGGACTTCACCAGAGGAATTATGAACCACGGCTCCAATCCCTGCTACTCCCAAGTCTTCAAAGACCGCGCCGTCAAAATTCGTTTTCAACAAACCTACATCGAGTGGCTTCCAAATGACTTTCCTCGGCAGCCTCTTTGATTCAGGTTTCGCACAATGTTGCTGAAAGTCCGCCAAGTACTTATGTGCCAACTCTGGGGTCTTCTCAAGAGGTGCGACTGCCTCATTTAATCTGGTTTTGTTACGCCGATTCTAGATGAACCAGCAAACCATGATAAAACCTTCAGCTCCACAGGGATTCTGCAGCACCAACTTGAAAAGATCAACAAAAGATAAAGCTTGATTTGTCGCAATATGCAACTCATCAAAGTTAGTACCCCAGACCACCTTAACCTTCTCACAGCCCCATAATGCGTGAATTACAGTCTCAGGCTCTCTATTACAGCTTGTGCACCAAAGTAGGAAGTGACTCAGTACAGGCCCGCCACGCAAAGGTCTTAATTTTATTAGGCACTTTCAACCTCTAAAGGCCTGACCACATTTTCCTATTCACCACATCAGTTGACCCTGAAGCTGCACCACTATTTTCCCTTGCACACAACAGTTGGTAGCCAAGCTTCACCAAGTACTGACCATCCTTAGTTTTTGGCCAAATCAAGGTATCTTCCTGAGGAGTCAAACAGAGGGGGATGGACTTTATTTTTTGTGCCACAAACGGCAGAAAAACTCTTTCCAATAGATACACATTCCACCAACCCAAATCAGCATCAATGAGGTCTGCTACCTTCGCATTAGCAGATAGCAAGGAGGGAGGCGAGATAACCATGCCTGACCCTTCTCCTGGCAGCCAGCACTCCTGATAAATCTGGGCTGTTTGGCCATTACCCACTTTGTATCTAGCACCTTCAGCAACTAAATAACGAGCCTTAAGATCCGCCAAGCATAGGACCCGGATTTGACTTGAGCTGAAAAAATATCACTCGAAGGGAAGAACTTAGTCTTGAAAACCCGGTAAAATAGGGATTCTTTATCATGGACCAGCCGCCACACTTGTTTGGCTAACATGGCATCATTAAATTTCCTAAGCTCTTAAAACCCATCCCACCTTCAGTTTTTGGCAAGCACAAAGACTCCTAATTTTTCCAATGAATCTTCCGCCTTTCACCACGTTGGCCCCAAAAGAAATTCTTTATCATAACCTCAATTTCATTGCAAAGACTCATAGGTAGCTAGAAGCAACTCATAGCAAAGGTGGGAATTGCTTGAACAATGGCTTTCAATAACACCTCCCTTCCGGCTTGTGACAACAGTTTCTCCTTCCACCCTTGGAGTTTCCCCTAAATCGTCTCCTTTATATAGATAAAGCTTTCCTTCTTTTTTCTTCCCACCATTGCCGGCAACCCAAGATACTTTTCATACTCCTTAATTTCCAATACACCTAGGAAGTTCTTCAAATCTGTTTTGGTGCTATCAAGGACAGATTTCCCAAAGAAGAGGTTTGTCTTGGCGCCATTTATTTTTTGCCCGGATGCTCTCTCATATTGGGCTAAGGCAGATTGAATTGCTTGCACATCACCCATCTTTGCATGACAAAAAATCAAGCTATCATTGGCAAAGAAGAGATGTGAAATTTGTGGCCCATTCTTACAAAGTGAGAAGCCCCTAAGATCACCCGCTGCCATGGCTTTTTTAAGCAGCCCATTTAAATCCTCCGAGCACAACAAAAATAGGTAGGGAGATAGAGGATCACCTTGCCGAATCCCTCTTGTTGGCTTGATAAAACCACGAGGAACACCATTGATCAAAATGGAATATGAAATGGATTTTATTGTTGCCATCACCAACTCTATCCATCTACCATGGAAACCCATCTTCCGCATTAAGCTCTCCAAAAAAATCCACTCCATCCTATCGTAGGCCTTCCTCATATCCAATTTCATTGCCATATACCCCTTCTTCCCCCTTTTTTTTATCTTCATGTGATGTAACGTTTCAAAAGCCACCAAGATATTATCCGAGATAGCTTTATCAAATTGAAAAGTACTTTGGGATTCTATTACAACATAAGGTAAGAGACTTTTCAAACGATTAGCTAACACTTTAGAAATTAGCTTATACAAAATATTACATAAAGATATGGGCCTAAAATCAGAAACTCTTTCTGAATTTTTTAATTTTGGGATAGGGTGATATAAGTATGATTTATACTGGCTGGAATAGTACCTGAGTTAAGACAAGAGAGTACTGCACAAGACACATCATTGCCAATGGAATCCCAATAATGTTGATAGAAGATGGGGGGCATGCCATCCGGGTCTGGTGCTTTCAAGGGCATCATTTGCTTTAAAGCCATATCCACCTCTTGCTTCAAAAAAGGTTTCACCAAATCAGCATTCATAGAATCCAGTACAACATGGGAAATAGTGGCCAACACTTCCTCCAACTAATTCGGATTTGAGGTTGAGAAGAGCTCACTGTAATAATCAATAAACAACTGAGCAATTTGGTCATCCCCTTCAACCCACACGCCATTAGAATTTCTGAGGCGTTTGATGCCATTTTTCCTACACCTCTAAGAAGCTTTACCATGAAAGTAGCGAGTGTTTTGATCCCCTTCTTTAAGCCAATGCAGCTTGGAGCGTTGCTGCCAAAGCTTCTCTTCCTTGATGAGGAGTTCTCTCAATTCGGCCTTCAATTCATGTAACCGGTTTGCATTACCACTTCGCACCGCTTCCCCTTCCGCCGCCTTAACCTGCTGCTTCTTCTCAACTAATGCCCAAGAAATATTTCCAAAAGAAACCTTACTCCATTCTTTCAATTTCCTCTGATAGTGATTCACGTTAGCCTCAACCACTAACATAGGATTAGATGAAAAAAATGAACTTTCCCAAGCTGCTGCCACAATGGTATGACATGATTAATGCAAAACTTTTTTATTTTTTAGGAGAATTAGTGTAAAACTTTAAAATGATTTGTCTTAACTTTCATAAATTGCAAATAAAATAAAAAGCCTGAAATACATTTTAGACCTTTCAAGTTTGAGGTTATTATCATTTTAGCCCTATAAATTTTAAAATTCTCATTTCACATTTGATTCAATTTTTTGTTTTGCTTTTTCCATTTCAAAATTTTTACTTTGGTCCTTCATTTTAACCCTTCATGAACATTAAAATTGTGAAACGTAAGAGACCAAACAAAAAACTAAATCAAACATGAAGGGTCAAAATAAAAATTTTGAAACATAAAAAACTAATATAAAAAAAAAAAATCAAATACGAAGGGTTAAAATAAAAATTTTGGAATGTAAATTAAAGAACCAATGTAACGGAAAACCTATGAGAATCAAAACTTGTCTACTTCAAGAAAAAATAGCCTTGAATTCACAATGTGATAATGTCTAAAATCCACTAGAGAAACTGAGAATAAACTCTAAATTTTATTAATCTGATAACTAAAATGTCTTAGAGGCTAGAACATGTTTAAATAGTAAAATAAAAACCTAGGGCGATTAGGAAAACGCCTACTAAATCCTAATTTGCACTAATCACAAGATGAGGTGGCAAAATAGTAAATTTTACCAAGAACAACAAAATCGAGATAATTTCAGAATTAAAAACTACTTTCTCTAAGGGACATCCTAAAATAAACGAGACAATATTCTGAATTTTAAATTAAAATTTATAAAGGAAATAAATATTACAAAAAATGGCAAAAAAGGAAAATTTTAGGGACTACCCGAAAAGTGGCTTCAGTTGTGACCTAAGGTGATGATTTGTTTTATTCTAGTGTTATATTTCCCTACACGTCACCAATTTTTACGCGATTTTGTCTTTATCGTCGATGCTTTTTACTAGTACTTTTTATTAAATCGTTGTCACTGTGTATGTGTTTCACGATCAAATGGTCTTACTTGAGAATTCCTAGAAGTATGTACTTTTGTGATACTTGAAACCATAGAATCAAGGGATCTAAAGAAATAGAAATGAAACACCCCCCTCTCCCCGGGCTGAGAATTAGAGAGATCATAGTATAAAGTAAAGAAATGGAAAAAGTAAAATGCCAAAAGTTGAAGGAAAGAAAAGAATATAAAGCTAAAGTACCTGCTCACAAACCCAAGACCCCACCATACTTTTCTTTTTCTGTTTCCTTCTTTTAAATTTGTTTGGGAGTTTAGCAGGACGGACCCACACTAGGGTAGAGGGGGGCCGTTCCCCCACCCCCCCCCCCCCCCCTCCCAAAAATTTTAAAAAAAAAATTAAGATTTTCCCTTATATATATATATATATATATTTGTCTCTCCTCCTCTAAAATATTTAGATATTGACCTATAAGAAAATAAATAAATAAATAAATAAAATTCATGCCTCTTTAACTACAAAAACAAAATAAAAAAATAAATATGGACTAAACAAAAATCGCAGATAAAATAAAAACACTTATTTTGTATGTTATACTTTTTTGATGTGCTTTATAATATAAAATGTTTAAGAAATACTTATTTTGTATATAGTATTTTTGTTGAATATGAAATAGATGTTAGTTTTTATTTTCATAATTTTTTTTTTTGGTTCTAAGCTTTGGCCCTCCACAGGTATGAATCCTGGTTCCGTCCCTGGAGTTTAGAGAGGAAAGAAAATATTAAATTAAAATGGAATAGATCGGAATTAAAAGACTTAAGCTAATCTCCATATTCAAAGTTTAAGAAAATAATAATGAATAAAAAAATAAGGAAAAAAGAATAACTTTGTCTCAATTAATCAAGTGAAGAAGGTATTCAATTCCATTTGTTCCTTTGTTGTTTTTGTTTCAAACAAAAGAAGGATTTCTTGCTTTCACTCCTCTTAAGCATAAATTTATCTCATCTTATATTGATGAACATGAATAATAAATAAGAAAAAAAGAATAACTTTGTCTCAATTGATCAAGTGAAAGAGGGGTTCAATTCCATTTGTTCCTTTGTTGTTGTTGTTGTTGTTTTTTTTTTTTTCCAAACAAAAGAAGGATTGCTTGCTTTCACCCCTCTCAAGCATAAATTTATCTCAACTTATATTGGTGTTCATCATCGTATAAGAAAAGTTTAATATGTTTGCTTTACAATTTATTGAGTCATGTTTTTGGTAAATATTTTGATAGTATAATCATTATAAAATGAATTTGTAAAGGACGATGTTGATCCTTGTAAAGTCACAGTTATCAACTCTTTGCATGGTGTTTGGATAAAAGGAATATAGAAAGAAATGACTTATTGTTTCTTTATTTTGAAAGTTATAAACTTAGAATAGCAAAAGGAATGGAATGGTTAAATTTGTTCCACTTCCACCCACAATTTTTTATGGAAAATGCTAAAGGCACAACAAATTTCATTATAAAAGTTTTACATATTAACATAACAATGGACATCCTAGATTACACATTAACAAGATAATTAAGATATATATATATATATATATATATATATAAATGATACATCAATTTATCACATAACTGTGTTCAGATTAATTTTTTTTTTTCTTGTATACGTATTTGACTTATATGTAGTAAAATTTGCATTGTGCCTTTAATCACTCATTTTGTATTGCATGTGTTCAAAATAGTACATACTTATTAATTAAGTCAAAATTAGATGTTTATCCCCATTCAACTAAAGAACAGATAAAAAAAATAAAGAACAAAGGTGACATTAAATTCCTCTCTCTCTCTCTCATTTACATCTAACATCCAAAGAAAGAAAGAGATTACCAAATTTACAAGTTAAGTTTTTCATTCTTTCCCACTCTTTTACACTATCTAAATTCTATTTTGCAATCAAAAGAAAGGAATCATTGGTGTTATAAATATAGATCTACCCAATATAAATTATTCATGCAATTAACCAAACTGATCAGTGGTTATATACTTTAAAAGAGCCAATAATTGGTAGCTTGACCAACGAAGTTTTGAAGCCAAATCCAAGTTCTTGATCAATTCCTACGTGAGTATTGCTAGATTTTATTTTTTAAAAATAAAAAAATAGCTTGTTCTATATTATAGAAGTGAAATACAAAAAGGTTTTGTTGCTATTTTGAAATTAAAATTTATGATAAGTTACTAGGCATTCTTCTTTGCTTATACTCCAAATTTTTTTTTACTAAATTGAGAGATCCAAGCCCTATTTCATTTGGAGATGATCGTCCTTTTAAAATGCAGGCAGCATTTTATTGAAGTGTACAAAAATTTGTACTTGTTGGAAGAGTTCATTTTCCAGGTGAGTATCCAAATAATCCATTAATACTTATTTATTCACATACATATAGAACAATACCTAATCAAATAAAAGTAAAACACACACAACGTATTGATTTTCATTTTATACATATTGATTTTCATTTTATATCGCCAGCCTTTAGGCAAAACATTACTTATTAACTCAGTCAAAATTAGATTCTTTACCCCCATTCAGTTCAAGTCAAGGCACCGATAAAAAGCAAAGATTATAAATGATCTTGAGTTCTATAATTTTTTTCTTTTTTGTTCCTTCTTTTACATTTAACATCCTCATAAAAGAAAGAGATCATCTGATTCCTTTCTTTCTTAATTATTTCATACACTTCAATTGTTCAAAACTTAAATTCAACTACTAATTTGAATAATAAATGAAATTCAATCAAAAGGTTTGGACCGTCCCCAAACATCCCTGCTCAATTATATATTGATGATAAGAATTATTGTTTTTTTTATAAATTTATTTATTTTGTGCAAAACTAAAATATCTACACAGTAACTTGAACCTAAAACCTTTCTGAAGAAATATGATTTAAGAACAAGACACCAGAAACCCCTAACAGCAAAAGATTACCAGGCGAGGCTTCCATAATACAAACAATAGCAAACTTGACACAAATATTTATTAGTTGAGTCAATTTGCAGACATTCACCATATTAATAATCACTATTATTTACTAGTATTGGGGAAAACAGTACAATACTTCTTCTTAAGTCAAAATTAGATGTTTACCCCATTCAACTAAAGCACAGATAAAAACAGTTATAATTTTTTTTTTTTCTTTCTCTTCTGTTTTTTCCCTTACACTTACCATCCAAAGAAAGAAAGAGCTCATTTGATTCCTTTATTATTATTATTATTATTATTATTATTATTATTATTACAAGTTAAGTTGTTCATTCTTTCCCACTCCTTCACACTATCCAAATTCTATTTTGAAATTCAAAAGAAAAGATTTGACAAAATGGAGCTTTAAATAGAGATCTTAGCCAACATAAATTCATGCAATCAAACAGATCAGTAGTAATATATTTAAGAGAGCCAACTTGGCAGCTTGACCAGAGAAGTTTCTAAGCTAAAACCAAGTTCTTGTTCCTACGTGCATGAGTACTGCTTTGCTATTGTACATTTTTCTATTAAAAAATTTATAAATAAATAAAAAGTAGATTATGGTGTATTATAGAAGTGAAATGATATAAGTATTTGTTGCTATTTTGCAATTTGAATTTATGACAAGTTAATGGGTATTTTTACTTAGCTTAAACTCCAAATTTTTTCACTAAATTGATAGGTCCAAGACTCCAAGCCTAGTTTCATTTGAAGATGATCTCCCTTTTTAGTTCAAGGAGTGATTAAAGGGTGCGTTCTGTTGAAGTGCTCGGAGAGTTATACTCGCTTGTAGCGTTCATTTTCCAGGTGAGTATCTATAATAATACTTATTCACATATATAATATAGAACACCTTTTCAATTAAAAGCGAAACACCCACTATCAAGTCCAATAGACAAAAGTAGAGAACCCACCACTTCCAAGTCCTGCTGACAAATTAGTTGTGTGTGTGTTTGAGAGAGACACAAAGAGAAATAGAGCTTCAACATTTCAGTGATAGTTATCCTCTTATCTTCAACGAAGTTTCAAAATGCCATTCTCGGTGGTATAATGAATGAGATTGAGACTTGAGAGAGTGGTTTGGGTGAGATTGAGAGAGTCTAAGGGTGAGTACTAAGGAGAGCGATTAAGAATGAGTGAGAAGGAGACCTGAAACCTAGGTCGGGTTCCTTAAAAAAAAAATCATCGGGTCAATCACTGGGCCGTTATAAGCACTCGAACCCAACCCACAACTGACCTAAAGTTGAAAATAACTCAAATGTGAGATCCTGGCACCCAAATTGAACAAACTCAAACCCACCCAAAACATGTTGGGTCAAGCAAGTGGGCCGTATTGGTTAGATCCTGCTTAGCCCTAATTAGATTAGGATAAAATCATAAAAATGACAAAGATAATCTCCATGTTAAGGGTAACTTTTTTAAAAGAATAAAAATGGAGATAAAAGTATAACTTCTGTCTCAATTAATGGGGGGAGAAAAAGGGATGTCATTTCATTTTTCCTTAGGTTGGTGTTTTTTCCTCCAAGGAAGAGAAGGATTCCTTGCTTTCATCCCTCTCAAGCTAAAACTCTTTCCATAACACCGTTCATCATGCAAATATAAGTGAAGTGATCACAATATAGTTGCTTTATTATTTCTTTTGTCCTTTCTTTTTTGTAAAATCTTTGACATGATTGCATAATCATAATTTAATGAAACCATAATGGACAGTGTTGATCCTTGCAAAAGTTCGTCTAATTACAAAGGGTTTGGATTGAAAGAATCTAGAAAGAAACAATCGCATGTGAATAACATATTGTTTACTTATTTTAGAGATTATAGTAGCAAAGGAAACAAAATTGTTGGATATTACCCACCTCAAATTTGTATGAAAAATATTAATGATAATGTTAATTTTACTACAAAAAGCATAAAAATTAATATATTAGTGGATCCGATTAGTGTCACATCCACATAATAATGAAATTTCTTAATAATTTTTAGGTTAGTGCTTATGAAACATCTGGAATTAAACAAAACACTACATATTAATTGAGTCAAATTAAATTTTTTCCCACTCATTCAAAGAACAAATACAATCAAGGAATATATAATGATAGTAAAGTTCTATTTTGGTTTTTTTAAATCCTTTCTTTAACATTGAACATCTACGAAAAGAAAAAAATCATTTGATTCATTTCGTTTCTAGTTCATTACATATTAATTTATTCATTCCTTCACACTCCTTTAAGCTTTCTAGATTTTACTGGTGACACTATAAAATATAAATATAAATCTACCCAGCCTAAACTCATGCAACCAAACGGACAACAAGGTTTTGAAGACAAACCCAAGTTCTTATTAGTGCGAGTATTTCTTGAAATTCTTTTTAAAATAAAAAATAAAAAAAAGTAGCTTGTGTTGTATTATATAAGTGAGAAATTGTATAAGATTCTGTTGCTATTTTTCCATTTGAATTTATGATGAGTTAACAAGCATTTTTACTTTGCTTTCGCTGCAATTTCTTTCAGTGAATTGAGAGATCCAAGCTTGTTTTCATTTGAAGTGTGAGAAGAGTTGTACTTGCTCGTTCAATTTCTTGTTGAGAAAATAAGATAATCTTTAGTGTGTGTGTGTGTGCATATATATATATATATATATATAGAACACCTATTCAATTAAAAGCAAAACACACACAACTATCAACTCCAATAAGACAAGCAAAGTATTCACCACTTTTCAGTTCTCTAGACAAATTAGTTTTGTGTGTGTGTGACAGAAGCATAGAGAAATGGGGCTTCAACACTTCAGCGATGACCATCCTCTGATATTCAATGAGGTAGAAGTTGATTATTGTACGTGTAATGGGTGTGATGAAAAAATTCCGGCTAAGAATTCATGCTACAGTTGCAGAAAATGTAACTTCGACCTTCATCCCTCATGTGCCGAACTAACCCGCGAGTTGCAGCACCCCTTACACAGCAAACACCCTCTCATTCTCCACAAAACACCACCGTATGATGAGGGGACTTGCACGTGCAAAATCTGTGATGAACCTTGCAAAAGGAGGCGGTTTGTTTACCACTGTCCCCTTTGCAAATTTGACGCTCATGTCAAGTGTGTTTTGTTTTCGCTGTCCATTGAAACCGAAATTCACAACCACTCATTGACCTTATTCGGGAAGTTCATCACGTTTATTTGTGATTTATGTGGTAAAGAAGGCAAAAGCATGCCCTACCTATGTGATAGCATTATTTGCGGATTTTGGGCCCACCGTAAATGTGCTTCTTTACCACGTATGGTCAAATGTATGCGTCATAAACACCCTCTCATCCTCACTAATTCTATTAAGGATGATCATTCTGAGCACCGAGTTTGCCAACTTTGCGTGAAACATATAGACACAAACCATGGGGTTTATTATTGCTCAACTTGTGATTATGTTGCCCACCTTGATTGTGCTACAGACAAGAATGGCATGGATGAAAATTTTATGCGGGAATCTAAAGGCAAGAAACCTGCTGAGTTAACAAATATGCTGAAATTTGAAGATTTGGAGCTTGATGAATTCACCAATGAATTATCTTATAGTGTCCAAAAAACCAAGGTGGGTGAGGGTGAAATTAAAATACCCATAGAAATCAAACATTTTTGTCATGAGCATGACTTAAAACTTATTGATGAGCTTGAGGACTACAGAATGTGTGACGGATGTATACAGCATATCTTCCCTCCATTTTATAGTTGCATTGAGTGTAACTTCTTTCTTCACAAATCTTGTGTAGAATTACCACGTAAAAAGCGACACCCACTTCACCAACACCCTCTCACCCTTGAACTAAATAGACCTATATTCTGGTGGAATAGATGTCGTGCTTGTCGGTGTCAAAGTAATGGCTTTATCTACAGCTGCAAGGAATGTGGTTTTGTCCTTGATGTCTCATGTACTTTGATCTCAGAATTAGACACTTTAACTCACATTGGTCACAAGCACCCCCTAATCTTCTCTAGCACAACTAATGATGAGGAGTGTAGTGCTTGTAATTCTAAAGGAAAAATCTTTCGTTGTACTAAATGTGAATTCACTTTGGATTTTAGATGTGCTACATTACCGCATACCGTAAAGTACAAACAACACGAGCATCCATTTACCCTTAATTATATTGTTGAAGATGACTCAGGTGAATATTATTGCGATATTTGTGAAAAAGAACGAGACCACCCAAAATATTGGTTCTACTATTGTGAAGAATGTAGTTATCCTGCTCATTCCAAATGTATTTTTGAAAAACACTTATATTACAATTGGTGGGAAGACTACCGAAATATTAAGTTCGGGAGCAGTTATATATTATATGCACCGTCCACCAACATCCCCTTACTCTTGTTCAGGAGACTCAGGGCGTCTCTCATCATTGTAACGAGTGTGGTCGAACTTGCTGGGATATAGCCTATGTATGTGCCACGTGTAATATCAGTTTTGACAGGCGGTGTGTGGAAGAAATGTGAAAATGACATAATTGGCATCCAGCTCCTATCAAGGATGGACACTGCTTAAGAGTTGTGTTGATAAGACACTATCTATGTATGTATGTATTTAACTTCTTTTCTTTGCATCCATATGGAAAATTGTTCTTATTATCAACAAAGAAGTATCTTTTTCAAGTAATTATCCGTTTCTTTCTTATTTCATTTTTATTGTTATAACTGAATTTGAAATAGTGATGAAATGAATGATGAATGTATTAATGCTGTGCTTCATTTAAAGAGTGAAAACAATAAATTGGAAATATTTATGCTTAAAGCTTAAATGAATACACACTAAAAGCTTCGTGTGAGAGTCAGAGAACATATTTTATTGGAGCTAACCAACTACGTTTCTAGCCAAAAAAGCGATGCTAGCCCATTGGGTAATCTGAATTTATTCATCGACTACTCACGGGGCACATGTAGACCTTTCTTCTCCTTTTTTTTTTTTTTTTTGGTCATTGATTCGGTAAACACTACACACATGTCAAATACAACAACGTTGCCGCTATTTAATTGGTTATAAAGAATGTCAAGATTATTGGTTATAGCGATTTAATTGCAGTCTATCCCTTGAATACATATATGGCTAGTCCCACTATGGCTCTATAATCTTATTTATCCGTAAACCTGCCAACACGTACAGAAACCAAATGGAAAAAAAATCAATGAAAATTAAATTTATATTGTTTTTCCCCAATTGTTTCAGATAATGAGAAAATGTCATCATTTACTCATACAATAATATAAAATGTTAACTCAAACATCATAATTGAATTTTCTTTTTAATCTATTGAAAATTCATTAAATCCAATAATTATATTCAATGAAATTATATTTTTCTTTTTTTTTTACAATCATTTCAAAAAGATAAATGTTACGTTCATAACATTTTTATAACACTTCTACAACAATTAAAGTATATCAACACTTTCACAACATTTTTACAATCTGCCACTTAAGATTTATTGTGAAAGTATTGTTGATATGACACTTTTTTTTTCAAAAAATAAAAATAAATAAATAAATATCATAAAATAACACTCTACTTTCCTTTAAACCTCATTTTTCTAGTCTAAACAGAAAAAATTTACAAAGTCTATGGTAAACTATAATAGATTTTACTTGTTAAATTATCTGATGCCTATTCTAGTTGACTAATATTCACGTGTAAGTACAGTTTCTTCTTCATTGGGAAGAATTTTCTAGCATAATCTTTTTTTCTTTTTCTTTTTTTGAGAATCCAGCAGAAGCTTTTCACCAGATTGAAAGAGACATTTTGTCAAGAATTATAAAACTGTTGGCCTCACGGTGAATATCTTCCCTCCATATCTGTGGAGCATAATCATTTTTAACATCATGCATAAGCAGCTCCTGTACACTTTTTTTTTTTGGGATAAAGCAGCTATGTTAACTAAACTATATGTTTTTCTAAATAAAAACAATTTTAATTTTCCTTTCCTTTATTCTTTGAGAACAACCAATTAAGCAAGCATCACAGCCCTCTTTTGCTTTTCTCTTCTCTTTTTTTGCTTTTAGACTTCAGCTATAATTTTCATGTATGAAAGCTTTCTAAGAAGCAAGCAACAAAGATTCCTTTTGTAATTTTCCTCCTCTTCTAAACCAACATTCACTTGATTGGAACAATTTTACTGCTCACCGACTACCCGACCTCCCTTCCTTCTTACTTTCTCATATAGATATAATAGAGTAAAAGAAATCCTAGAAGCAGTCATGTATGTTTTTAGAAAAACCAAACAAACCATACTCAGCCCTATATAGATCATGTGGGGCCCGTGGGCCTGATAACCTCGGCCCATCATATAGCAAGCCCGAGGCCCATGCCGAGGAGCGCAAACTATTTCTGAGAAGGAGGGGGGGAAAAGAAAAGGCCTCCTCGGCCACAGTCCGAGGAGCAATCCCTCAGTTGTAAGAAAACACATAGCCATTTTCTAATATAAGTTTGGCCATGGTGATCAACGGCCAGCACCTAAGCCTTTCAACCCACTCTCTATAAATGTATTGTTTGGGCTTGTTGGGCCGGGAACCTAACATTCAACTCAAATTGAGTCCTTACAATTGGCGCCGTCTGTGGGAAGGATTAGGGTGCTGGCCGGTGCAGAAGGTAAATGTTCCAAGTTGTAAGACTTTGATTTACAGTAGACTGAATGAGATAAAGTTCTAAGTTTTAATTTCTAAGTGTTTGCTTTACGATAGATTGGAAAAGGTAAATGTTCCAAGTTGTAAGACTTTGATTTACAGTAGACTGAATGAGATAAAGTTCTAAGTTTTAATTTCTAAGTGTTTGCTTTACGATAGATTGGAAAAGGTAAATGTTCCAAGTTGTAAGACTTTGATTTACAGTAGACTGAATGAGATAAAGTTGTAAGTTCTAAGTATTTGTTTTACAATAGATTGAATAAGATAAGAGTTCTAAAGTTTAAGTATTTATTGCGCAAAAAAAAAAAAAAACAAAAAAAAAACAAAAAAAAAAACGAAAGAGGAAAACAAAAGATCTTGATATTATTGATTCAAACATAAACAAATTACATACTACAATCAGAGGCTCAGGTAAGCCTGTGTTACAAGGAAATTTACAAGCTAATAGCCACCTGCTATTCCTAACTACTCCTACAATCAGAGGCCCAGGTGAAGCCGCCCCGGGGGAGAACAGGAAGGAGGGAAGTGTCAACTCGTGCCTTTATTGGCATAAAGAGAATGGGAGAGCTTGACACAAGGTGGAGGAGGTGAAGGACAATCATGCCCTCAGGCCCCCAACCACTCCCTCCTCGGCTGGGCAGTGCTGAAACAGAGAGAGAAGCAGACGCAGGGGCTCGGGGGTATCCTTCCCCATGATGTTCCCTCGATTCTCTCCGTCCCTCTCGAGCGTTGGCCGTAGGAGACGGCAACCCTCGAGCACCGCCCATGAGGTGAATTCATGCGCCTTCCTCGTCGGGGGTGTGCTCCGAGGAGAGACATGAGGTTTTCTAACAACACCCCTCTGGGATACCTCGAAGGGCACCATCAGGATTACGCCCAGACTCGGCCGCACCGAAAGCCCAGTGGGGGCTGCGGCCATACCGGTTCTTTTCAGTCCCGGCAACAATTCCGGCGGGGTTATTAAAAGAAACTGTGGAGTTGGAAGAAGGTGTTTTGCTCTGTTTGTGCTGAGAGGTTCATGGGTTGTGGGGTAACCATCTACTTACTTTATATAGGGGATGAGAGTTTGGTGAGAATTAATTCGTGCAGAATTCGAAAAGGGTATTATCAGCCGGATCAGTAATGAAATCTCCAATTTCCAAGGAGGCCACGGACGGCTGGACTCGTGTCAGTTTACGAGGGCATTAATGAAGGCGCGTTTCGCGCACCGGAGCGTTGAGCGCGGAATACGAACAGACAGAAGGGCGAGTCATAAATGAAAAAGATGGGGCCTCGAGCTGGAGGCGAGGTTAATGCCACGTGTAAAGACTATGGCCTGATGCAAAGAGTAAATCATTCCCAGTAAAATGATCTGAGGATAAACTTCCACTTACAAAAATACATATATATATATTTTACAGAAAATTGAAGTGGTAGACAGAGCCAAGGTATTGCATGGTCCTCGGACCCAAACCTATGGTAAAACTACACACACCAATTATATTTTATAAAAAATTGAAGTGGTAGACAGAACCAAGGTATTGCATGGTCCTCGGACCCAAACCTATGGTAAAACTACACACACCAATTATATTTTATAAAAAATTGAAGTGGTAGACAGAGCCAAGGTATTGCATGGTCCTCGGACCCAAACCTATGGTAAAACTACGCACACCATTATACTTAAGTACTAGACAGAACCAAGGCATTGCTTATGGGGAAACTAGGTGCTTACAGAAAATTGAAGTGGTAGACAGAACCAAGGTATTGCATGGTCCTCGGACCCAAACCTATGGTAAAACTACACACACCAATTATATTTTATAAAAAATTGAAGTGGTAGACAGAGCCAAGGTATTGCATGGTCCTCGGACCCAAGCCTATGGTAAAACTACGCACACCATTATACTTAAGTACTAGACAGAACCAAGGCATTGCTTATGGGGAAACTAGGTGCTTACAGAAAATTGAAGTGGTAGACAGAACCAAGGTATTGCATGGTCCTCGGACCCAAACCTATGGTAAAACTACACACACCAATTATATTTTATAAAAAATTGAAGTGGTAGACAGAGCCAAGGTATTGCATGGTCCTCGGACCCAAGCCTATGGTAAAACTGCACACACCATTATACCTAAGTACTAGACAGAACCAAGGCAGTGCTTATGGGGAAACTAGGTGCTTACAAAAAATTGAAGTGGTAGACAGAACCAAGGTATTGCATGGTCCTCGGACCCAAACCTATGGTAAAACTACACACACCAATTATATTTTATAAAAAATTGAAGTGGTGGGCATAGCCAAGGTGTTGCATAATCCTCGGACCCAAACCTATAGGAAGCTAAATAAGTATCGCGCATTACCTGGGTATTATGTGGTCTTCGGACTCAAACCCATAAAGGAAATAGATGATCCGAGAAAAGCCAAAGCGTTACTAAATGTCAAGCTAAAATATAATCCTTCGATTCATATTTGGATAGTAATAAATGATCCTATGATACCAACAGTGAATGGAATACCATAGCAAAGCAAACAAGATACAGTATCATTAAACGAAAGCAAAATCTCAAGTATTCGATTCAAAAAAGAAAGTGCACGATTCTCTTACAAGGCCACTGAGTCAGAAAACGGAATAATATCAAAGAAAAAAAAAAAAAAATAATAAAAAATAAAAAATAAAAAAGGCTATCCTAGGCTGTATGCTGGTTTCTTCAACTCAGTAGGTAAATCAAAAGGCTGGGACCAAAGCTCAAAAGTTAGATTTCTAAAAATCCATCGGAGGACTGGCCACGTCCTGAGGTCTTTCCTGACCCTCGGTTACGACCTCCCCCAACGCTATCTGGGGCTCGACCTCCTCGAATGGTTGGCCAGTTAACGGAACCTCCTCGGCGGTTTTGTCTTGACTTTCAACCAAGGGTAGAGAAGACTCCTCCTCAGGAGGGGCAAGCACAATCTCGCGAATGGCAGTAGGATAATATACCCTGTCTTCCCTTCTAAGATCAGATGAAGCATCAATCCCTGCTTGGTTGAGGGCTTCATGCCAAGTTTGAGAGCAATAATGCCTGCACACAGCAGGAACTTGAGCTTGGAAGATGGCTTCAGTCTTGGCCACCCCTTCTGCGAAAGCCTCGTCTTTTGCTTCTTCCACAGAACGCTCAGCATCTGTTCTTGCAAAAATTGCCTCGTCTCTGGCTCTTACAGCCTCGTCCCTGGCATATTCAATAACACCTTTGTCATGGATGGCTTTGGTCAAATTTTGTTTTACGTAGGAAACGTCCTCTTTGGCCTTCTGTAATTGGTTTTCAACCTCTTGCAAGCGGGCAGCTTGATCCTCAGCTTGCTTCCTAACCACGGCTAGGTCAGAAACAGCAGCGTCCCTGGCCTTCGCCATTTCTGCCAGATCCTCGGTCGCCTTTTTCAGGTCGGCTTCAGATCTCTTAAGAGTTTTAGCCGCTTCTAAGAACTTATTGCGCTCCTGCGCTAAGGCCTGACTATGGTCATCAACCTCTTCGCCCAACCTAAAAAGGGCTTGGACGGCCTGCCGACAAAAACAAGCAGCTTTATAAAGAAAAAGAAAAATACTAAGCAACAGAAATTTCTAGTAAAAAGAACAGTTGCCAAAGGACCTACCATGCCTAGATATTTCTTAAGGTCGAGGACAACCTCCACCCCAGTCATCCTCTCTAGCTCAGCCATATCAATGGGGAGAAGAAGAGATTTCTCTAGGGCCTCGGCCACGAGAGCTCCCTCGTCTCCTTGAGACCCTCGTATTGATGCGTTGTCCATTAAAGGCTGGTCATGGAGCATGGCAGCAGGCAGCCATGCTTGAACCTGGGACTGCTGGATGACCTTCTTGCCTTTCTTTTGATCACCGAGCTTCAACTGCTTTGGGGGTCTACGAGTCTTACCCTCCTCGGGCGAAGAATGGGATTTGCTCCCATCTATTGGATCCTTGCCCTTAGAAAGCCTTTTCCTTTTCGGATCAGGAGACTCAGTAGAGGGGGCAGCTATTATCAGGGTGGAAGATGACCTGGTTTGCATGGTTGATATCTGGGGCTGAGATGCTGGGGGCTGGGACTGTAACTCCCCTGGTACATCCTTCTTGGAACCGCCTTCAAGCAGGTCAAGAAGACTTGTCTGAGGCTGTTTCTTTAAACCCATCTCTGCTGGAGTGCTAACTCTTAAGGCCTGAAGGTCGGCTTCGGATAAGTGAGGGTCCCCTAGGTCACCGGGAGGATCCTCGGACTGATCAGTTAAGTTAAATACACTATACTCGTCCTCGGAGGAACTCAATTCAACCACCTCCCTTACTTTCTTAAATGGTCCTTTCTCGGCCACTGTTACTTGCCGGGATGAAGAAGGACCTGATAGTGGAATACCTTCAGGTACGTAAGACCCCCCAGTAAAAGAAAAACCGCTCTCCACCACGGTAATCTGCGTAAGCCGAGGATCACGAGCTGTAATTACGTGCTGCGGAACAGGGAATGATGTCTGAGCTGGGTCACACTCGAGGATTTTATGAGCAGCTCTGACTTGGTTGTCAGCTTCGTTCAAAAAGAGGTCCGACCTGAGAACGGTTTCCAAATCCGCCTTATTAACTAGGTGGAAATGACGTGTAAAGGCATGCGGATCTGCGAAAAGAAAGGCGAAACTTCCCTGGTTAGCCAACCAAATCGAATATACAGATATAAAACTTGAAGGTGCTGAAACCTAGATTATTTTGTACATCGGAGGCCCTACCTGGCTCCCCCTCTACAGTTGGGCAGTGAAAGCCGTCGTGCCACTCTCCCGACACTATGAGGAAGTCTTGGTTCAACCCTTTATTAGAATCGGGAAGACACTGGATAAGACGAACCCTATCGTCCCTTGTCTTCATATAATATGTCTTACTCCTCAGGTGATGAAGGTTATAACACCAATTCACATCATGGTGAGTCAGTCTCAGCCCCATTTTCTCATTCAGGGTATCTACACACCCTAGTATCCTAAACACATTTACAGCACACTGAGTGGGTGCCAGGCGGAAATGCCTAAGGTAATTGAGGGTCACCGGCCTCATAGGGATTCTCATCCCTCCTTCTACAAAAGCAACTATTGGAATTACGACCTCACCCTCTCTCCTTCTAAGGTACCACTCTCCTTCCTCACAGTACTTCAAATTCACATTATTGGGTATCCCATACTTAGCCATGAATTGGTTCATCATCTCGTCGGACTCGACCAACTTCTTAAACTTACCCATTCCCCAAAAGACAGCTACAAGCTCTAAAAAAGAAAAGGAAAAGTGAAAGCAGGGAAATTTGGGGTCACTAGACAAAGAAAACTTACAGAGGTATGACGATACTCTTCAGATAGTGTGCCAGTCAAGTCAAGTTCAAACTATGCGCATCAACGATGGTAATCGTGAAAATAATGGAACCAGGCAAATCAAACAGACATTTATACTCTCCCTTAATTTCTCCAAAAGAAACCGCTTGCTCATAAAGGCGGGGGATCATGCCATTAAAAGTGGGAAACGTGGCGCCGCCATACTTTAATGAGGGCACTCAGTAAGCCTCGAAATGCTAAAAGCGCGCATCGGGCAGTCAAGAAGCCGCCAGCATCAGTATAAACTGAGGTGAGACCATTCGTCCAGTGAGTCCGCATGTATCAAAACCCTCCTCCCCGTTCGAGAGAACGTGCAGCAGAGTTTTGAGGGGCTATTGTGGGGCCCGTGGGCCTGATAACCTCGGCCCATCATATAGCAAGCCCGAGGCCCATGCCGAGGAGCGCAAACTATTTCTGAGAAGGAGGGGGGGAAAAGAAAAGGCCTCCTCGGCCACAGTCCGAGGAGCAATCCCTCAGTTGTAAGAAAACACATAGCCATTTTCTAATATAAGTTTGGCCATGGTGATCAACGGCCAGCACCTAAGCCTTTCAACCCACTCTCTATAAATGTATTGTTTGGGCTTGTTGGGCCGGGAACCTAACATTCAACTCAAATTGAGTCCTTACAGATCATAATCCCAGGTTCCAAGCAGCTGCAATCAACATTTTATTTCAGAAACTAGGCCAAGCTCATTTGTCTCTCCCACTTAAGGTCCTCAGAGAATTCAGAAAGTGCAGCTCGAGGATTACCATTTGATATAGATAAGTAATATTGAGCAGTCCCATCATCGACTTGCATGCTTCTCTTCAATGAGTCAAGAACCTTTCTCTTGCCTTGTTCGGTTGTCATCTTATTCAACATATAGCTAGAGTTTCCACTCGGACCACCTTCAAGATACAACACTGCCACTTCCCTTTTTGCATAGGTATCTAGCTCGATGTAGCATGCTCCATTTACAAGAATGTCAGGATTGCTTATTGGGATTAACAACCTCTCCCTTGAATATATTCCATGGTCACTCATCATGTTGTTTAAACGTTTTATGTCCATAACCTGCTAACACCAAAAACAGAAAATTAAGAATGTACACATGAGTACACAGACTATGTACAGGACAGGAAGAGCAAACCAACTTTTAGGACTATCAATTTGCATGCAGGAAAGAAAAGTTCAAAATTTATTCTTTAAGTACAATCTAGACCTCAATAACCAAAAGGGTAAAACAATTTCTGTTAGGTATCTCCTGTTGATATATTTTTCTTATATATCATAATTTATGGAATATTATCTCTTTTCTATATCAAACATTCATTTAAAAATGGAAAGAAAATTTTACCTATTTTATCAATGTCTTATTATCTTTTAAGATTCAAAACTTATAAAAGGGAAACAAGCTACATAAAAAAGAAGGGGAAATACAGAACCAAGACTTGTAATCAAAGAGAAAAAATAATAAAGGAACATTACAATTACCTTTCAAAAATTAAAAAATATAGCATCCCATATTCTCAATGAAATATTTTATTCACATTAGTATAAATTTGTGTATAAGCAAACAAATATGGGGATAATCACATTAAAAAAAAATCTAGAGTTTGATAATATTTTCATGTCAAACTCTGACGTTTTAAGTGCACAAATGCTCACAATATTACAATTTGAACATTTTAAGTTTATATTAACCAACATAATGGAAATTCATGTAAAGAATATTTTGAGTCTGTCTAGGTACTAAAAAATCCTTTCATTCATAAGTGGATTTTTTACTTTGAAAAGATCGGAAAATGACATATTTGTACGTAAAAATAAAAATTTATAAAAAAAAAAAACCCTAAAAAAATAATTACAATAAAATGAATATTCTATTTTTGTGGGTTTCCTACACTAACATTCCATTACCATATAATTTTTACTCTAGAGTAGTTACATATATATTCATTCATAATTTGATTTCACCTGTTCTCAATCATTCTGCATAAAATATTCTCATGAAACAACCATTACAAAATATTCATTACCCTAATAACGCAACAACAACAACAACAACAACAACAAAGCCTTAGTCCCAAAATTTTGGGGCCAACTATTGATCCTCAACAAATTAGTTAGGGTCAGCCATATGTATGCACAAAGCTAAACCACTTATTGATTTCCTAAAAGCAATGACAGAGGTGTGCACAAAACTAAGCCACTACATGATTACCTAATAGCAATAACACAGGAGTCCACAATCACGCCAGCCAGATAAACAAAAAAAAAAAAAAAAATTTGCGTTTACTCATAATCTGATTTCATCATGTTCTCAACCATTATCCATAAACTATTTTCATCAAAAAATACTCGTACATAATACCCTCTGCACACCTACTTTTTCCAATGTCCGTAATAGTGATAACATAAGTTTGTGCAAAACTAAAACCTCTATAGGGTAATTCAACCTAAAACTTTTTGAAGAGGTATATTTTCTGAACAAGACACCAGGAATCACTAACAGCAAAAGATTACCAAGTGAGGGTTCCACAATACAAACAATAGCTAGCTGCTTGACACAATTATTTACTAGTTGAGTCAATTTGCAGACATTCACCATATTGACAATCACCAATGCAAAATGTTGAACATATTGTAGGACCTTATGAATTTTCTCAAGGGAAATGCTTATATCAAAACAGAGAAATCAATCTCAATATCCTTTCTCTTCTTTTTAGTTTCTCCACCAGCATTTTTCTTTGTATCACCCACCTTTGAGAACTCCTACTTTATATTGCAATTCTTAAATTTTTTTTTTTTTTTTGATAAGTAAGCAATTCTTAAAATTTCGAACACCCAAAATGACACAATAAGAAACAATAAGCCTTTTTAGCAATTAAACGACAAGAAAAGAAATTAGGAAACTTGCATCCAAACTTGGTGATCACTGATCACATGGCTTTGAAACACTAGTGCCAATCATACCAACCAAACAATAATCACAATTGCATGCATATTGATCCATCATACATAATCCAGTATCTTAGACAAAATTCCTAACTTATGAACTAAAATTTTTCTTGACTCTCTCTCTCTCAAATAGCTAGTCAACATTTTCTTTTATGTGCACATTGAAAATTTATTCCTTCCTCATAAGAAGTATACCCCAAAAAATAATAATAATAATAATAATAATTTTCCTTTCTCTTTCCCACAGTTTCTAGGAAAACAAACAGCACCTACCCCACATAAATGTACAGTTCATACTTCATACAGATAACATATGTATATATAAAAGCCTCAATCAACGGTCATATTCATTATTTAATTTAACAAAAAATGTTCTAACATCAAAAACTAAGCTATACTATATGCATTAACTAAAAACCTAACAAATTTAAAAAACAATTTCCTGTCCTTTCCCACACTTTCTCGATAACCAAACAGAAATTGAGAAATTGAAAAATAAATAAATAAATAAATAAACCTGAACAGAGTACTTGACAGCGAGACTAGCGACACTATCTCCTCTAACAATCCGATGCGAAATCGCGAACTTCCAAATCCCACTGTCTCTCCAGAAGCTTCCAGAGACAGGCTTTCCGATCACGTCTCCGAGTTTCCACTTAGCCTTGAAGGCCTCGACAACGAGCTCGTAGGCGACCGAGTTCCAGACTCGGCACACGCAACTCGCTCGAGCGAGCTCCGAGACCCCGCCGTCGCCGCCGCCGCCGCCGCCGAGCCTCTCGAGGATCAGGCGGAGAGTGTCGCGGTACGTAAGGACCGAAGAGAGGTTGGAAGAGGTAGTTATTATTCCCGTTGCGGATTCCGATGTGGTTGTCGCGGTGAGGATTTCGTCTTTGTCGCCACAACAACCCATTTTTAGAGAGAGAGAGAGACAGAGAGAGAAAGAGAGATTGGGTTTTTGAAGCTGGTGGCTTGTGAAGTGTCGCCGTAACAAAAATATAAAATGTGATTTTATTTTCGGAGTTTGGAATGGTTGGTGGTGGATAACATTGACATGGAATTAGATGGGCTTCAATTATTACTTTTATTATTTATCTCCAGGAAATGCTACCAACTTCCTTAAAGTCACTTGTTAATAATTTATTTAAAGAAAGTTTTTATAAAAAAAAATAATAATAATTAATATTTTGATAATTTTTTTTATTTTTCATAAAAATGATATTAAAATTTTCTTAAAATAGATTATTAATGAGTGCTCTAAGAGCACTCGTTAACATGACCATTTATCTATATCAAGAATTTTTTTTTCTCAAAAATAAAATTAGAAAAAATTATAAATGTACAGTTTGTACACTTTCTATACATAAAATGATAAAAAAAAAAATAGTATTAGACAGATTTTGATTAAATTATATTTGATATTTCTACTAATTCTTTAATTTAATTTTTTATTATTTAAATAATTATTCTCTATAAATATTTCTTTGTTAAATTAGTGCTTTTTTTTAATAGGAAACAAATATTGTATTAAGAGAAATGAGGCAAACTAGGAGAAGAATCTATTTTATCTGCTTCTCTCAGAGCCCAAAACATAGAGGAAAATAGAAGAGATGGTGATGATTCTTTCTCGATTACGTTAGGAGGCCCAGGCCCAACTAGTTAGTAAGTGTGCTGCAGAGTTGGGCTCACAAAAACTATGTTTGGTTGGATAGAAAATATTTTTTGATCTTAAAATAAATTTTTGAAAAAGAAAATATTTTCAATGTTTGGTTGCATTTTTAAAAATGCTCTGCAAAATATTTTCACTTGAACGGTGATAGGTAGTGACTGATGGCAGCGGTTGGCAACTAGAGATTTAGAATGTTAGTAGAGGTGGTGGCTGGGTGGCTAACAGTAGGAGAGGGTGGCCAACATTTTTAGTTGCCCCAAATACATAAAAATGCGGAAAGTATTTTTTGGAAATCAATTTCCGTCCAACCAAACACATGAAACAAATATTTTTTGAAAAATTGAGAAACTAATTTTGAACTCTTCAATCAATGGTGCAATGAACTAATGTGGACGATTAGTGGAGCTCTGTATTGGTACAATTGCACAAGAAACATCCCCTTCAAAAATAACCTTTTGAAGCCCAAGTTTTTAGCTTTATTGACAGCTAGAAGAGCACGCTTCGATTTAGCCCGTATTGCTTCTCCAGTAAGGTCAAAAGAAGCCCATGTGAAGAGAATTTTGTCTTAGAGGTTCAGGTTACAGAACAAGGCAGCTAGACAAGTGTGGTTGTCTCAGTTAGCATCATCATCAGATAGAGTAAGGGTGAGTTTGGATTGAACTTATTGTTGCTGAAACTGAAAACTGAAAATACTGTAGCAAAATAATTTTTAAATGTGTAAATAGTACCGTAGGACCCATTTTTAATATTTTTAGTGCGTGAACAGTGCCAAAACAGTGCATGAACAGTGTTTTTGTCTCTGAACAGTAAAATCATGTGATTTTACTGTTCACTTTTCCGAAAAAAAAAAAAAAAAAAAAAAAAAAGCAAAACGTGAAACGTGGACTCAGCAAAACGCTGAGTCCAAACGCACTCTAAATGTATAGAATCCATTGGTGACACCATATCCCAAGTTTGAAGATGTGGCTGAAAATATCTTAACCATCTTTAGCTTAGGGAAAATATGTGTATATATATATATATATATATATTTTTTTTTTTTTTTTCTACATTGAATTATAAATATCTTTGAAGGAAAGGAAGGTTGTTCTTTCAAATTTGAATGATTGTAATTGGATTCTGTAAAGTTTTGTCATGCATTACATGATATCATGAGTTTGGATTAGTAGCTAGCTTAATCTTCAACACAAAATGAGAAGTTTAGAAAAAGTAATCAGAAACAATATATTTGACTATCTTAAATCCAGTTCACTTGATAAATAGCTTACAACATTACAGCTTGAAAAGTTCACAATAAAAACCTATATGATTTCAAGCTTCTTTGGTGGTATCTTGCAGCACAACAATATAGAAATACAATCTTCTCCAAAAAAAAAAAAAAAAACAAAGCATCCATGCCATGAAAAGGGTAATCCCATGACCCAGGTCTAACTCCTAGTCCAAATGCAAACCTTTCCATTCTGAATCCATAAAGCAAAACGCACACTTCACCATCCCTGACCAAGCCCATATGCATCCATATAACCAGCCCCATGAACATGAGCATGATCATCATGATGTTCATGGCCACCATGACCATGATGATGGTGATGGTGATGATCACTGTTTTTTGCTTCATCTAACATCTTTTGGATATGCTCTGGGATAGGCTCTTCCTCAACTTTTCTCACAGATTTGGGTAATGACGATACAAACCGAACAATATTCTCAGATAGTTCATCAGCTGCATCCTCCTGATTTTACCAAAACAATGAGCTTATTAGTATTTTGAAAGCAACAAAACATTACAATCACTACACCATCAAGCCATTCAAATTAAGTAATTGAGTGAAACACGCACCATATAGTGTAAATATATATTAACCATCTTTGGAAAAATGAGTGTAAGTCAAAGTCCTAAAACAAATTAAAACGCCGTGTCAGTGCACAAGGCTCCAACTTAGGCAACCTTACCCCCAATTCAAAGTCCTACAACAAATGATGGGTTATTTTCTTTCTTTTTTTCTTTTCCTTTTTTTTTTTTTGTTTTGGGGGGGGTGATGTGGGGGGAGGAGCATTCTATTTCTATATCCTTTCTTATATGCTAGATGGAAATTCAGTATATGTAATCATTAAACAATGAGCAACCATTTCCAACTAGGAACTTTAATTGACTGATTCTATCTATAAATTGTACAAGCTTTATTCAGGCAGATTTCCAAACATCTTTCTCTTTTCGACAATGACCCCAAAATCAAATAATACTAATACCAGAAGCATGTCTGCAGCATCCTGAATCATTAATTTTGATTCGCATACTCAGAGGATTGTATTTTTGTGAATGCTCTGCCTTAGGTCCATCAAATGAGAGTGAGCAGAAACTTGTAGAGGGAATAAATGTCTTGATTCATGGCTACAATGAAGGCAGCACGAGTCTTGAATATGACAAGGAATGCACAACTAAAATGTATTAATATTAGTTTTATATAAATTCAACCCCATCAAGAATTTCACCAAAGACAAGTCAAATTGGGAAAATAATATTCAGAGTAGAGTTCTTTTTTTCCCCCAAAGCCTACATTATCAAGCAATGAAGATGACTTCCAATAGAGTGTAATCATGTCACAAACTTGAAGCTAGTAACAGCCATGGTAATCCAAAGCTTCTTTTAATGCTGGAAACATGCATCTCTTCATGTTGTCCTAAATTTTGCACACAGCCAATTGTGTGCCTTGGGGAAAGGAGGAGAGAGTTGCGGTAGGTTGTTAGCTGGCATAAAACTTAGTCAATTCTCATGAATGGCTCAAGAAACTGAGATGTACCCCATTTTTTAATGGGGGTGGAGAGAGAGAGAGAGAGAGAGAGAGAGAGAAGAAACCAATAAACAGAAAAAATATTTGAGTTAACATCTCTTTTTCGTTTTTGAACATCAAACATTTTATGAAATTGTAAAAAGTTAAGGCTAAATATATCTTCCTTGCAGCTTGTACTTGTACTTTCTAAGCCTGTATCTCTTCCAAACTATCTCAACTTTTCAATATTTTATGAAGGCATGGAAACAACATAGTGATTTAGGCACACCATCTAAAATGCAAGCCAAGGCACGGCCAAGCCCCTGTGCCAAGCCATGGCTGCCCACTTTCCTGACATGGCCTTGGCTTGCACCATCTGTCAACACTTATTATTTTTGTTTTTGGCTAGTGGCATCCAGAAACTGGAACTAAACTATTCTACACTTACACATGTATTTTTAATCTTTCCTTTGATGAGTTCTATATAAATATTTGAAGAAAGCTATACATATTCTAAGTACAGACTTCTTTAAGTCTCTCCACTTGCAAAGAATATAGCAGTCACCAGCTCATTCATTGGCTGTGGAGTACATCACTGATAAGTGATAAAGTGTGTACAAATACTTCACAACCTTGAACCTACTTCATATGGTCTACCATCTACATGTTATTGCAGGCGTTGTCTGCATCTGATTCTAGATGAGCGACACTTCAAAGTTAGCCATTCTCATTAATCAAACAGACTCTAGTCAAAAGAAAAAATTTCAGGTTAACCATAAGTAGTTGAATAACTACAGCCTGAAATCAATATATAGTCACAATTCTCCACTTGATGTGCTAGATATTCATATTGCTTAACTAAACTCAATATCATTCCAAAAAATTGATCAAATCAATTCTTCTGAAATTTGAAACCCAAGCAAATACAACCGGATTCTGAAACCACTGCTCTCAATATCACACAACAAAAACAACCATAACAAGATTCTTACCTGAGCCCACCGCCCACCAGAATGCGTGACAAAAGCTGCCTGGGGAAGTGCATCAGCAACTCGACGTCCCTCTTCACTCCATTCTTTGGACCAACCACCAGACCAGAGCACTTGCATTGGGATATCTTTTAACCCCTCAGAACCACCCCACTCAGCAATATCAAAGCTAAAATTCATCTTCTTCCCTGTTCCCACAACTGCTCTCCTGCCATCCCTTCCCCTCAAAAGAACTCTATTGGCCTCAACATCCGAAGCTCCAATCCCCTTCGAACAACACATCTGAATCAAACTTCTATACACAAATGAAACCCCCAACATGACTTCTCTAAGCACTGGGAATTCCAAAACACACAAAGGCAACGCCCCTACCCCTCTAGAATTAGTATCAATAAGTGTCACACTCCTCACCAAGCTCGGATTCTCCAAAACCCAATTTGATCCCAACCCCAAACCCGAATCGTGCAAAACCAAATGCACAGGAGCCAACCCCATTGTCTGCACCACTTGCCCCAACACCCTCCCCATCTCCACAGGACCCAATTCAATTGGCCTAACAACCTTCCTCTTCGAAACCCGGTTCCCAATCTCCTCATAAGGAATCTGACCAGTCTCAATCATCCTATCAAACGCAAAAAACAGACCCTTTTCTTGAATTTCATCATACACATCCATAAACCTCCCTAAAATCCCATTCCCTCCCTCAACAACCTCTTCCACAGACTTATCCGAAAACCCATTTCCTGGGAAATCAATGGCAACAACATGAACCCCTTTTGAGCCTAAAATCCTAATAACTTCACGAAATGAGTAAGAACTAAGACCCAAACCATGAACTAAAACAACATTTTCAGACGCTACAGGACCATGTTCAACAGTGAATACCTCAATAGGTGCTTGGTTTGGACTCGTTTGGACCTTGACAATGCGGCCTTTAGAGTAATGCTGACGAAGATTACTGGGTAGACTCAAAAACCAAGACTTGGGGTCTTGATGAGGGGTTAGATAAGAGACTGAGATATAGAAGAAGGTTGCGAGCGAGACCAAGAGAGTGAAGTAAAACCAAAAAGTGAAGGGGTTTGTGGAAGCTGGAGGTGAAATGGGTTTGTGGGGTTTGGGATTTTGGGTTTGGGAGTTTGATTTTTTTGGGGATTTGGGTGGTTGTTGCTCTTGCTCTTCAGTTATGATCGCCATTGATGATGGATCTGTGAGGTTTTTGGAGCTTTGGATTTATATAGAGCTACAGCAAATAGTGACTCACCGGAGTTGCCGACGTGGCCGGTGCTCTTGGTAGTGACAAAGTGAAAACACACCCAGCTCAGTTTTTTCGCATTGTTCGAGCTTTTTCCCAAATCGAAGAGATTCAAAATGGCAACATAGAGTAATGAGTGGGGTATGAAATTACGTCGAGGCTTGTTACGGCTAAAATGGTCGCGTTTATAAGTACTTTTTTAGTAACGAGCTTTTTATTACAACTCTTTTTCGCTTTATCCAGACTAGGTAATAATTTCAAAAGCGGCTTTGCACTTTTAAGATTCGTCATAATAATTTCAAAGAGCGACTTTGTTGATGAAAAGCATCACCATACTTTTGGTATTTCAATTTTCAACCAATTCTTTTTGAAGAACAAATAAAGTATTAAAAGAAATTAAATATTTGTATTTTTCAACCCGTCAAACAATACTTTGAGTATTTCCAACCAATTAATTTAATTTAAAGTATTAACATTCTTTTTTAAAAAAATAAAAAGAAATAATAAAATATGATTCTTTTTCAAATCTTTTTGACTTTTGAGTTTTTCTTCTAATTAATTTAATCTTTCTAGTTTTAATAAAAGGAAATAAAATATAATTATTTTATACACTTTATAGACTATAAGCAAGAATAGATACCCCTAAAAACATTATTTCTAAAAAACAAATTCCTTTTCGAACAACAAATAAAAAATGAAAGGAAATCCAATATAATTCATTTAAACACAATATAACTCACTTTCAAATCAGTTAGACTTTTGGGTTTTTTCTTTCAATTAATTTAATTTTTCTAGTTATAATAAAGGGAAATAAAATATAGTTATTTTACACAATTTATAGACAATAAGTAAGAATAGATACACCCAAAAACATTTTCTTTAAAAATTCCTTTTTGAAAGAACAAACAAAAAATGAAAGGAAATAAAAAATAATCAATACACAATTTATAGACAATAAGTAAAAATAGATAACAACTTATGTCGTTACCAATCTATTATTCACTAAAATTAAACTTAATCAATTACACACTTTATAAATACTAGCATGTAAACTCATACATTAGCATAGATATATTTAAAAATAGACACATTCTTTTAATCATAAAAGTATATATAATATTAATTGAATTATTAAAAAAAAACATAATTGAATGCATATTAAAATTTTTGCCTAAATTTAATACTACTTATAATCATTTTTATTCTATTTTTTAACAAGATATGAAATGTGGTGATATTTGTTGGTTTTTTTTATTTTTGTATATTATTAAAATTGGACTCTTAGTATTTTGGACCCATTAAATTATTTAGCACAAAGATTAAAAAAACTTTAATGGACACGTGGCACAAAATTAACCCATGATTGAAATCTAATTGAAAATTTTTAAAAAAAAATTTTGGCTTAAAGTATACCATACAGATAAGTAAAAGTAGATACTACTTAAAAACAAAATCAAAATAATAAAAAATTCAATCTAAAAAAAATAAAACAAAAATTCTTTTTGAAGAACAAAAAAAATAAAAAAATAAATAAAATATAATTATTTTACACACTTTTATAGATCATAAGTAAGGAAAATCTTGTCACATTTCCCATGTAATCATACAAAGCAAAACTTAGGAAAAAAAAACAATGCAACGTTTTTAAATTTATTTTCCTTAAAACGACACAATTCCCTCACATTTCCAAAGTCCCATCTTCATCTTCTTGGTCCTCTCAATCTGTGACTCTTGTTGCCTTCACTCTCTCTCTCTCTCTCTCTCTCTCTCTCTCTCTAGAAAATGGTGACCATGAGCTCACTACCATCACCGCTAACGTATTCTCACTCACACGCTCGCTGCCTTCGCTTCCTCTCATCAGTCTCACTCTCACTCCCAATTTTCCACAATTTCAAAACCCGCCCCAAACTCTTCACCAAATCACCGAACCCACCAATCCTCACTGTCCGAAACTGCGGTTCCATCACAGCCAAGCCATCCTCCGATATTAGAATAAAGAACCGTAGCGGTTCGGAACCGGACGAGAAGCTGCGGAGGCTTCGGGAGCTCTTTGTGAAGCCTGGGATTGACATCGATGCCTATATTGTTCCCTCTCAGGACGCTCACCAGGTTGGGTTTTTTCATTGGTTTTGAGTGGATTTGTGGCTTTTGTGGTTTGAATTCAATTGGGTTTTCTGAGTTTTGCGTGTTTGTTATGGAAATTTGTGATTTTTTGGTTCAGTTTTTGGTTGAAGTTGAATTTTTCTTCAATGTTTGGCGCTTGTTTTGTGTTATAGAGGAGTAAATGGAACTGGGTTTTGGGATATTTAGGCTGAATTATTGGTTTTTGGTTGAAGTTGTTAAATCTTTTTTTTTTTTTTTGGTGGGCAATAATTGGTGCTTGTGTTGTGTTATAGAGGATAAAATGGAACTGGGTTTTGGAATCTTTAGGCTAATTTCATGGTCTTTGGTTTAAATTTTATAACTTGCTTTTGCTTAAACTTGTGGTTGTTGAGTATGGGATTTTTTTGAGCTTTCTGGTTGAGTTTTTGGCCGAAGTTGAGAAAATGCTTACTGGTTTTAGAATGTTTAGGCTGAATTCTTGGGTTTTTGGTTGAAATTTTATAATTTTCTTTTTGAAATTGTGGCTTTTGGGGTCTTGAAGTTTTAAGTGATTGTGTTGAAAATTTTGAGCTTCTTGGTTCAGTTTTTGACTGAAGTTACAAGTTTCTGGTGCTTTGTGCTGGTGTTTTAGAGGAGAAAATGCAACTGGGTTTAGAATGTTCAGGCTGAATTCTTGGGTTTTAGTTCTTCTAATTTGCTTTTGTTTGAACTGGTGTTTTTTGGGGTCTGGGATTGTGCCTTTGGTCATTTTTGTCTTGCATGCAAATGGCTATATATATTAGATAAAGTAAAAAATATTACAGAGAAGTTTAGAGGTAGTATCAGCACTCTGAAATATATATACAGACCAGCTAGTGAAATTGTTAAAAAATTAAGTAGTACGCAAATAGTTTCCCATCATATCACAAAAGTATGTAGTGATCAAAAAGGTGGGGCATGTGTCATATAAAATCTCCCTTTGCATTTCACTGCTTCTTTAATCTACAAGCCAGTCCACTACTCCATTAGCCATGCAGTAAATATGCTTTAGCAAGATTCCCCATGCTCACTGCATTAGGGACCTGCAATCAGTAATTAAATTGGTTAGTATAGGTGTATAAGTAGGAAGAAATGGAATTTAACAAAGTTACTGAGGTTTTTGTTGTTGGATGTGAGCTTGTGTGTTAGAGTTGGGCTTTTGTTTTTTGTTATGTTGAGTGTTTTTTCAGTTTTTACCAAATTCAAGTTTTGGCAGTTTATGATGGTGTATATGTTGGGAAATCAAATGGTTGTTTATGTTTGCTGTACTATTTTCTGTAAATTTTTTATTAAGGTTTTTATCAAAAAGAAAGAAGAAAGCAAGAATGCTTTTAGTACTCTATAACACACGTGCACGCACGCACACACTCACACACATATGTACATGTATGCTGGACTGTTTCTTTCTGTTGGGTCTGAAATCTTGGTTGCTTCAAAAGTTTGAAATTTGGTACTTTTAGTTTTAATGTTATTTTTAATAGTTCCCCTTTGGTGTTAATCACCTTTGTTCATTAATTCTTGGATTTTGAACAAATTCTGTGAATGAATGTTTCATAGTTGCAAAGCAAATGTATTTGCTAAGATAGTATCTGTATTAACATCTTTATAGATTTTAAAAGTGCAATATGGCCCATATCTAAGGCTCCAATGGTTTCTAGGAAACATGATGAAAATGAAAGGAAAAAAAAAAAAAAAAAAAAACCTGCTATTCTTATCCATTGAATGTAAACATCCATTGTTCTTTTCATACTCTTTAGGCACCAACTGAGTGTTAGGAATTATAGGGTTTATGTTGCTTTGCTAGTGTACTAGGGATTGTAGAATTTCTGTATTAAATGTTTCCTCCAGCAAATGTTAATTGCTTTTTTTTTTTCTCCCACAGAGTGAGTTCATTGCTGAATGTTACATGAGGAGGACCTACATATCAGGGTTTACTGGTAGTGCTGGTACTGCTGTTATCACAAAGGATAAAGCAGCTCTTTGGACAGATGGGCGTTATTTTCTCCAGGTTTGAGAAAAGGATACTTGCTTCCTGTGCCAACTCTTCAGCTTTAGCTCTGTGCTATATGCATAGTCAAAACCTTTAGTTTCCCCTCTTTGGTCAGGCCAAATCATTATAGTATTATTGGGGAAGAATTTTTTTTTTTTTTTAAATAACTAAATTGGAGAAGAAATATCTATTTTGATATCCTCTACAATAAGACATATAGTATTTACTAACAAGTTTTTTCCCCTCTTTGTAATGATAGGCTGAGAAGCAGCTGAATTCGTGTTGGATTCTCATGCGGGCTGGTAATCCTGGAGTTCCTACGACTAGTGAATGGCTTAATGATGTTTTGGCTCCTGGTGGTAGGGTTGGCATTGATCCTGTGAGCAATTCTCTGCTTCTTTATTATTTATTGTTTTTTGCTAAGCATACTCTGCTTCTTAAAATGGCCACACCAAATTTCTTGTTCATGTTTCTCTTTACTGTGCAAACCATACTCCATCACATTAAGTGCTGATTTAGACTTCTCATATGGGCTTTCATTTTAAACTTTGGATTTCGCCTAGCTTTTTTATTTGTAACCATAGAGCATATTCTAAAAAGTTCATCTTATCATAATTTATGGTTTATTTTCATAAGTATAGGGCATTATCAAGTAGGAGATTGATTTACATCTTGTTTTACTTTGTAAATTTCCCTTTCTGTCAAAATATTTTCATTGCTTCTTTCTATTTAGTTTCTTTATTCTTTATTTTCTCCCCATGATAGGCTTCCCTTTCTTTTTGTGGGTAGATATCTGTTGTTGCTTTTTTATGCTCACTGTAGCATTCTGTCTCTGATGCCAGTGTCTTTGGTATTGTGAAGGGAGCAGTTTCTTTTTTCTTCCGATGCTGCTGAGGAACTGAAGCAGGCAATTGCAACGAGGAATCATGAGCTGGTGTACTTACATGATTTAAATCTAGTGGATGAAGTTTGGGGAGAATCACGGCCTAAGCCTCCTAAAAAACCAATCAGAATACATGACCTAAAATATGCTGGTTTAGATGTAGCATCAAAATTGTCTTCGCTGAGGTCTGAACTTGTTGATGCTGGTTCATCTGCAATTGTTATATCAGTGCTTGATGAAGTTGCTTGGCTGTTGAACTTGGTAATATTTCTGAACAGCTTTTTAGAGTGGAGTTGCATGTAGACGTTGTTTCTCCGAATTTGTTGGAATTCTTGCTCCTTTGCTCCTCTTAAAATAAAGGAAAAACAAAAGATATATAGAGCATGGTACTTCCTTAATAGATTTTGTTTTTTTTCTTTAGGATAGGGGTAAGGGGAGGGGGGGATACATTGCCCAATACAAAGCTGAACTTATTAGTTCAAATTAATTTTCCTGCTTATGTCTCTTAATCTTTAAATCGATACTTCATTTTTTTTTACAGAGAGGAAGTGATGTTCCCCATTCACCTGTTATGTATGCATACTTAATTGTTGAACTTGATGGAGCAAAATTATTTATGGACAATTCTAAAGTCACGCCAGAGGTGATGGATCACTTGAAGAAAGCAGGCATAGAGTTGAGGCCATATGATTGTATTCTTTCTGAAATAGAAAGGTAAAGTTTGGAGCTCTCTCTCTTTTGTATTTTATGTGTATGTGTATGTGTGTGTGCGCGTGTGTGGGTGTGGGTGCGTGGTTGCACAAGTGCAAATGGAAACTGTCAATATGTGTGTGTGGTGCACTGTACTGGAAAGCATGGTCCTTTTTTATACTGGTGAACTGGCTTTGATTTCAATATACCATATGGTATGAGGTTCAGACTCATGGGCTGTGAAAAGAAGTGAAACTGTGATCAGTTTTAGTCATACCTATCAAAAAAAGATCAGTTTTATTCATGTGTATAAGGCTGAAAACACAGAATCATTTTTTTTCTGGCATAGTTACCACGATATTTTGAGGTTAGACTGGCCTTAGGTTTAGGTTTATTGTTACATGCATACTCAGGTGAGCTCATTTCACGAGCACTGCAAGCTGTAAAATTACAACAGAGTTTCCTTCTTCAGTTTGGCAGCACAAGGGACTCACCTTTGGTTGGATACATCTTCTGTTAATGCGGCCATTGCCAACGCCTATAAGTCTGCCTGCGACAAATATATGGGGAGCCTCGGGAATAAAACCAAAGGGCAGAGTAAGATCTATGATAGCTCCAATGGTCAGTCTGGTGGACCCACTGGGGTGTATGGATTATCCCCTATTTCTCTGGCAAAGGCAGTGAAAAATCATGCAGAGCTAGAAGGGATGCGGAATTCTCATTTAAGGTAATTAATTGTTTCCCCTAAGACCTGATATCTAAGTTGATGAATTTATGTGACCGTTTTGCGTTTTATTTTTTCAATTTCAATGTCTTGAATGATAATCTTTATTAATAAGTTTTGTATATGTGGATCATAGAAAGATATAGAATGTAAGCATTAGGGTTGGCATGTTTGTTTTTTGCCAAGTTATTTTAGTGGTCATTTGAAATTTTTAGAAGTATTACAAAGTAATATGAAGGAATTAATTGTTGTTGTCATTATTTGGCTGGAGACTCATCACTAGCTCATTTCTATTTTTCTAGTGCCACAAATTATTCATTGGAAGGAACTTAGATGAAATTTAGTTCCTGAATGCATATCACTTCATTCATTAATACATATTATTCCTATTGATTATTTCATTAACATATGTCTTCTATTTCAGGTAATATCTTTCTCTCTTTCATTCTTTGTTTTTCAATGGAATTGCTAATTATCTTTCTTTGCCAGTGTTCAGTCATCTGGGTAGATTTTAATTACTCTGGGTCAATAATCAAATCATGTTATTCATATAGGGTTTATGAAACTGTTGATTCATAATTAATTATTTGTCATTATTCATATAGGGTTTATTTGTCATTAATCCATCAGATTTACTACCCTCTAATTAAATATCCTTCATCGTCTCTTGTATTTTTTTTTTTTTAATTAATACAATTCTCTAAGAGCTACTTATCAAAAAAAATAAAAAAAAGCAATTTGCTAAGAGCCTTGTAGCTCAACTGGTTAGCACCTCTTGGTATTTCCAACAAAGACATACATGGTTCAAATATCCTCTCCCCCAACTATTGAACTATCAAACAAAAATCTTTTATTAATAAATATCACTTCACTTGTCAAAAAAGGAAAAAAAAAATTATCATCTCTCCTGTGATTGTGTGTATAGATACAGGTATCTATGGAAATTAAGAGCATAATATTTTCTCACCGTATTGGGATAGAATTTTGAAAAAGAACTTGTAAAGCAAGAGCAGGATACTAGTAGTCTAAGTAGGCTTGTGTGATGGAGCTCTTGTTGGGGATCAAACTAATTATTTCTTTACTGGGGAAGCTTGAGTCTATCTTCTCAATTACATAGTTGAATTTTGCTAAGGAACTTGTGGAAGATGTGACTGATATCTTCTTTACAGGGATGCTGCTGCTCTAGCACAATTTTGGGTCTGGGTGGAAGATGAAATTCATAAGGATGTGAAATTAACAGAGGTGGAAGTTGCAGACAAACTCCTGGACTTTCGTTCCAAGCAGGCTGGTTTCATTGATACAAGCTTTGACACAATAAGTGGTATATCAATTCCTGTAACTCTGATGACCATTTTTTTTCTTTCTATTTAAGGATTTAGATCATATTTTACTTATCACCAAAAAAAAAAATTCAAATTATACTTCTAAATGGTATAAACTTTCTGTAATTTTGATTACCATTTCTCAGTTCATAGGGAAAATATAGCCATTCTAAATGGTACATCAGCTTGGATACTAATAAATTGAACTGAAATTATGCCCTCTATAACTCTAAACTACCATTTTTTTTTTCGCTCCTATGGAAAAAGGATTTGGAAAGTATTTATCTTCATAACATGCTTGCCTGTGACTTGAAGTTTTTGTTTCTTGTACTTTTTAAAGTTGATTTGGTCAACTTACAAGTTTCAGGGTTCAGTTCCTTTTGGCACTTACTCAAAGGATAATTGTATTAGTTGCTCCACAAATTGCAACTAATGATATATACAGAAGCTGTTGCTATCTGTAATTAAACCTCTCACTGTTAACGGTTAGGATGTTCTTCCAGCTTCTGGTGCAAACGGGGCTATCATACACTACAAACCAGAAACAGAAAGTTGTGCTGTTGTGGATGCAAAGAAACTATTCTTATTGGATAGTGGAGCTCAATATGTTGATGGTACTACTGACATAACCAGGACAGTGCATTTTGGCGAACCTACTGCACGACAAAAAGAATGCTTCACTCGAGTCTTACAGGTAGTTTTTTTTTTTTTTTTTGGTTATCTGTTTAATTAATAATGCCCACAGAATTATTATGAGCTTATTTATTCCAAAGTGCCTAGGGATGAGGGGATTGATAGTTTGTTTTGGAAGTTAACCCCGAATGGTGTTTTAGATGTGCGCTCTTTCTATAATTCCTTATCTACTCCTCCTACCTTTCCTTTCTCTTGGAAATTTATTTGTAGAAGATACCTAGAAGAGTGTCTTTCTTTTTATGGACCACGGCTCGAGATAGTATTCTTACTATTTACAACCTTGTAAAAAGGAACTTTTCTTTGGTTTATTGGTGTTGCTTGTGCTGTTGCGATGGAGAAACAGTGGATCATCTTTTACTTCATTGTAACACGCCTTATGGAGTGAAGTTTTTTTTATGTTTGTATTGCATTGGGTGATGCCAAGGGCAGTTGTTTCTCTTCTTTTTGCATGGGAGAATTATTTGGGGTTACACTTACACTCTTCTTTGGTCTGGAATATGGTTCTAGCCTGTTTAATGTGGCTAATTTGGAGGGAACGAAATACCCATACGTTTGAGGATGTTGAGAAATCTGCTGATTTTTTGAAGTCTTTGCTAGTTGGGACATTGTTTGGTTGGTCTCGAATTTGGGGTTTTACACAATGTATATCTGTTTTTGATTTCATGCAATCTGTTTCTGTTTCTGTTTCTGTTTGATTTGTTTATACTTGTTTCTAGTACAATCTACTCATCATCGTGAACATGGTGTACTTTTATTTAATGAAAATATCTATTACCTATCAAAAAAAAAAAAAAAAAAATTGGACTTAGAGAAGTATGAATCTCTTGTCACTTCAGAATATTATTGCTTCTCACATTAAAGCAATCTGCTATTTTGTGCATTTTGATCTTGGGTATCATCCCTTAATGATCTCTTGGTTAAATAATCAGTGTGGTTATATATATTGTTTGTAGCATGTGTACTATGGTTTTTTTTTTCTTGTACTTTTTGAGAGTCCAGATGCCTATTTTGGCAGTTAAGATTTTTTTTTTTTTTTTTTTTTTTTTTTTTTGAGGATTTTTCTGATAGTGTCCAATTGCAGGGTCACATAGCTCTTGATCAGGCAGTTTTCCCTGAATCTACCCCAGGTTTTGTGTTGGATGTGTTTGCTCGTTCTTTCCTTTGGAAGATCGGACTTGATTACCGGCATGGTACATGTCCAACTCCAAACTACTGTTATTTTATTATTTGATGGTGAAGTAAACAAACGAATCTGTTGGCTTAATTAAATGATTTCCTTTTCCTTCCATTTTTAGGAACTGGACATGGTGTGGGAGCTGCATTAAATGTTCATGAGGGCCCTCAAAGTATTAGCTTTAGATATGGAAATATGACCCCCTTATTGAGAGGCATGATTGTCAGCAATGAACCTGGCTATTATGAAGACCATGCCTTTGGTATTCGAATTGAGGTACACTCTTCAGTGGCTCTTTTTTATGTCCTTGAAAATTCATTCAGCTACCAATATCACTGGAAAGTTTACTATCAGTGACTAAATGAATTTATTAGGTCCTGTTAGATAAAAATGGGTATGTTTCTTTGACTTGAATGCTATGTTTTCAAGGTTCATTGGCTAGACAAAAATCAATGTAGTTGGTGGTGAAGAAGAAAATGTATGTATGAGCTAAGCAGATACATAAGGGTTTGCATTACCTTCTTAGTGCAAAGATAGTGACCACAGAGCCTGCCTGTAATTTTTGTAACACTTGATAAAAGTTGTTCTTTTCTATATTTTTCTGTATGGATGTGTAGATTGATTTTAGATATTCAAACCTTTAACAGGTTGTTATAGAAACATGTAGCACTTAAAAATACGTAGTTTCATTTGTAAATTTCCTAGAAGTTGAGGTTGGGCTCAAATTTTTTTCTTCTAATAATTTTGTTACTTATAGAAAAAATTAAAAAAGAAAAATAGTGTGATGCTAAGCTTACAATTTCACTTATTTTTTAGTTAATTCACAGAATATTCTATTTCTCTTTTTTCTCACGGAGATGTGTTTCTTTATTGTTGATGCTGGTTGCTCGTTAAAATTATGATATGTTTTTCTTAATCACACTCTTCTTAGATGGTGATTTAAGTTTTCTTCTGCAGAATCTCCTTTATGTGAAAGATGTTGACACACCTAATCAATTTGGAGGGGTTGGATACCTGGGATTTGAAAAACTCACATTTGTCCCCATTCAGGTATGCCGACATTTTCCTGGTACATCACATCTTTTGCCATTAACATAATCCTAGTAAGGTTGTGTGAGAAATCAATATCAATGCATCTGAATCTTTGCTTGGCCCAAAATAGGCAACTTAATTTTACAGTGGAATAAAACCTGCTATGTTTCCTGTGTGGCGGATATCGGCTGTAGCCTTTTTTCTTTTTTTTTGACAGTTAGCTGTGGTCATTTAATTGTTTAAGTGTTCTACTTTCCTGTAGCCTCTTTGCTGAAACTCAGTTTACATTACAGCATGCTCACACATACTGAGCTCCGTTGCTCTAGTGGGCTTCAAAATAGGTTAGGTGGCAACACTAATATTTTCGCCATTGGAGGAACTTAGTCATGGTTTTTTTTTATAGGTAATAAAACTTTTATTGAAAAAATTGAACATCATGTTCACGATGGTGAACACTTAGAACAATGAACCAAATACATGAAGATCAAGAGCTACAGGAAATAGAAACTAAAAAATCTGATACAGCAGTGCAGTTTGTCCACCCCCAAACACGAGCCCAAAGAAATAAAGTACGAAAAATTAAACATTTTAAATGTTCCAACGTTCTCGCCTTATCTTCAAAAATGCGGGCGTTACGTTCTTGCCAAACTAACCACATTAAACAAGCCGGGACCATATTCCAAATGGATGAACGATGCTTTCCAATCCAGTTTCTCCAAATAAAGAAAAAAGAGTTCACTGACCTTGGCATTACCCATTGAATCCCAAACACGGCAAAAACTTCACACCATAATGCATGAGAGAACTTACAGTGAAGAAGAAGGTGGTCCACTGATTCCCCATCGCAGCAACATAAACAACATCTATTGACCAAAAACTGACCTTTCTTAATAAGATTGTCAATGGTAAGTATCCCATCATTAGCTGCTGTCCATAAGAAGAAAGACACCCGTTTAGACACCTTATTTCGCCATATACACTCCCAAGGAAAATCATCAGTGATAGGACTAGATAATAGCTTATAAAAGGAGCGCACATCAAAAACACCAGATGTAGTCAATCGCCAGACTAATTGATCTTCCCCTTCACCCCTCGGCATAGAGGAATAAATAAGCTCAAAGAATGAGTAGACAGTGGTTGTCTGCCAATCCTGAGGACCATGAAGAAACAATAAATTCCAACTCCTACCTCCTTCTGAATTTGAGACAACCAAGTCAGATACCCATGCTTCTTTAGAGACTGAGCAAGCATACATAGAAGGGAAGAGTTCCTTCAACGAAGTAGGCCCACACCATGGGTCATGCCAAAAACGAACACGGCTGCCCTCCCCCACATTATACAGAATCTGGCTAAAGAATTTTCCTGTTCCTTCTGTGATACTCCTCCACATCCCACACCCGTGAGCACCTCTTATCCCTCTAGTGCACCAGCCTCCTCTTGCCTCCCCATATTTGTCTGCTATAACCTGACGCCATAGTCTATAATTCTCTCTCCCAAAACGCCACAACCACTTCCCAAGCAAAGCCTTGTTAAACAGCCTAACCCTCCGGATTCCCAAACCACCACATTCGACGGGCAAGCATACCTTATCCCATGCAACTAAAGGATACTTAAAGACCTCCTCTGAGGCCCCCCAAAGGAAATTCCTCTGAATCCTTTCAATTCTTGCTGCCACAGCCTGAGGGATAGTAAACAACGATTAATAGTAAGTGGGAAGACTCGATAGGGTACTCTTTAACAAAGTAAGCCTACCTCCTTTCGACAAGTAAAGTCTTTTCCATCCAGCCAGCCGTTTCTCCATCTTTTCTATAATAGGATTCCAAATGGATGAATCCTTATAGTGAGCCCCGAGAGGCATGCCCAAATATCTCATGGGCAGAGTGCCCACCTTGCAGCAAAGGATACGAGCCAAACCATTCAAATTCCCAACATCGCCAACAGGAACAATCTCACTCTTGCCTACATTAACTTTCAAGCCTGTAATGGCTTCAAAGAAGATCAGCACCATTTGCACATATAATAACTGTTCCCTAGAAGCATCACAAAACAATATAGTATCATCAGCAAAAAGAAGGTGAGAGATATGGATACCCCCATGTCTATGGGACCCCGCTTGAAATCCACAAAGAAAACCACCATTTTCTGTCCTCTTCAATAGCCTACTCAACACCTCCATAACCATGAGAAATAAAAGCGGAGACAAAGGATCCCCTTGGCGAAGACCACGAGAACTACCAAAGAAACCCGCAGGAGATCCATTAACCAGAACTGAAAATTTAACTGTAGAGATGCACGCCTTAATCCACCTACTCCACCTTGCCCCAAATCCCATCCTATCCATGAGATAAAATAGTGCATTCCAGTTCACATGATCATAAGTTTTCTCAATGTCCAGCTTAATTATAACACCAGGAACACCACTCTTCAACCTGCTGTCTAAGCATTCATTGGCGATTAGAACCGAATCCAAGATTTGTCTCCCTCCCACAAAAGAATTTTGAGAGTCAGAAATCAATTTATCCAAAACCCCTCTAAGTCTATGAGCCAGCACCTTAGCCAAAAGTTTATAAAGGCTACCCACGAGACTAATAGGACGAAAGTCTTTGATATTTACTGCATTGGTCTTCTTGGGGATCAAACAAAGAAACGTGGCATTTAGAGATTTCTCAAAAACGCATTGACTGTGAAAATCTTTGAAGAAAGCCAAAACATCCCCTTCTAAAACACTCCAGCATTTCTGAAAGAAAGCCATAGTAAACCCATCTGGCCCAGGGGCCTTATCACCTTCCGTCTCCTTAAGAGCCTCAATAATCTCCTCCTTCTCAAACTCTCTCTCCAACATATCCCTCTCAGTTTCATCTAGACACGTGAACTCTAACCCATCAATAGTAGGTCTCCAAGCTTCCGGTTCCTGATATAATCTCTTATAAAAACCCACCACCTGATCTGTAACAACTGACTCCTCCTCAAAGAGAACGCCATCCACCTCCACTCCCCTAATCTGATTGTTTCGCCTATGGGAATTGGCAATTCTATGAAAGAACCGTGTGTTGTTATCACCTTCTTTGATAAAAAGAGCCTTGGATTTCTGCCTCCAAGAAATCTCTTCCAAAGAAGCCAAATAGTCTAAATCGGATATAACCACTACCCTTCTATTCCGGTCCTCTTGAGTCAACATCTGCATCTCTTCTCTCCTATCAATGTCTAAGAGCTCAGTCAATAAACTCTTTTTTCTAAAAGCTACATCTCCAAAAACATGCTTGTTCCAATGCTTCAAATCCCTTTTAAGGGCTTTTAACTTACAAGCTAGAATGTAACTTGGAGGTCCCACGAAATGATAACCATTCCACCACTAATGAACCTTATCCACAAAACCCTCCACCTTTAACCACATATTTTCAAATCTAAAAGGGCTCTTCCCCCTTGACATACCACCCGCCTCCACTAGCAAAGGACAATGATCCGACACCACCCTAGGGAGAGTCCTTTGAGTCACATCTAAGAAATGCTCTTCCCAATTTGCTGTCATCAAAACTCTATCAAGTCTGGACATAGAAGGATTATCCGCCGAGTCTCGAAACCAAGTATATTCACCTCCTACCAAAGGCAAATCAATCAGCGAATGTTTTGCAATGAAATCCGAGAAATTAAACATCGCTGGACTAAAAGAATTACAGCCAAGTCTCTCACCCGGGTAACGAATAACGTTGAAATCACCAAACAGGCACCAAGCCCCAGCCCACCGTGATCTCACTAAATCTAATTCAGCCCACATTGCATCCCTAAAACTTCCATCAGTCGGTCCATACACCCCTGAACAAATCCATTCAAAGCCATCTGACACTCCCTTCAACAAAACTGAAATTGAAAAACTACCAACCACTAAATCCACTCTCTCAAAGACCCTTCTATCCCACATCAGAATGACACCACCAGCTGTATGTATGGCATCTAAGGCCCCCCAATCTACAAAAGGGCTACCCCAGAGGCTTTTTACCAAGCTGGAACTGGTGTTGTCCAGTTTAGATTCTTGAAAACATACGATATCACACTTCCATTCTCTTAAAAGATTCTTCACAACATCTCTCTTATGAGGATTATTTAAGCCCCTCACATTCCATGACAAAAATTTTAAATTCATTTACCAACAGACGAACCCGAAATAGAGGATTTCAAACAGCCTCTAGAACTTCTACCAGAATGCCCATCATAATTAATAGAAGAGAACAAATTTCTTAACTCCCTCATCCCCTTTTGGGTTGAATTGCTTACCCGACGAGAAGTAACAGCATTTGCTTGCTGCTCCCAAACCCTCTCAAGTTTTAGAAAAAAATCAATACATTGTCTTTCACAACAATCAATTGGGAAACCCACAAAAGCACCAAAACCGCCAATCATCCTTCTCACCCATTCTGAAGGCTCCAAAACCTCTTCCACTGAACACCCATCTGAACCAGAGACGAGATCATGAGAACCTTTTGGATCCCACAGAGCCAGAGGTGTAATGACCTCAGGATTGACAGTCTCCTCACCCTTATCCGAAAACGAAGAGTCATCCCAATTCAGTCTAGGAACCTCAGAATCAATCAAACCACGACCCACCTCAAAAATAGGAAAATTCAAGTCCGAACCCACCACCAATTGGCTCTGAACCTGAACTGGACATCCAGAATCATCAACGGTTGTCGAATAATCTCCACCTGAGGTATCGGCAACCACCAACCCAGACCCTTGACCCAACATACGATCAGCGACATCAGGGGATTGGGCCGGTTCTCTATCGGCGCTCCAAACTGCCTCCACAAAAGTACCGTGCTCATCTGAACCCGAAACAGGAACATCGAGCTTCGTGACATTGACGATAGAGCAGCTCCGTCTCTCGCCGGAGCTCTGGATCTCCCCTGCCTCTTCCTTGCGATTCCCTAGTTCCTCATCGGACTTCGTTTCAGCAACAGGAACTCCACCCAGTTCATCGCCGGAGCATGGGAACTCCCCTTTCTCTTCCTCGTGTGTTCCTGATCCTTCCCCAGTCACCCACTCTATATGTTGCAAGTCAACGGACCCATCGTCAAAACAGACTTGACTTGAAATGTCTAAAGATGGCTGGCCCGACCCATTCTCACGATTGGGTTGGTGGGCTGGATCAGGTCTGCTTACAATGGGCTGTTTACCCCAAGAGAGATACTCTAATATATATATATATATATACTAGAGAGAGACTCTCTCTCACACACACACATATATTTTGAGATTCTTGTAACCTATTTTAGACATACTTCTCAATACTTTATGCTTGGAAACTTCATCTTTGGTGGTTTTTTTTTTTTTTTTTTTTTTGGGAAGGGGGGGGAATATATTTGACAATCACATAGAAACTTTCAGATTATTTTCTGAAAATTCCACTACCTTATAATGTTCTTCTTTCCCCTTTGAGGTAAGCATAAATAGAATATTATTTAAAGAATGAGTGCTAGAACTGAGTGTGATGTTTCTATGGTCATGATATTTGGCCATCATTCTAATCAACATCCAAAATGGATAAGTGGCACTAAATTAAATAAATGGAAAAAATTGACAATCTGTGTTATTTTCGAAATTGTCAATTGTAAACATGGATCATGAAATAATTTAGAAAGCATTTCAAAAGTTCAAGCATGTTGCATCTTACAAGAGGTCCAAAGCTGAGTCCTTTGTAGTGTTTCTTAATTCAATATATGAGAGGCAGGAAAAAAAAATAGTGGCTACATGGATAAGAATGTCCTCTGTGGATTATATTATTTTGTACCATCTACTTTTGAGTTATTGATTTCCGTTGCAACTTGAATTGTCTGTCTAAAACAAGATTGTGATAGAGATTTTTTTTTTTTTTTCCCTTTTTTATATGCTTACTGATTTGCTATTTTCATCATGCAGAGTAAATTGATTGACTTATCTTTGCTCTCTGCTGTGGAAGTTGATTGGCTCAATGACTACCATTCACAAGTTTGGGAAAAGGTTATATTCCACATCTAGAAACTATTTTGATCTCTATGTACTTTTATTTGGTATATAGAAGTTTGGACTCATGGTGACAAACTACTGAAATATGTTTTTATAAAAATCCATGTTTCTCATAGCTTTTGAAATTCAAAGTAGGTTTCGTGTGATTCATGAAGAAAACATCTATGGATTTAATTTGGTGTTTTACACCTTGCTTTTCAGTCAGTAGAGAAAACCATATAAGCCAAATTTTGCAGACATATGAATATCATGTCACTGGTTTAGAATGAAAATATGAAAACATGTTTTAGAACTCCCATATTTTTTTTCATTTCAAAAGGTGGAATAGAATCATTGCTTTTTCTTATCTCGCAAGGACTTGAGTTCTGCGCACACATACGCATAATCAGTCATTCTGTCTTACCTGCTTCATGTGTTGAATTTCTGTTAACTAACCTAGAAATGTCGCAGGTGTCACCACTGCTGGATGGTTCTGCTTGTCAATGGCTTTGGAACAACACACGGCCACTTGTCAAACAGTGATCTTAAGCTTAGCTTTGTTCTTTGTTGTTCTTTAATAATTGAAGAGTTTTCTTTCATATTTTCCTTTATACATGTAATGTAGAAACCAAACATTGTTTAAAATGATTATAACTTTGTACAGAACATACACTGTAGGGATTAGCTTCTTTTTTTCTTTTCTTTTTTTTGATAAAAAATGCAATTTCATTCAATTGCTGTTTTAGAACTATTGATGGTATTCAAAGGTTTTAATTTATACTTGCCAAAGTTAGGGCCTATTTAAGATTTAGTAGACCTGTTTTATTCTATGATCTTCATGTCTAATGCTTCTCACGATTGTGTTCCTTATAGTCATGGGAATAAGGATTTTCCACTGCTTTCTGTGCTGCAACTCCACCATTGTGATATCAGCTCTAGTGGGTTTTTACCTTTCATGGCTCTAACATGTGAGCACTCATGATGGGTCCAATGTGCACCCATAGAAACCAGTTTATTGTCTCTGACTCTCTGGAGGCAGCTCAACTTTCTTAACTTAGGTTTTCTGGATGTTAAAAACCGGTTGGGAAAGTACTTTGCCCATAGGCATCAAGAGTTTTTAACTCAGATTAAAAATTTAGGGATTCGCTGTTCACTCTTTTGGTATTCGCCCTTTACAAGGGAGATTGCAGGTCCCATAATTGGTGTGAGAACTAGAGCCTAGCCTCATTAGTTGGCCAGTCTCAATTTAGTTCACAAACTTTCAATTGATACATTTGACTTCCAAAAATTTGGATTCTAATGAAATTGATAAGGTTCCGCCCAAACTAACGAATTTTGCTTTGCATTTGTTGGACAAATAAATTCCCCAACTGGATTGATTCAATAACAATATAAGCCTACAGGAATTTTCAATTACTATATCTTGACCCCTGGAGTTTGGATTAAAATAAAATCAATAAAGATACTTTAGACGGAATTTAAAATCTTAGGGGTCAAATGTAACATTAAACTTTGTAGACAGAATTGTGATGGACAAATCCACAATTGGGTGAATTGTAATTCTCTCTCTCTCTCTCTCTCTCTCTCTCTCTCAATTTTAAAAGCTTACATTGTGTAAGACATGGACCAAAGAAAGAAGGGCATTCGAGCCATACTTCCTCTCTACCTTAGCCATATTTGCCATAACAGAAAGCAGCTCTATTAGCACCATGATTAACAAAAGCAAAAGATAAAGCACCAAAGCGTGCACAAAATGAGCAAAATATCGTCCACTAGGAGTCCCAGATCAGAAATAATTGGGGGGTAGGACCCTAGTAGCTTTGCTGGCTTGCACTGGACATTGTTTGCCATAAAACAAGCTCTCTCTGAATTCATTATTACCTTTCCCCACCACTGCTTTACTTCTTGCAGAAACCACTGTGCCCCACTGGTTCCTGGCAACAAATCTTGTGCCCACAACTTCATTTGATACTCGAAGACCCACTAGAGTAAATGCCTTTTCAGACAAAGGAATGAAGGATGGCCTCCCAAAAAAAAAAAGGACAGGCAAATATTTGGCTTTAAAGATGCAATAAAATAAAATAAAAACACCAGCCTTGTTTAGCCAGGAGAGCATCATTAAAAAACCCTCGAGTCCCTAATTCTATTCCTCTCAAATAACTTGTTCCTCATCGCCTTTTGCAGCTCTTGTTCCATCCATATTCTTCTGTCAGAATATCTCTTTTCAATTAGTCATTTTCTATACAACTTTATTTCCGACGTGCCATCCCCTTAGTAAACAATGCATTTTAACTTCAGGTTTCTTATTTATCGAATAGCATTTCAGAACACACACCCTAAAAAAATAAACAAATAAATAAATCAACTTCGTCACAGAAATTTTGCAGGTTTTCCAGACCAAAAAGTTTGAGCCCATCTTGGGCAAATAGTGGAGTTACCAATGAAGCCTAGTTAAAAACAAAACAAAGAATAGAGATCTTATTCATTCAAGATACAAGCCACAAACACTCGACTTTTGTGATTCCTAGGTAAATGGATCATGCTAAAGCTACTATTAATATCAATTTTATTAAAAAATACCTCATAAATTGACATGACAATGAATATAATAAGTGTCACTCAACAATATAATAAATAAATTCCTAGATTACTTATTTTGTTTTATGTTAAAAAATTAATACATCATTTTTTAAGGTCTATTTAGTAAAGTTTGTAGTAACTGTAAACCTCTCTTAGGTACGTATGCCACAAGTCCCTGCATGCTGCTTACATGAACTTCCCATCGTCACATTTTCTACAGTTTTGGATCTGATTTAGAAAGCTCAGCATACATGTCCGATATCACTTTGGCAAAGTATGCTTTTGCCTGAGGCCTCTTGATCTGCAACATAATTCAAGTCGATACATTCTCAACAACGCTTTGTTTTGAGTGAAAACAGGTGGCAAAGAAACCAGTCCAATCCACTTTCCTTTCATCTTTTGACATTTAAATGGTGCATTAGCGTAATGGGGCCTATGGTCTAAGAGGAAAAAGAATAATCTGCATACCTTGAATGTTGGAGTGAGAAGGCCATTCTCCAAGGTGAATGGTTCAAGCACTAAAGTTACAGCTTTTGCAAATTCGAAACCTCTCAACTGCAGTTATAACAGAAGCTTCAAAACTAAGGACTACTATAGAAGCTCAATAGTTTATCTTCAAAATTACCTGAGCTTCCATTCCAACAGCGTCCATTTCAGCAAGAACTGCAGCTCTCGCTCTTGGATCATTGCACAATTGTTCTAGATTTTCATACTGCAGAAATATGGAATTTGAAAAGATCATTAGAAAGGACAAGGAAAAAAGTAGAAACATTCCTTCATTGTCCATTGATGCCTCATATGGAACCATAATGACTCTAGGCAGAGTGCATAAATAATCATCATTGAAGAATGTGGCCTCCATTTAAGCACTCACACCAACTCAACTCAGCTTCTTGTAAGAATAAAAAGACAGTTAATAATTAGGGAAATCATTGGACAACTTTTTTTGCGTTTTGTAGTGGAAATCATTGGACAACTTTTCCTAATCAAAATTGTATGAATGGGTCTTGCAAACCTTGAAACAAGTTTTCTAAACGAACTAAAAATTGATGCTAACAAGAACTTTTGGTTCAACAATATAATATGGTTTATGTTTTGCATAATGGTTAATGACAAAAAGAGATGAAACCATATGTTGATTTCTAAATGGCCTTGAAAAGAGAACTGTTTCAAACAAGAATGTCTTATTCAAGACCTATATGATTCAAAAAACAGCAAAAGACTAAATTTTGTGGAGTCAACCACCTTGATGCCTTCAGACGCAGCCCAAGCTTCCATTACATCTGGATCCACTGCAACTACAGCTACTAGACTCGAGTTCAAGCTATCGCCTAAGAACAAATCAAGCAGTCAGCATTGACTAGCTGGGGAATTCGATATACAGAATAACTTCCATTTCCTTACCATATATGAAACATTGAGAAACAAATTTGCACTTGGTATATACATTCTCAATCTTCTCTGGTGCTATGTACTCACCCTGTGCCAACTTAAATATGTTCTTTTTCCTGTTATGAGTTGACAACAGAAATTCAATAAGATCATACAAATTTCAGATTTTATTCATTGTCATATTTCAATAAAATGATTTCCGGTCAGAAGACACCCAAAAAATGGAATTATTTTTCTGATGGTTTAAACTTGTGGCAATGAGACGGACAAAGACAGCCCAATAATTTATCCAAAAGTTACCCTGTATCTACCCAAAAATTATCTTATTCATCATAGGGCAGGCTTAGGAGATACTTTCTCATATCTACCAGTGTGTATTTACAGTCCTGTTACCACATACTGGATATACAAAGGCAGGATTAGCTTATTACTCATGCCCAAAAAAAATCTTAAATGCCCTCTCCCCTAACATCTTTTGTATCATGCACATTTTGCAAGCATGCAGTGGACTTAGAATTACATTTTTTCCCCATGCTTGCCATGAGTGCCAATATGTCAAATTGTTATTGAGTGAGAAACCGGCTTATCCATATGGTTATCCTCATCATGAAATTTCAAAATTTATTCTGTGAGCTTATGGATAATGTGAACTAATAATGTGATATTTAGCATGCATCACATGCACAGGAGGGTATTTTCTGACAGTGAGCATGACAATAGATCAATTTTTATTTAGGAAAAAGATAAAATGTTTTACTATTACTTTTGACTATCCCATACAAAATTAATTAAGTGTACAGCCAAATGCCATGTCTTTCCCCCATAAAGTTATATGTATTCATCTTTCATGGAAAATGATCTACAACGTAGTTAGAACTTAGAAGATTGACAGTTCAACTAGCAAACTCCAAATCTCAGAGATAATAGTTCTTGACTTTACATTGCAATTTAGATGTTTAAGAGCACTATAAGCAATGCTATTTATTTTCGAACAAAAAACCAAGTTATGCCAATATCAATTCTTTTAAATATCATTATTAAAATTATTAAAACACTACCTATCAATAATCTTAAGGCGGCCTCCAGGTAACCATGACCCAATGTCTCCTGTATGCAGCCATCCATCATTATCAATGACTTCACTCCTGTCCAATCAACTTTACAGTCAGGTAGATTCAAATAATAATATATGTTAGTTCCATAAAATAGTAATGTATACAAGAAAAGTACGTTTGGACTTCATCTTTGTAGTAGCCTTGAAACACAATCGGACCCCTCACACAGATCTCACCACGAGGATGAGGCTGATCTTCGGAGGTGTAGTTCATTTCAGGAACATCCACAAGTTTTATTTCTGAAACCGAAAAAAGGGAAATACAGCTAAGCACAAAGAAACACAAACATACTGACGAAGGAGAATCTGAATCTGGTAACTAGAAACCAAAATCCAATCAAGCATGATTGCACCATAATTTTCTTTGATTATCTTCAATGCCATGAGTCAAGAACTTACCACAGGCAGGACTAGGAGACCCAACATGACCAGATAAATTGTCACCCATATCCATTATGCTTATGACACAAGAAGTCTCGGTCATGCCATATCCTTCAAGTACTTGACAGCCAAAGCACCTGTTATTTGTGGAGACATCAGTCCTTATTAACATTCAAACAGACAACCATTCTACATTCTATAGGGCATTCTCCAACTTACACCCTCAAAAAGTCCATGATATCTGCAGACAATGGTGAAGCACCCGATCCCAGAAAACGGACCCGTCCTCCAAGCTTTTCCTTTATTTTATTGAATACTAATCTGTCCCACATTGGTGATGGATTCCGGCCTGAAATCATTACAATTTATTTCTTTCATCATGTGAACTCTATGTTGTTCTTGTATTTTATGATAATGGAGGGCATGGGACTTAATAAGAAGATTATGCTATAATATGAAAAGGGTATAGTTATGAGCACCAATACCACTCATTATGGCTTGCTTCTTAGAGTTGTAGGCAGCTCTAAATAGTCCCTCCCTTAGCTTTCCAGAATTTGCCACAGCATTTGTAATTCTATTTCAATAAACTGAATTAGGCCTGGAGTAACAATGCAAATAGCAAACAAATGAGAAATTTAAGCAGCACCCAGCCATTAGCCATGATTACCCATCATATATTCGATTATACAATCGAGGAACACTGCAAAATAATGTTGGTCTGAGAGCAGCCAAGTCATCCATCAATTTCAAATTGTCCTGAAAACAAGGACACAGTTACACATGAACTGGAATAAAGAAATAACATGAACATTCTTTAAACCTGTTAAAAAAACCAAAAACGTGCAACACCAAGGAACTTGCTGTATACTGTGGATCAACATTTATAAAGCACTGAATACTTGTTTTGACAGTAAATCAAATTTTATAACCATCTGAGCCACATTACACTCCCTTACTCTATGCAGAATAAAGCTATACTGTTGTGCAATATTTAAATAGTGTATTTCTAGAATTGCCATTATGTCTGGTTAATGTGAAAATTTGAACATTGAATACTTGCACGTTCATAGGAACTGAAACCAAAATAGCAAGTTTTGTTAAAAGCTGCACCAAGAGTACTAAGGTATTATACTAACTCAGGAACTAAAGCTATTGTTGTATGGAATACTGTAGAAATTGAGTGTCAATGGCCAGGACCAACACTAGCTTGAATACTAGAATCCAGAAGTCTTTTTTCTTCTTCTTTTTTGGTAAGTAATGCAATAGGACTCTCATCAACTCAATGTTTAGAAAAATTAAACCTTAAAAACTTATCACTATGTATTGTGAAATGCCAGACTTTTAATATGACAGTTCAGTCAAACAATAAACAGGAATATATGAAAAAATGCAATAGCATTTGTGAAGTGCCAGAATTTCGCATATTGTATTATGTAGTTCATATATATACTCTTTTGAGTTTTGACAGACTAGAATGCCAAAATAACATGCTGAACCCATGTTATAGGAAAAAGGTACAAGCATAAAAACATTATTTAGTTTCCTCCATTTGTATGACATATACAGTGTAATTTAACTGATATTTATGCTCAAGGTTTTCAACCTCGAGTTACTAAAAATTCAATATTCAAATGTACCACATACCCCTTGGTAGAAACCAACAGCACCACCGTAGTACACTAAGATAAATTGGTTTGTTCGTTCATAGATGTGTGCCAAAGGAAGATACGAGAAGTAACTGTGAAAAGTAAGATATTATTTAAATAAAAATAATATTTCAAGATTAAAAAAAATTGAAACAACTTTCAAATTGACTTCAAATTCTGTAAGAAATTATGGCACTCACACATCAGAGGAAGTGAACTTGATTGCACGACAAAAACCAGCAGCACTCGCAATCAGGTTTCCATGTGTCAATACGACTCCCTTTCCAAGAGGAGAAAAGAAAAATTGAAACATAAATCTATACCATTTAGCACATGGTTAAAAATGTAGGTAGCAAAAAATAGTCACAGTTGAGAGTTAACATTCATACACAAGTTCACTACCTTTGGTGTTCCAGTAGTACCACTTGTGTAGCATATGGTTGCAACATCTTCAGGCTTAGGAGGGCAAAAAGGCTGCAGACTACTGCGGCCCTAAAAGAAAATCATCTGTAAGGTGATGGAAAAATATATACTCCTTCACATAAATACACTCTCACGAAAAGAAAGAAATTAAAATATCAATTTTGCATTTGAGATCAATGATCCACAAGACCAGTTATGGATTGTGAATGGAGTAAAAAACTAATCAGGTTTGTGAATGGAGGTAAAAACTAATCAGGTTATAGTATTTTGCTTACATATAATCATTCTAAGAACATCAAGAGGATAGTCAGAACATCTGAAAATTTTATAACAAAAAAGTCGAATCAACAGAATTGAAAAATATAAAAAGACACTGCTTGCATGAAGCAGAAGATTTGAATGTGGTAAATCAAAACCAAAAAGGCTAGTACCCTACCAATTTAGTTGTGTTCGACTTTTAATACATGAAGAGTATCCAAGTGAATAAATGGCTACATTGGTATTTTCCATGGTTTGGGCTCACAGTCCAATAATCCCAAAATTATGTGATTCAAATGAATTCTAAGCACGTCATGACCAGGTTATGAGTATATTAATATGATCAGAATGTCTAGTACCCTACCAATAATCCCTTATATATCTATGTTTTCCTTTGGTCAGGCTATGAGTGTATTTATATGATCATCAGAATGTCATTCTTAGAAGAAAATAAGAGGGAAAATTCCAATCTTACCTGACTGATTAGTTTCAAATATGAGACAAGCTTCACTCCAGATCCAGAAGGAAGAGAAGGCAAATATTCGTCTACACCTCCCACTACCTATGTCATCATGGATGCAGGGAAAAAATATTAGAAAACTGGGTTACAAGGATCAAGCACTGTTTTGACTTCAACAAGAATACTGCAAAGAGATTTGAGGAGTACACACCACTATAAGTCGTACAGATGGAATCCCAGATAGGAAGCTCAACAACTGCAAGTTCCAGGAAAATGGATAAGATACGTTTGCAAATTGGGAATCCAAATTTATTTTATCAGTGATTAAAAAAAAGTCAGAGAAATGTAGAATTGAGATTCAATCAAGGACAAGAAGCAACATGAATGTGGTTAGGGAATCCACTTTCAACAAGATCACTGAAGCATATGAGGACTGGCTGATGGAACTTCAAAATAGCAGGAACAACTCTGTTGTATGGTCATAAGGTATACTAGCAGCTAAATCTTTGACAAGAAATACTGAAATAGATCTTAAGCAGAAAAAAACATCATGCTTTTTAAAAGAGGAAAAAAAAAATTACACATGCGAACTAAACCTGAAGCATTAAGCAATCTATTTGTAATGAGCAACCTAAAATCCAAATCGCTGACTCAGCATTTTCAACTGGAATTCCATTTTTTTTGGGTAAGGTCCTTATGCTGAAAATTGTAAAGAATTGTTATACGGAATTGATTTGGTTCAAATAAGAAAAAATCTACAACAATTCACATCTTCCCCACGTTACATTCCCATCATTATCTTTTTACTTGTGAAGCCTAGAAACATGCTGAAATGTATTAGAATTCCTTCTCAGCTAGCAGCAATACACACCAATTTAAACACTCGTCTTTAGCTAAGCATAACCAAATGTATGCAGCTTAAAAGAAGAAAAGATCAAACTCACAGAGTTCAAAGTCTGTGGGACACAAAAAATAGCCTGTATATCAGCATGATTCACAACATACTGAACTGCATCTGGGCCTGCACTAGAAATTACACAGTCAGAATTCAGAACTGGGCTCATAGATTAGGAAAGATACATCTGGACTCATAGATACTCACCAAGAGTGTCATACAGGGGAACCGAGATATATGAATAAGATGAACAGGCATGATCCACAATCAGCCACTCTGGTCTGTTTATAAAATAAAGTCCAATGGAAGCTCCCTGTTCCATGTGAGACCAGACAATGGAATCATATTTACAGTAATAAAATATTTCACGAATGACAACTTCTAGCTGAGTATGCAGGTACCTAACATAAATTGAAGTTTATATACAGGCTAAATACCAGACACAAGAACAGGAGTTATGAGCTTATTCAAAATATGTTCGATAAAAATGGGGTCCTTAAAAAACAAGAATCTAAAGTGCACTAGAAGTTAGTCACCTTTTGAAACCCATGATACTGAAGGCCAGAACCAATTGCTTCGCAAGCAGTCCCCGCTTCTCCATATGTCATCCATTTGTACCTTCATTTGTCAGGAACATGCCACACAGTCTTATGTGGGGAGCACTAATAATGTACAGTCAAATTGATCTACATGCTTGAGTAATTGATAACTTACTCTCCAACCGTACCATCTTCCCGAATTCGTGTACCCAGGTACTTGTAATCACGGAAAGATTCAACAGCATGCCTGCATTCACAATGTTCTCTTGTTTTACAGTAAATTCAGGCGAAAATCTCTAAGCGTACATACAGTTGTAATTACAAAAGCAAAATGAGCAAACAGCAACAAGCACATTGTATTTACTAGCAAGAGAGTAAGAACACTCACACAAAGTTATCATGCAAAGTCCCAATTTCAGGATGGTCGGCAAATCTAGTTACAAGCTCCAAAGGAGAACGCGCTGATCTGCCACCAATGAATAGCAAAGTCCTCACATTGTCAGAATAAAATAAAGTAAAAAAAGTTAGCTACATGACATGAAGCTAATGGAAGTGAAAAATAGAAACAAGCATTACCTATACACATTCCATTTTCCTGTTTGCAATTTTTCTGGAAGAACTACACTGTACCCCTGGCCTGCTCACAAGGCCAAACCCAACATTTTGATACAATTGCATGCATTAATACAAAGAACACCAAATAAAAAAATAAAATTTTAAAAGCCAATTGCAATCAGGGTTCAAATCTACTGTAATTATATATCAATAAATCTTAATACACACTTGCTATTGCACACCCAATACGCGCTCTTTTTTTAAAATCGTGTTTTAAAACACAATTTCAGTTATTAATTAAAATTCAACTTAGGTCAAGTCTTAAAATATAATCTCAGCCAATGTGGCAGTGCGTAATCTTATTACACACTTGTTATTGCGCACCCAATAAGCGCTCTTTTTTTAAATCATGTTTTAAAACATGATTTCAGTTAATAGTTAAAATTCAACTTAGGTCATGTCTTAAAATATAATTTCAGTCCATGTGTCAGTGCGTGTATGGGGAGCATAACAAACATATATACATTTGGGTCCCATTAATGAATGGCTTAAAATATTTGATAATAAACCATTTTACTATTTTAAGAAGGTTTTGATACCGTATTAATAAAAATAAAAATATATAAAACAACGTCAAAAAGTCAATTCTTATTTTCTTTTACTATAAAAAGTTTCTAAAAAGGCATTGGGCATTCGTTAACTTTTTCTTATATGCATCACATAGAAGCAAATGAGAGGATCTTTATCTTTTTATTTTTATTTTTCAGCCCAAAAAAAAAAAAAATTAGTTTTTATTTTTATTTTTTAATTTTAGCGCTTTATTAAGAAAACAAAAACGCATGGAACAACAGAACACTCAAAACGACAGCATTTCATTGCTTTCGCGGTTTTTCAGGATTTTATTTTTTAGAAGAAAAAAAAAAAAAAAAACAACTTCACGAGAATCCGTTAATTTCGAGCTACGAACCAAACGTGGCCTAAGCATCACAACAAGTCACATAACTCCAAAACTCAAAATTCACACAGCTACAACATCTATATTCAGAGCTTCCATACTTCAATTGCTTGTTATGCTTATCAAACTCCTACACACACACATACATACATATAGGTAGAGAGAAAGAGACAGAGAGAGACAGAGAGAGAACCATGAAAGAACTCAGCAGCGGTGAGGTTTGGTTGAACGTGAGAGGAAGAGTCGTCATCGGAGGCGGTGGAGGAAGGGAGGAGGTGGCATTGAATTGCATGGAGGCGACGGTGGGCTTGTGATTCCAGCATTTTCTCGGGAAAATGTTCGAGAAAGAGAGAATTTTCTCGGAGAAGGAGAAAAAAGAAATTATTGGTGGGAAAGTTGGTCTATCTTGTCTGTGTGTCGTTTGCTTTACGTTACAAAAACTTATCAGAATTTAAAAAATAAATAAAAATATATAATAAAAAATATGAGAAAGTGGAAAAGGCACGCTTTTTAATGTGATTATTTAGATGATATAAATAATTATATATCATATGATTGATGACCATGACAATGACAATTTATAAGGATAGGCTTGACTTTTGCTAAAGATTAGGCTATTTATTGGAGCATCAGCAGCGGACAGAGGGAATCCCAAATGTAAGCCCATTTTACAATTCAAGCCCAAAAGACCCACTCCATTAAAAGATGTAAAATATAACTATTGCAAAAAAATATACAATTGTGCTACAGTGCGACTCTAAATGTAGAATTGTATTGTAGTTCAATGGTAAAAACAAAAATTATTTTTTAATCGGTTTGGTCTTCTCTCTCCTTTCTCTGTAGATCATAATTTTCATTATCTTTCTCTCTCTTTCTTTATGCTCTCTCTTCTTCAATGGCATGGAGGCAACAGCGTGGAGGCTCAATCAGCTTCTATGGTGGAGGCGTGGAGGTCGTGGGTTTGTTCATGGGTTTCCGGCGTGGGTTTGTTCATGGGTTTCTGTGGGGTTGTTCATGGGTTTCTAGCATTTGGGTCAGATTTGGGTGGTGTTTGGGTTGGCGTTTAGGTCGTTGGATTTAGGTTTGTTGGTTATGATTTTTTCCGATGGGTTGGGGGATTTGTTCCGATGGGTTTGAGGATGATGATGATGAGGAAGAGTTTGTGAGAACAGATGGGTTTGGGATAAATAGAGACGACAACGGGTGACCCTCTCTCTCTCGCCACCGCTGTCGGTGAGAACGTATGGGTTTAGGTTTGGTGAGAACAGATGGGTTTGGATTTTGATTTTGATTTGGCTGGATTTTGCACAACGGAGGTGGGTGGTGTGACTAAGAAGCTGGACTGTGGTGGGTGGTTGACAGAGGAAAAGAAATAGAGATCAGAGAGAGAAGAGAGAAATATTTTTATATTATTTTTAAGTGTAGTATAGTAAAATAAAAGTTGGAATGCTGGTGTATTGTAAAATAGTATTAAATAATTGATAAAATAGTTTTTTAAGACAGTAAAATAGGATAGGATAACATGAGCCATTGTGGATGCTCTTAGCTTGTCCATCATGGAGAATCTAGTAATTTAGTTCGTACCAGTTGTGCTGTGTTTTGTATCTTATGGTTAAATAGGAAATTTGAGATTTAATTCCCGCATATACTAAAAATTTATTGGTGTCTTAGTCAGATAATAAAAAACAAAATCATCAAAAAATGGACGTTATATGTTGAAATTCTATATTAAAAAAAATGTCTAAAATGATTCTTAAAAAAAAAAAGAAATCAACAAATCTAATAAAATCAATTCTCCTGAAAATGAAAATGCTTTTTTTTTTCTACATTTCTTTGTTCAATATTAGGCTATATACTTACTATTTATCTTTTTTTTGAGGGGGTACTACTTGCTATTAAGTGCACTAAAAAAAATAGTACACGTTAAAATTTTACTTTATCTATTTTAATACACCATTTTATTATATTCTTCACATCACATTTTCTATTCTCTTATCACTTTATTTAAATTTTATTTTTTTTATTATTCTTTATTTCTTTTTATCCTTTTTTTTTTATAGTTCCCAAGTCCCCACAATCATATAAGAGAGAGAAAGTTTGAGTAATGCCCAACCATCACATAAATGACATAAGAGAGAGAGAGAACAAGTATGAATAAAAAAAAAAATACCCAAAATATTAATAGTATTCTTGCTCATTCGCTGCTCCTATTAGAATGCTGTTGTAGCAAGCATTTGATACATCTTAGGAAGGTGATTTTTTGTGTTTGGTGTGTCTGATGCTAGTGCTCTAATGGTATTTGTTGTGATATTCCATGATCATCGGTTCTTCAAACTCCATTCCCTCCTCCCAAGGGTGGCCCAACAAATTTAGAGGCCTAAGACGATATAATTAAATGGAGCATTTTTGTTATTACTTAAATAATATTTAACTAGTATTTAATAACATAATTTTTTTTATAATAAAAATCTATTCCTTTCATTTTATAACAAATTTTACTAAAAAAACTTTCAAACAATGTAAAAATGAATGCAATTAATGACACCTTAAGAAGACAATAAACAAACATTTGAATGAATGATATTATGGATATTATAAATTTTATAACATTAGACTTACAAAGATGTATCACTAATCACAAAAAATAATTCAAGAATGCATTTAATAGGTTATTGATATTTACATATCATATTAACTATCACATCAATTTGTAAAGTTTTCAAATAAAATTAATAATATTTCTAACATTTTCTTATCTGAATTATTTATTGTGATTAGTGAAACATATATTTGTAAGGGAAAATGCTAGAGATACAAATTATTTTACAAACTGATGATGTGGTAAATGATTATAGACAAATAAATAAATGATGTTATCGGTGAGTCTAAATGAGAACTAGTAAGAAGTTGGCTATAACAACAATTTGTAAAAATGTTGTAAAATAGTTTGTAACTGTAGCATTACTTTATTTGTAAGACCTATGTATTTAAAGTTGTATTATCTCTAGCACTACTCAATTCTTTGGGACTTCTTAAAAGTAGAAGAAAAATATAAAATTAAAATTTTTTTTTCTATATATTTATTTATTTATTTAAAATATATCAATTTTTTCTCCAAAATTTGGGACCTTCCTCTAGTAGGGGGCCCTAGGCAGTGGCCTAAGTGGCCTAGGCCTAGGGCTAGCCCTGTCTCCTCCGCTATTTACCAATCTAAAAAATTATTGCCTTTTCCTTGCAATTTTGTTTTGATTAGGGTCTACTTTTGTCTAATAAAAAGCAAAATGTATTGTAATTCTTTTTTCTTACACTTTCATTACATATTTTGCAATTGTTTGGTTAGGAATCAGTTTTTACATTAGTATTGGTCCCTTAATTTCCTTTTCAGGTTCCTTGAGATGAATTCTCAATATTTTGTTGCTAGCTCAAAGTGAATATTAGGGATTGGGGTTCAAAAATAGCTAATTTAATAGGACTTTTTGTGAAATGTGCTAGTTTCAAATGAGAATGAAAAATCCTAACTGACCAAGTTACAAATTACTTGCTTAAAGTTACCAATCTACTCCAATTGAATTGAATCAAAGTGCATCATTTTGAAATTAAACAGTGTGAAGTAAATCATCTAGAAGTAGAGCGTACCATCTCAAATTGAAGTAAGGTGTAGGAATGTGAATTTTTATGATTTTTTGTAGTGCTTATAAAAGAGCTTTAAATATAGGAAAATACTAACAAATGCCCTTAGGGCACTGGTTAATCTTAAATGAATTCTTAACCAATGCCCTAACGGCACTTGTTAGCATGACCCTTAAATATAATATAATGCAAGTTCAATTACAACTACTAGCATGTAGCCCATACAAATGCATAGATGCATTTAAAATCAAACACAATTTTTATTATAAAAATATGAATAATTAGTCAAATTATTAAAAAAAAAAAAACATGTAAGACATGCATACGTATAGATACATTTAAAATTAAACATATTTTTTTATCATAAAAATATTAATAATTAGTTAAATAATTTAAAAATAAATAAACGTAATTAGTCACATATTAAAATTCTTACCTAAATTTAATACTACTTATTATCATTTTTTTTTCTAATTTTTAGTAAAATACGTGTGGTGATCTTTGTTGTGTGGTAATTTTTATTGAGTATACGTAATTGGTTTTTTTTTTTTTTTTTTAATATTTAATTTCATAGTTCATCAATATTAAATTCTTAGTATTTTGCACTCATTAACTCACTTGACACAAAGATTAAAAAACTTAAGTAAATACATGGCACAAACTTAAGTGGATAATTATGGTATGGTCTCCACGTAAATTTAGACACATGACGCAAAATTGGATTATAATTTCACATTCTAATTGAACTTTTTCTGAACTTTGCCTATTAATATATATATATATATATATATATTTCATTAATTCTTACCATACTCTCAAATAAAGGAATAGAATGGACATTATTTTTATGCAATTGTATTTTTTAAACAAAACGGATCTATTTAAATAATGTGACCTAAACAGTAAACACATTCTAAAACCTCCATGTAATAGATATGGATATGAAAACAACATATTGTACTAGTATTTATGGTTTGCTTACTCCTATCTCCTATTGGAAGCTAGGGGACGAAATAATATTCACAGAGAAACAGTCATTGATCTATGTTTCTTTCTAAGTAAATTTGACTACTTCAAATGCCCTTTATTAAGTTAGGTTCCACACTTCTGTCTTAATTAAAAGGGGGTGAAAGATTTCACACCCTTTTCTTCAATGTGTGGTGGTTCTCTTATGGCTATTAATTTGACTTTTGCTCCATTATCCCACCAAACACATTGATGATGATGATGATGATCCTATAAAAAAAAAAAAAAGCATTGATGATGATCACACCCTATGCTATGTCTTTTTTGATCAATCAATGCAAAAGTAATGTAGATCATTATTACGTACAAAGAAGACCAATGTGAATCTCGAATGCTTTCAAGAAAGAAAGAAAAGTAGTATATTTAACCCATAAGTTTGTCCATGAATAACAAAAAGTAACACTATTAGAGGGGTTTGGTATAATATTCTTGTAATATTGGAGGCTTCCAGTTCCAGTTTGCAAAAAGATCAAAGCTTTGGACCACCAAGTTTGTGAGACTTGTTGAATAGGCTAAGAGGAATAGGACATTACACCATGGTTCTGGGGACTCGTATATTGTCCTTTCATTTTTGGTAAATCAATGAATGGATTTTATTGATTTTCTATAAGGCTTTTGGTGACCTGAATCCTGATCAATCAATCCCACGATGGGCATGGAGTTAATGCATCACCTATATGGCTCTTGTAATTGGGTGTCTCGTTCTCTCTGAGGACACAAATAAATATTTGGCAATTTATGCTTGAGCAAATTTTGGGTACAATTTCATTAATAAATTTAATCATGAGGTTGTATTGACCTAAAATAAAAATAAAAATATTTAGTTAAATTTAATTGTTCTTGAGAAATATAACACAATTTATATTGCGTTAATTAATATAACCATGTGATTGAATTTAATTTGTGTTGGGTTTGAGAGCCTAATTAAGGTAACATCAATGGCCTACGGAAAGTTTATAGTGTAAATGCAACTGGCAGTGCACCGTGCACTTCAAAACATAGTAATGGCCACTCTTTAATTATTATATATTGTTATAACTTTAGTCAAACTTAACGAAAATTTAAATTTCTAATACACACTGTATTTATATATATATATATACACGAATTTTTTTTTTTGTCAAATTTAATGAAAATTCTAAAGAATAGGAGATGAAGTACTTATTAGTTATTACCAGTAGTTAAAAAAATAATGTCCAATTTTGAAATTTGAAGGACAAATTAACCTTGCAAATCAAATATATATGTAATAATCAGTTGAGTCATTGATACATAAGTTTTCAATCTAACAAAGTCTTACAACATTTTCTCAACAAGCTGATGTATCAATCCGCAATAAGTCAAGATAAAATGTAATAAAATAGAAAGATTATTGCTATTTTTTATAACAAATCTTAGATAATAAGTTGTTATTGATAGGTAAAAAAATGATGTTATTGGTGAGTTCATATTATAATCTTTTTTTTGATGAACATAAAGAGGGGGGGGGGGGGGCGACCATATGTGGCTAACCCCACAGGGCATGACCTAATAGGGGCACCCCTCGCTAGGGAATGTTGGATTGAGTCATAGCTACTGTAATCGAGGTGCCACAGACCTCACCCTAGCACCCTAAGAAAGCCAGCATATGAGACGCAATGCATGCTAGGAACCCACCTCCCACATAGTACCCGCCACGACTCAAACGAGGGACCTCATGCATGCACGCGGGATCTCATCCAATTGGGCCACCCCTCCTGGGGCGAGTTCATATTAGAATCAATAACAACTTATTACCTAAGATTCATTATAAATTATTTGTAAAAATATTGTAAACATAATATTATTCAATAAAACAATAATAAACACGGTGTTGTAAAAATAGTTGGATTTTGTTGTGCTTATGAACTTTCTAATGCTATATTTGATAAATATTCCTAATTTTCATCTACAAAATTATCAAGACAAAAAAAAAAAAAATTTCAAAAGAATATTAAATGTAATTTAAGTAGTCTGGTTGGGTTACTTGTTAACCAAAATAAAAATAAAAATAAAAAACCGCTTTAACACAAGCTTGAAATTATTGTGAGAATCCAACAGATTTGATCAGACATTCAACATAACTAGAAATCTCCATTATCTCCACCTTCATACAAACGGACACATCCCACGTGACGCAACCAGCACTGTTAGGAAGTCATAAAACGACACCGTTTGGACCTAAACGTGTTCAAACATTGACACAGTAAATTTGAAATATAGTTGTTTTCAGTTAAAAATATTATTTTGATGCTACAATTTAGGGTCATGGGTTATTAGCAATTTGGTACTTACATTTTGTTAACAGTCAATTTGATCACGGTATTTTAATAATAGTCTAATTCAAGTTTCTTTTTTTCCAACTTGTAGTTACTTTGATCCATATTATTATCAATTTACAATCATTCTAAATCCAAATCTGACTTTATTTTAATTGTTAACTGCTAAGAGATTGTTTGGCTGGCACGTTTTGCGTTTGTGTTGCGTTTTGTTTTGTTTTGTTTTTTTTTTTTTTTTTTTTCACACGTTCCAATCCACTTTTTTTATTGTTCATTACTGTTGCGGATACTGTTTATTGAACAGTATCTGCAACATTTGACTTTTTTACACAAATTTTACTGTTTATAGACCCACAAATTTCACTTTTCAGTAATTTTTTCATTAGAAATGGGTCCCACGGTACTATTTACACATTTAAAAATTATTTGCTATAGTTTTTTTTAGTTTTCAGTTTTCAGCTGTATACAAACGGACCCTAAGTTGAAATTTGTGTTTGTTAGAGTTGGAAATTGGTAAATTAATTTGTATTTTTTGTGTTTTGTTATGCAAGTAAATTTGTTATTTAATGATAAGAACCAAAGCGACGGAAACTTAAAAATAACATAGGTCAAAATAATTACTACTCAAATATAAGAATGAGGGCAAGGATTTGCAGTAACTCCTGTAAAAGACACACGTGTCAAGTGGCAATTTAGTGAAAAATTCAATCTTGATAAATAAATTTTCATTTAAATATAAGTCTAGATAGGTGTCTATTTGAGACATTGTTACATGTGTATTTTTGCAAGAATTACTGTCATGTGTATTTTAAGACACTAATTAATTTTTAGTATAAACAATATTAAACCTTAGATCTTTTATTCAATTATTATAAACTTTACTAATTTAGTTAACTGAAACTCACGAATTATTGCAACTTAATTTGCGACAAAATCCTTGCCGGTAAAAAATGTTGGACCAATATTTAATACAGTACGAGTTTTAACTTTTAAACAGAAACTCACGAAACAAATGCAGACAGTCCGCGTGGGGCAATCAGGACTCGGCCCCACCCAAAACTTTCAAAATACCAAAAATACCCTTCCCGTACACTTCTCTCTCAAACTAACGCACCGACAAGACAAAGACTCAAAAGGACTAATAACACATTGAGAACTCTCTCTCTCTCTCTCTCATTTCTGAGCGAGTCAAGACTCGGTGCGGAACGCAATGGCGAGTATAGGGAAGACTCGGCTCGACTCGGGGTGGCTTGCGGCGAGGTCCACGGAGGTTAGCCTGAGTGGGACCCAGCTCACCACGACTCACCCTCCCTCCGGCCCCACCTCCCCTTGGTTAAACGCCGTCGTTCCCGGAACGTAAATTCTCTCTCTCTCTCTCTCTTCAATCGTATTTTCCTTTAATTTTATTTATTTTTTTGGGATCCAAATAAGTATGAGTCACTCTTAGAAACTATTATTAATAAAAAGAAAATTGGAATGTTCAGGTCTCAGCATTTTGTGTGTGATGCTCCCAAAATTGATTCGATATTGATTTGAGTGTGGCGAATCCCACATCGGGCATATATGTCCTGTTATTAGTTGCCACAATGAGGCTTAATTCTAGTTCTTTTGGGGTATAGCGCAGATGTGTCTAGCGCTCTTTTTTTCTTGGGCCGTTACATTAGGATCGAGTGCCTAAATCTTGTTTATCAGTTCCATTTGAATTGAAATGAATGGATTGGATTTTGCCAAGTCATCAACATTGTAAATAAACATGGGCCATTAACAATTTTGGTAGGAACTCAGTGGCCGCAGATTTTATATATGGGTTTGTGTGTGTGTGTGTGCAAAAACTGGTTTCTTGGAGTTTTGTATCACTGTATTTGTCATTAGTTTGATTGCCATTGGTTTATCAAATCAAATAATTGGGGTTTGGTATTTGTATATATATTGGGTTCAAGTTGTACTTGGTGCAACTTTTAATTGTTTTTTTTTTTTTTTTTTTTGGCTAATTTGAAACTATAATTGCACCGAAAACTAAATACCAGAGTTGATGTTACGCAGAGGATATTTAACAAAATAGGTGGAAAGCTATTACAGAGGATAATACTAAAAGCCTTTGTCTTTAGAGCCCAATTTGCAAAAGCAGGTACTACGTTGTTGCCTTATTTTTGAACCCAGCTAATCTCACATTCCCCAGGCATACAGAATGCTCTCTCACATCTTCAACGATAGGTTCTGACTCCCGCTTAGGCCTTAAATTTGTTTGTAGGATCTATGCATAATTTGGCATCGCTTTCAATTATAACCTTGTTGAGATTTTCTTGCTTAGCTAATTGGGTTGCCCATCTAATTGTTTCTGCCTCTGCCACTTTCTGTTTACACATTTTTATTTGGTTCACCATAACTTTTAACACTTGCCAATTCCAATTTTGAATAATCACAGCTAAGCATGCCCTGTCATTCCCCTACGCAGCATCACTTTTGAGTTTATAGAATCCAGTTCTTCGCTTGCACCATTTCTTTCGTGGTGGGGTATGTTATGACCTTGTTTCTCTTCACATACTTTTAAATAGGTTTCCCATAGCTTCTTCACTTTATGAGGAATATCTCTCAGGTGGATTCATTCTTCATTAGATCACTCTGTTACGCAGCTTCCATATGAAGTCCATTGATACTGCTGTGAACAAGGTGAAATCTTCTCCTGGGATACATGCATCAAATGGTTCTTTAAAAGGGTCAACTTAAATTTTCAGTCTGAAAGTTGTCAACTATAAAATTCCAGCCAGAGCTAATTGCATAGAGGACAAGTTGTGTTTTCAAGTTCCAAAAAGCGTGTCAAGTTGTGCCCCATTGGTAATACCTCCACAGCAGCTCTCCACATTAACATTTTCAATTTCTTGTGAATTTTGAGCTTCCAAAACTGGCGTCCATGCAAAAAAGGAAACTCTCCTAAGAGTCTTGGACCTGCATATGGCTTTCCAAGGTAAAGGCATAGGAGGTGACCCTTGTAAAGTCTCATAAAATGATTGCACAGTGAACTGCCTATTACTCTTTACCTTCCATCTCATCCTATCACTCCCCTCCCTGGTCCTATCACATAGCTAGCTAAATCATTTTGTCAGGCTTGGGAAATCTCCTAGGAATTTTCCATATGACATCATATGCTTTATCTTCAAACAATCTTGAGATTAGCCCTTCATTCCATCACTGTCCGTTTGTTCCTGAAAGATTTGACACCACCATGGTTATTTTAGGAACATCACCATTTGTAGGTTTTGGCTTAAAATTCTTAATTCATGGGATCCATGGATCCTCCCACACATTGATGCTTAAAACATCACCTACCATATAACAAGCCCTGTTATGAATAATATCTCTTGTGCTTTCTATCTCCTTCCATATCCGCAAGGCCCTTCTTTGTTTGCCTCCCTTTGGCCAATCTGAGTAGGGAGTATTTACCCAGTAGCACCTTAACATAAAGGCTATCTTTGTTTGAAGCCACCATCCAACCTAGCTTTGCAAGCATCACCAGGTTAAAATGTTTGATTCTCTATGCCAAATTTTAATTATTCTTACAACTTACAAAGCCTAATATCCTTTTATTGGTAGAGTATTTTGTCAAACCCGGTATTGGGTTATCTGTACTTCTAAGTGTCATGCTCATCAAATATCAAGATGACAAAAAATTTAAAAAAATTGTTTCTTTTGTAAATTCTTCATAGATTTAGTTATTTAAGGGGTCTTTGTGACGTATATTAGTAAATGGATGGGTTTATGGATTGGATATTAAATGACACCTGATTGTTATGAATTTGGCGTGCATGATAAATAAGTTATTTAAGTGGTGTGACTTATGTTAAAGGAATTGAGCCCAATCCTACATGTATACTGTTTCATTGAAATGCATGGAATTATGTAAATCTTACATATAAGAACCAAGATGTAAGTAATGGGCTGGATTGGTTAAACTTATTGGATATTGTAAGCTGTGTTGGGTAGGGTAGAAAGAATGCATTTCAGCTTGACATTTCAAAAATTCTAACAATACATTTTGGTTTCTACCCTACTCATCACAATTTTTGATGAAGTAAAAAAATGTGTTGGCTAGGGTAGGAACCAAATGTATTGTTAGAATTTTTGAAATGTGAAGCCGCGTGTATCAATGTAGTCTTGTGTGCTTGTCAGATTAAATTATATGAAGAATTTGAATGAGATTTAGGCCTCAAATTTGTGTATTTGAGTAAATTTTTTTTTTTATTTTTTATTTTTTATGGAGTTCTTTTGTACCATATTTGGCATAAATTTTACAGTGATGGATTCTAGTGATGGTTGTATTTGCAAAAATTTGGTCTTGTATTTCACTAAAATTCATGAAATTATGTAAATCTCGCCAATAGAAACAAAAAGTAAATAATGGGTTGAATTGGTTACACTTATTTAGTTTTGTCATTTGTGTTTGGTTACCCACAACACGAAATGTATGGTGGTAATTTTTGAGATGTGAAGGGTTGCATATTGCTTTACAATTAGAAGACCAGTGTACCATTCTTCTGTTTGCTGTGTTTAGCATGGGATATAGCTGCTCAAGTTACCTCATAAACATTTACTTTGGAATTAGGAGGTCATATTTTACTTGCACTCTGTGCTGGTCTATTGTTTATTTATGGCTCTATTAATTATAATTGTAAATTTTTTGTTCTATAACATCCACTACTTATGCCTCTGTTGATCATACTTGTAGAAATTATTTTTCAATAACATTCACTATTGTTCATTAAAACAAAGGTTGGCAAGTGTGTATCTATATATACTTGCGATTATGTTATAGCTGTTGGGAGACTTTGGGGGCAGAAAAAGAAAATGAAAGTTGTATTTTTAAATCAGTCAAGGCTAACGGTGATTTGATTGACAGTGTTTTGGCAACTTTGGTGGAGAACAAAGTCGTTCCTGATCCTTTCTATGGGCTGCAAAATGAGACAATTGTAGATATTGCTGATTCTGGGAGAGAGTATTACACATTCTGGTTTTTTACAACTTTTCAGAGTAAGCTGGTATGCAATTTACTAACATGAAATATGTTCTTGAGATTTTATACTTATTGAAATGATTTTCATGTCAATTTTTTTGAAACTGTAAGATTTCCTTTGGTTGCATTCCTTATAAATTCAACTTGACAGTGCCTATTCCTGCCAGCCTTTTGTGAACTATTTTCTTGTAATTTGTCAGTACTTGGGTAGCTGGTCAGTGTTATTGGGTCAGATTTTAACCAAAAGATGGTCTGAAATTTTTTATTTTTCTGGAAATTGCCAATGCCATTTGGGCCAAATGGCACCTCCAACACACATAAGTATGTGTGGTGAGTGAGGTTGGGGTTTCAAATCCCCTTGGGTACATGAATACCCTATCAAGAAAAAAAAAGTAAAAGAAAAAAAAAGATAAAATTCTGGAAATTGTTATCTGGTTTTAACATTTCAAATTGTGTTGAAATTTATTAAACTTGTCTTGAATCTGGCAGTTCCTAAGCCTTTCTACTTCTCAGTGTCAAATTTGACCACCCCCCCCCCCCCCCCCCCCGGTTGGAACACACACACAAAAAAGAAAAAGAAAAAAGAGAAAAGGGTCTAATTGCTTGTCCTTTTGCAGTCAGGAAATCAGCACCTGGATCTGAATTTTCGTGGAATCAATTATTCTGCAGAAGTATATTTAAATGGGCACAAAAAGGTCATGCCAAAGGGGATGTTTCGGAGGCATTCTCTCGATGTCACTGATATTTTGCATCCTGATGGTCAAAACTTGCTTGCTGTTCTTGTTCATCCACCAGATCATCCTGGGAGAATTCCCCCTAAGGGAGGGCAAGGTGGTGACCATGAGGTTTATAGCTAAATCCAAAACCTATTTAATTTAATTTTAGAATTACACTTATGATTTGGATCCCATGCGAGTGGACTGATGAAGTAAAAATCTAAATTTTGACATGCTTGGAAGACATGCAATCTAACAATAATGTGTTTTCATGGTAGATTGGAAAAGATGTTGCCACACAATATGTTCAGGGTTGGGATTGGATGGCTCCTATAAGGTGACTATGTTTGTTACCTTTGATTGTGGTTTTTTTTTTTTTTTGATTAGTAATAAACTTCATTGAAATTGAAAAAGGACGAAAAGAAAAACAAAAAAGAAACAGGGCACACAGGCAGTGTGTTAAGAGACAACAAAGAAAAAATCTAAACAGTAATGAAGGTACAAAAATCAAGCATGTCAGGTAGAGACATGAAGGTAACAAAACCAGACGCATTTGCCCATTCTAACAGAGTATGAAGGAAGAAAAGCTTCAACTCATGAATCAACCTTTCATCCCCTTCAAAAGTACGTGTATTCATCTCCCTCCATATGACCCACATAAGACAATGAGGAATCATACTCCAAAGAAACTTAGTTTTGAGTATACAATTCCTGCCTGGCCAACTTACTATAAGATCCACAACACCACGTGGCATGTCCCAATGATTGTGGTTAATTTTTTTCCATAATGATATTGTTATCTCTAGTTTCGTGTTGGAAAATGAGAGACAGTAGATGCATATTGATAAGAAATTATTTGAAATTTCTTGTCAGAACCAAAATGAGACAGGTAACTGTCTATAGATATTTGAAACTTATTTTTAGTGAATTGTTTCAGTGTGATAAATCATTGAGAGATCAGTTATACAGTGGAGAATTATTCGGTTGAAAATGGATCACAAGTATATAAATAATTTTTCTGTAGTTTTTTTGTTCTTTTTGAAAAGTGATGCAATTCTTATTGATATAAAACGTTGAGTTACCCAACTATACAAGGAGTAAACAATAGAAGACCATACAATCAATCATACAGAGTACATGAATCTATCAAATCAATAACAGAACATAAAGACAGACTAGGCAAAACTGACATCCAATCGAACAAAGTTCTAAAGAAAATGAATTTGAGATCAGGTATGGCTCTCTCTGTGTCCTCAAAACTCCGATTGTTCCTCTCCCTCCATATACACCACACCAAAAATTGGGGGCAGCCATTCACAACTGGCCATTCCGATAATTGCATTCTTATGTAGTTTATGCAGCTCATTCATGGCAGTTCTGCATTTGAATGAAAAAGAGGAATTATGAGAACAAATGTAAGGGTGTCTTGGTACAAAAAAGGACCAATGCACTGGTGAACTGCTGAAGGTAAGTTTAGAGATTAGCTGCGAGTATGGATGGACTTACTAGTCAGGAATTTTAAGGGACACACAATCTTGTTAACTAAGTTTGACCTGGAAGAACAAAATATAGACATATAATATAGAGTGTATACAGTGAGTGGATATCAGCTTTAGAACAGTTTTCCATTACTAATTTAGATGCTTGATCTTTGTAATTTTCATTAATAATTGTTGTTGTATCTCTTGCATACTTCCCTTGCAAATGGGTTGCACCTCTGCTATTTAATGAATTATTTACTCATTAAAAAAAGGGTTTTGAAAGGGAAAGTCACATGATGCTGGAACTTCTGTATGCATCCTCCCATGATAAAGGAAAGGAAATCCCATGTACATTCACTTCTTATTGTGTCTTTTGCATTAAAGAATGCGTTTTCGTCCTATTGTAACCTATCCATATGTTCCATTGCCAGTTGAATGAACCATATATTCATAGAATATATCAAAGCAAAATAATTCTGTTTGTAAGTACTTGACATTTCTATACTTATCAAAAAAAAAAAAACATTTCTATGATTACAGGGATAGGAACACTGGCATATGGGATGAGGTGTCTGTATCTATAACTGGGGTGAGCTATATTTCATAACTTCCTTCCATAGCAATAGACATGCGATAACATATCATGTTAATGACATTTGGAACTTTTAAATGAATGCAGCAATGTAAACATTAATAGTACCCTCATAAGCTGTACATATGCATGGTATGAAACATGTAGTGTAGATTTCTTCTGTAGTTCCTTATTAACTTTTATTTGTGGTCATGCAATTCTTTCTGAGTTAGAATTTCAATATTTAATGGTGCTTTTGTTCCTTCGGGTGAATTGTTCTATGCTTATTGTAATTAGATAATTCAAATACTGATGCTTTATTATTTGATGCAGCCAGTGAAAATATTTGATCCCCACTTGGTTTCATCATTTTTTGACGATTACAAGAGGGTATATTTGCATGCTACAATAGAGTTAGAAAATAGAAGTGCCTGGGTTGCTGAGTGTTCTTTGAATATCCAAGTAACAACGGGAATTGAGGGAAACATTTGTTTGGTAGAGCATCTTCAGACTCAACACTTGTCAATCCCTGCTGGATCACAAGTGCAATATACATTTCCTGAGGTCAGTGATAGCATTCATTTTTATGCGAATTTTATTTAGAATAGTCTTCTTTCAGCTTGCCACTCTTTCTTAAGCCATTCAAAATTTAAGATACTCTTGTTTTACTAAGAAGTTATCAACCATTAAGAGCAAACTTCCTTTATTCGTAGTATCTTTAGCACAATTTTAAGTCTATGCTACATTGGATTTTTTATTTTATTTTTTATTTTATAGGTAAGAAACATGTATATTCAAAAAACTGCTAAATGCAAAGAAGCACTAGCAAAACAAATGTACAAGAAAAGAAAGAAAAGCACAAACATAAAAGAAGAAAAACACTAAGACCAAAGAAGAAGAGAACTAAGGAATAAAGGAAGAGAATCACTAGATGTAAGTCCCCCGGCCCTAGCCCAATCAAAAGAGAACCAGAAAAGAGAGCAAGCATTTGGTTATCGGATCTATCCAAATCCTCACATGTTCGCCGATTGCGTTCCCTCTAAATACACCACATCAAATACAATGGAACTAAATTCCAAATGTGAGATGAATGCTTCTCCAACCAATTCCACCAGCCAAAAAGAAGATCAAACACCCTACCAGAGGGGACCCAAGAAATCCCAAAGGTTCTATAGACAAAGCACCACAGCCGATAAGCCTTTCCACAATGTAACAAGTGATCCACTGTCTTCCCATAACAATGACACATAATACACCAATCAACGGAGTCAAAGCCCTTTAGCCTCAAATTATCTCCTGTGAGAATCCTATCCCATGCTGCTGTCTAAACAAAGAAATAGACATGCCGGGGTGCCTTAACATTCCAAATACCTTTCCATGGAAAACGAACCATGTAACTTGTGATAATATGATCAGATAGTAAAATCCTAGTTCTTTGTCAACTTCCATCTCATACGTTCACCGTAAGTCACAAGAGGTAAATTGGATGCCAAGAGGCGGAAAAAATCATCCACCACATCTGCCTCCCATATGGAAAATCAAAAAACAAGATAAGACCAGCAAACTTATAAAAAAAGAAGAAGATTAGACTGGCTTGGAGTTAACATTTAGGATCTAGGCTATGTGAGCTATCTACATCCTTCTTCCCAATTGAGGCGAAGAAGACTTGTTGACTTATTCTAGCATCTTATGCAACCTATAATACTTATCATAGAAGTCTATTTATTAATACATTCCTCCTCATGCTTCTGAAACTTGGCATACCCTCTCCTTTTTACCCAAGTTCTTGTTCTTCTTTTGTCAGCTAAAGGATTGTTTTGGATTCTACCCATTATATATGCTCTTAGGTCTTATCTATTTGATGTATAGAATTTACTGTAGTTATAGTGGTTAACCTTGTTTTATACACACGCACATACATATCTGTCAATTGCCAGATTTTTGCTAGAGCACATCTTAAAGCTGAACTATTGTTGGCCTCTACAGTTTTCCTTGTTAATCTGTGTAGACTGTCTATGACACTCATATATTCTGCTTATGATTCGGTTATTGAAGTTAGATTTTTTTTCCCATCCCAATATCTTACAAAATCATACAGTGTTATTGTACATTTAGGTAATGAGCTTCCTTCTCAATTCATTTCATTGATATTGTACATTACCATTTATTAGAAATTAGAATTATGGTTAAGTGATTAAATTCACCATTTCACAAAAGCTTAAGCTTTTGGGAGAATCGGTAATTTATCATGGTATCATAGCAAGAGGTCCTGAATATGATCCTTGTCTTCTCCACTCTACCTCCCATTTAAAAATCATATCCTAAATATGGATTAAACTAAGGACCTCTTATTTTGATACCAAGTTAAATTACTGATTGTTCGAAAAGTTTAAGCTTTTAGAGAGTTAGTAATATAACATAGTATCAGAGTAGGAGACTCTGAGTTTAATCCTTGGCTTTACTTTACCTCCCATTTAAAATGTTAAAAATCTCACATGTTGGGTTCCCTCTTATTAAAGGGAAGTTTAGGTCCACACGTGAAAGAGAGTTTTAGAATTATGTTTAAGTGATTAAGTTCACAATTTCCCGAAAGTGTAACTTTTGGGAGAATCTGTAATTTATCACCCTTAAAAAGAGGTGAAAGCATAAATGACCCCCTCCACCCTCAAGTTAAAAAATTGCACACTGCGCTTGAGATGTGTAATTATCCCTGCCTGGAAATTGCATAAATGAAACCATTTCCCAAAAGCCTTGTTACTTATCCCTGCCTGGAATTATCCAAAATGGTATCTAGAGATGTGTAATTTCTGATTACTGAGCATTTGGAGCGGCCGATTATTATGGATTCAAATATGTTGCATTTTTATCTAGTTTTAGGCTCTCCAATACTTTTGTTGTAGATGATAATGGTATGAATTTGCAGCTTTTCTTCTACAAGCCTGACTTATGGTGGCCGAATGGTATGGGAAAACAATCCTTGTACAATGTTCATATTACTGTTGATGTAAAGGGATATGGAGAGTCTGATGCTTGGAGTCATCTATTTGGCTTCCGAAAAATTGAGAGCCATATTGATAGCACCACAGGTGGAAGGTATTGCTTTATATGCCTTCTAGGATATTTTACATAGGTTTTTATTTTGATATTATGATATGTAGTCTATAAATTTTTGCTTTACAGGTTGTTCAAGGTCAATGGACAGCCTATTTTTATCCGTGGTGGTAATTGGATATTGTCAGATGGGTTACTACGTCTTTCAAAGGAACGTTATGAAACAGACATCAAGTTTCATGCTGATATGAATTTTAATATGATCCGCTGTTGGGGTGGTGGATTGGCTGAGAGGCCAGAATTTTATCATTATTGTGATATTTATGGACTTCTGGTGATCTCTCTATCTCTCTCTCTCTCTCTCTCTCCGTATGCGTGTGTGAACAATTATGGGGGGTGTATGCAAAAATAGAAATAGAAGTATAGAACAAACAACCACACAGGGAACATAGATATAGAGACTTACATGGTTCAGCTTTAGGCATATATCCATGGGCGGCATTGAGGATAACTACAATGGTAGCACAAAGCATTTGCAAACCCGACCCCAAATACACCTAATGAGCTCTTTCTTACAAATAACAAAGATAACTACAAAGTTGGTTTGGTGACTTCTTGTGGAGACTACCCAACCAAATAGGACTAGGCAGTACTATTTTCTTTCTCGTACACAGCAGGAAGAGGAAAAACAAACCATACCAAAGTCAGCAACTGTTCTTAGTGCAAGTGTGAGGATTGAGTTCCACATCAAGAGAAAAAGTAATGAAAGTGAGCAGTTGATGGACATAGTTGGGTCTAAAACCTTTGGCTTAAGCTTTTGGGTTTGAATGGATTCCAATATGCTACTTTGGATTTAATATTCTAACTTATTGTACAATTAAATTACTCTAGTATAACTTGGGCCATATGGCTGATTTGATTTTTGTAGGTGTGGGAAGAGTTTTGGATTACTGGAGACGTTGATGGACGGGGTGATCCGGTATCAAATCCAAATGGTCCCCAGGATCATGATCTTTTCTTGATATGTGCAAGAGACACTGTCAAGCTTCTAAGGAACCATCCAAGTCTTGCTCTTTGGGTAGGTGGAAATGAGCAAGTTCCACCAGATGACATCAACAAAGCTTTAAAAAATGACCTAAGACTCCATCCTTATTTTGAAAACTCCAATGAAATCAGCAAATCTTTTGAAGATTTATCTGCAGTGTCAAAAGATCCTAGCCAATATCTTGATGGTACACGTGTTTACATCGAAGGATCCTTGTGGGATGGGTTTGCAGATGGAAAGGGGGGCTTCACTGATGGCCCTTATGAAATCCAAAATCCTGAATCATTTTTTAAAAATGACTTTTACAGCCATGGATTCAATCCTGAGGTTGGTTCTGTTGGAATACCTGTTGCAGAGACTATCAGAGCAACTATGCCTCAAGAAGGCTGGCAGATTCCATTGTTTAAGAAACTTCCAAATGGCTACATGGAAGAAGTTCCAAACCCAATATGGGAATACCATAAATACATTCCCTATTCGAAGCCAAAAAAATGTGTTGATCAGATTGAACTTTATGGAACCCCAAAGGATCTTGATGATTTTTGTTTAAAGGTGAATCAAATTTTTCCATAGCAATTCTAGATGCCTTTTGCATTTCTTTTTTTTTTTTTTGGTGACCTAACTTGAAATGATCATCAGGCTCAACTAGCTAACTACATTCAATATAGAGCTCTGCTGGAGGGCTGGACTTCCCGTATGTGGAGTAAATACACTGGCGTCCTGATTTGGAAGACACAGAACCCTTGGACTGGTCTTAGAGGTCAATTTTATGATCATCTCCTAGACCAAACGGCAGGTTTCTATGGCTGTCGCTGTGCTGCAGAACCAATCCATGTCCAGCTGAATTTGGCTACATATTTTATAGAGGTAATTTCTACACTAGTAAGAGTTATAATTTATGAGTTTGGATTGGATTTTGAAATTCAATGAATATTTAATATCCGATGAAGTGTTTTCATAGATCACTTATTGAGCCTGAGTAATCTTTTGAATTCAATAAAACTGATATTTTCTTTTTGACAGAGCAAAATAAAAGGTTAATAATAAAAATCTTGCAAATATTCTCGTAGCTGATTTTCTTTTTTGTTTTTTTATGTGTGGTTTGACAAGACCACTTAGACCAGAGGGGTGGCTGTAATCCAAGTCTGTGTTTCTTAAACTAAAGAATATTTCAGAAGAGGACATATACAAAACTAATGCGTTTTACTACAAGACATTCTTCGTACTTGATGCTATTTAAAATAATCCCATCCACAGATGGTATGTAACTTCACAATTGTTTTCTGATCCTGCCATAAGCAGGTTGTCAATACTACGTCTGAGGAACTATCCAACATAGCTATTGAAGCCTCAGTCTGGGATCTAGAAGGTACATGTCCGTACTACAAAGTTTTTGAAAATCTCTCTGCTCCAGCCAAAAAAACAGTACCCATAGTTGAGATGAAGTATCCAAAGTCTAAAAACCCAAAGCCGGTCTTCTTCCTTCTCCTCAAACTCTACCACACATCAGACTTTGGTATTTTATCTAGGAACTTTTACTGGTTGCATCTGTCTGGTGGAGATTACAAGCTTCTGGAGCCATACAGAAGGAAAAAAATACCCCTCAAGATTACATCGGAGGTTTTCATCAAAGGGTCCACTTATGAAATTGAAATGCATGTTGAAAACGTGGCCAAAAAAGCTGACTCTAGAAGTTTAACATATATGAACAATTTCACAGCCAAGCAAGGTAATGGTGATTTTGATATGGCCTCACTGGAACTCGCAACTAGTGGGACAGATGAAAAACATGAGGTTGGTTTGTTCCAGAGGATTTTCAGATGTTTCACAAAGGAAAATGGTAGTTTGAAGGTTACCGAAGTAAATGGGGCCGATGTAGGAGTTGCTTTCTTCCTTCACTTTTCTGTTCATGCATTGAAGAGAGACCACAAGGAAGGAGAGGACACAAGAATTCTTCCTGTTCATTACTCGGACAACTATTTCTCGCTGGTGCCTGGAGAGGTTATGCCCATTAAGATCACTTTTAAGGTTCCTTCAGGTGTCACGCCTCGGGTTACGCTTCATGGATGGAATTACCATGGTGGGCATACTGTCCATTGAACTGGGTAAAGAATACTCTTTTAATTTTGTTTGCAACCTTGTGGAAGTATAAAATCTATTGAGGTAAAGTTTTACAGAGGAAATCATTATCACAAGTTCCTGGAATGCTTCCTATTTTGCTCTGAGAAACATTTGTCACTTATATCACCAATGATACTGGGAATGAAGCAGCTAAACAAATTCAGAGAACCTTCCAAATTTCTGCCAATGTTATCTAGTTCTTCTTAGGTGAAATACCTTCAAATTTATAATATATGGTGTTAAGTGTTAACTCCATGTGTAAATAATTTGCAGATATGGAACTTTTTATCATTTGCTTCCTTTTTATGTGTGTTTTCTCAGTACTTAATGCCATTATATGTCTTGATTAAAGGAGTGATGGAATGAAAGAAAGTTACGGAGAGAAGGGTGTTTATTCAATTAAAAGTTGAAACCATACAAATAAGAAGCTGCCTTGTTGCATTTCACAGATTAAATTGGATTGAATTTGTTGTTTTGAGTTGCATTGGCTTACCTAGGTTAAGTGAAAAATGTGCATTAAGAATTAAAACCAGCAAACACTAAAGCAAGCTTAGCTACACTCTTTACTTGATATCAACTTTTTTTGTTTTTTTGTGTAAAATGAAACTTGAACTTCAATAGGAATCTCAGTTTCTTGTTCTATTAGTAAAATGATTGAGTAGATTGTACGCAAAGAAGCAAAGAAGTGTGCTTCTTCAAAGTGTCTTTGTCTTGATATTGTAATCTTATTTTCTTTGTTATTAGAAAGGAATCCGAAGGGACGGTAACAAATATTGATGTTGTGGCATATTTTCTTGGTTATTAGATAAGAATTTCAAGAGATGGTAAGAATAATTGATGTTGTTTTTTATTTTCTCTTTTTTTGGCTATTAGGAAAGAATCTAAAAGATTGTAAGAATTATTATAGACCTAGATTTCATTTTTTTTTTCCTTTGTTTTTTTCCTTTATCTAATGTTTTTGAATAAAGGCATGATAGTCTTATTATAATTTTATGAAAGAGTATCATGATATTTAATCACTTTTCTTTTCTACATCAATCTAATACTTGTAATTTTGGAAAAGAAAGAAAATGGAAAGAGGAAACAAAAGACAAAAAAGGGAAAACAAGCTTAAGTAGTATTTGTTCTGCCCTTAAAAACGAAGCCCAATTGTGTTAAAACTAAATTCTTAAATGTACTGATATGTTCAAGTGGCCAATTAACTATAGTTACTAATCTCCTTTCTAAAAGAAACTGGTTAAATTAACTAATAATAAACATCTTTATCGACATTTATAAATTAATATCATAAAAAGATGATAAAAGAAAGTCAAGTAATTATGTATATCTCTTAAGTAATCACAATAGAATCACACAAAGTAATTTAATATAACCTTTTGAATATAAGATATAATTAGCATTTGTCTGTCCTATTACAAGTTTTATGTTAACATATCATTGACTCATTGGTGTACTAAACTTATTGGGAGCAGAATAATTTCTTTAGAGGAAATGCAAGTTATCTCGCACAAAAGGCACAACATAATTAAAACCAACGAAAATTATTCTATGTTCTATTGCATCATATGCTAATACCAAAAAAAAAAAAAAAAGGTTTAAAAATTAAATATATTTTTGTCAAGATTTGGTGGCTCAATGCAAATGGTAGGTCGGCAAAACATGATAAAATATTAAAATAAAAGCTTACAATAAATAACTTTTACAAGCTTAAATTTATGACTCACATAGAAAGAGAAGAAATACTACAACAATAGGGATCTTTCTTGACGTTGACTCCTAACTAATGAAAATGATCTTCCAACAATTTAGGTCAAATGTTTTGAGGATGGACCTTTTCAAGTCTAATGTAAAATAGTTAGGCAAATTCATATACGAACACAATTGTTAATAGATTCTATAATAGAAAATGTGTATGTATACACACACATATATATATTTGAAAAGTAAGGATACTATTAAAGAAGGTACTAATTTTTTTTTTAATGTAAGCATATAGATGATTCTTGAATGAATTGGGTCGCACGAAAGATAACTTTCAAGTTTAGAATATATATTTTCTCAAAAAAAAAAAGTTTAGAATATATATATATATATATATATATGAAGGAAAGATAAAATAAAAAAATAAAAAAATTATTCATTCACTTAACTTCTTAATGTCATTTATTATTTTCTTCCAAATCAAGAAAGAATTACAAAAGATGCAAAGAAATATTCAAAATGTAGACAATAAGGTAATAAGAATAAAGAAAAAGAAAAGGTAATGGGATGAGTGAAAGACGTGCATTTGAATTTAGTTTGTTTAGCAAGCTGAAGAATGCTTTGAAATCAAAAGTATAAAATTCTTCCCATAAAAAAAAGTATAAAATTTTATAGAATTTTTGAATTGTCTTTTCTTGTTAACATAAACAATAGAAATAAGTATTAGTAATTTCAAAAGTTAAATTTCGAGTAAATTCTAGCTCAAAATTCATCATTTAAATGCAACACAAGAGATAAATTTTCATTTGTGTATAACCTAGATAGAGATGCATAAATAAATCTTATAAATGAATGAGAAAATTAAATGTTAGTATGGACATGTTTGGAAACACAAAAGGAAAGGAAAAACATAAAAAAAGAAAAAAAAAAACAAGAAATAGGAAATGTTACTATGAAGTATTTAAGTCTAAGTTGGCAAGCAAGCATATGCCTTGCCTACTTGCCTACTTCTTCCTTTATTCTTTCTTTCTTTCTTTCTTTTGTTTTCTTTGTTTTGGAGCAAGGATTTTCACAATGGCATGAAATCCTATATATAGTAGATGATATATAGGGATTTCATATGAAGTTAGACTTGAAAAAAATTGAAATTGAGGATAATTTGGAAGCTTCCTTAAGTATATTTTGAAGCCAAAATTGGACTCTTCTTGATGTAAGTATTGATAGTTGCCTTTGTAAATTTGTTCACATTTATATGTGTTATTCTATTGGTATTTATAAACAATAGATTACTTTGCTTACTTAAAATTTGTTATATAGATATTAAATGTAATAAGATTTTTTTTTTTTCACTTGACACTATCTTTTTGTGAGATTTATTACTATTACATGGTTTGGTTTATGTTACATTTAATGCAATTTGGATAAATGGTATATCACTCAATTATTTTTCATAAATCAATCTTTTCTTGAATCACATTTTTATTTAATATCTATTATAGGTTAATCACATGAAAATTTCAAAATAATTAGTCGCCATTTATTGTTAAATTTATAAAGTTTTTCATTTATTGTATTTAAGTATACAAAAAAAAAAAATCACTCTTCATAGGTTAGTGAGTTTTTAATGTCTAATCACTTTGACGTTCGGAAAGAACAATAGATCACCTTAATATTTAATTAGCATGATAGTTGGAGGAAAGAAATTTAGTCTAATGATAGGATTACAAACTATTATTATGGAAGAATGGAATTGAAGAAATTAACTTCTATAGAATTTAATTATTCAAAAAAAGAAAAAAAAAACTTTGGTAAAAGTTACCCAAAAGTCAAACTTTAACATATCCCTATTAAATTTTCATTTTTTTTTTTTTTGATGGGAATTAAATTTTCATTTTATCCCATATTAATAGTAAAATAATTTACATTCATTCTCAAACATTACCAAATCTTTGCTTTTTTTTTTTTCTTCCTTCTTATTTATTACATGTGGAGAAGAGAGAATTTCAACCTAAATAAAAAAAATTATGGGAGTAATAGACTCAACATTAAAACATAAGATGTTTTTATTAATAAAATAATTTCCCCATTGCATTTCTCATTGTAAAGATTTATTAACATTGAACCAAGCTTGCTTGAGTTTATGAGAAACTCCAAAAGACTTTGCTCATTCATTTTTAAATTCCCAAACTATAGTCGCTATTGAACTTTCTTTTAGAGGTTTTGTTGGATTAACTTTGTTGTTTTGACTTTAAAGTTGTATTGGCTAAATTGGGGTAATGAAAAACTTGTATAAAGAATTAATCATATCAATATGAAGACAAACTTAGTTGCACTTTTTACTTATATATTAAATAAAGGCAAACTTAGATATGTGTTAGATGATTTTAAATAAATGATAATGTTTGACATAAACAAAAGAAAAAAAGAAAAGAAAAGAAAAATTATAATTTTTCTACTAACAAGAATGGAGGATCAATTAAAAACATAGTTTGAATTTTTGTTGTGCAAGCATTCTTACTATTTATTCCTAACTTTTTAGGTGCATTCCATTTTTTTTTTAATCACATTTATTTTTTAATGAAATCAAGTAAAATAATTCCCATCTATACAATACTTTTATTCTTTCCCCAAAAATAAATAACTTTAATTTTTAATGAAAATCAATTAAAGGTATTCAAATATATACAATAGTTTTTATGCCTTTCAGTGTTCACATTAAAAAATTGAAAATACCCACAGGCCACACCCAAGCCCTTTAAACATTCACATCTCATTCCATAACCGTATGAAGCTAGAAAAAACAAAGAAAACTGGGGGGGGTTTGAATCTTTGTTAAATAAAAAGGCCATTAAACATTGAATCCAACTCCGACTTCTTTAGTTACTCATTTATTACACGCTGAAACGAAACAAACACGTACTGAGTTAGACCCAAATTCAGTGCATCCTCCTCCACTGCTCTAGGCTCCCAAACCGTATGAACCAAGAAAGCAAAAGAAACAAAGAAAACAGAATAGGGTGCTTGAATGAATATTTGTTAAATATTAAAAATCCCACAAATAAATAAATAAATAAATACTCACGGGCCACACCAAACTGACCCAAGCCCAAGGCCTTTAATTTAAAGAACATTCACGATCAAACTCTAATGAACCTGCTGTGGTGAGTCACGCCCAAATCCCTTTTTTATTTGTTTATTTTTTTATACTTTTTACATTCTATCTCTGATTCTAATTCATACAGAGCCATAAAAGGTAAAAACAAAATTGCTGCTATATATTCAACTCAAAGAAAAAAGCAGCAATTCTCATCACGCCACACCCAAGCAAGCAAGCCCTTTAAAGTTAAAACATTCGCATCTAATATTCATTAACTCCGTTACTTAAGCTGCTGCTCAGTCACGCCCAAATTCATCCATAAATGTTAAATAAAACAAAGAAAGAAAACAGAATAGGCGTGGGTTTGAATGAGTATTTGTTAATTAAATTAAAACCACACCTTCTTCCAATTTCCAAATCCCTCTTTTATTTATTTACTTTTACTTTTTACAATTCTAAAATTTATTCACCCATAATAAAAAACTAAATTGCTTTGCTGCTGTATATATATATTCAACTCTAGTCTAAAACCCACCAATTCTCTCTCCCTCTCACGCACTCTCTCTTTCTCTCTGTTTTTTTTTTAAATTTCTCTCTCTAAACAAATTTGATGTTGTCCGTGACTGTCACTGTTACTTTGCATGTGATAGAAAGAAGAAGATGGAGCAGCCGCAGCAGCTTCTACATTTTTGCGATTCAAAGCATCCCTTGGTCTTCCGTCAAAACAGCAGAGATGGAGATATTTGTTGTGGGTGCCAAGAATCAATTTATGGTCCGTACTACTGGTGTGAAAGAGGTGGATGTCCGATGTACTACCATCATAAATCATGTGCGGAATTACCCCTTGGGTTGCACCATCCCTTGCACCCAATCCATCCTCTTATTCTCTCTCCCTATCAGATAGATTATGGCAAACACATTCAATTCAGCAATTGCGTACTCTGCAAAGAATCTCGCAACCAATACACTTATCGCTGTTTCCGCTGCGACTTCAACCTTCACATCACATGCGCTTCTTTACCACTCATCATGGAACCTGAATTCCACGACCACCCATTGACCCCCATTTGGAAGTGGATCACCTTCACTTGCGACATTTGCGGCAAAGAAGACAAAGGTACGCCTTACCTGTGTCATCTATGCAGTTTCTGGGTTCATGGAAGATGTGCTTCTTTCCCACGCATAGTCAAAGTTGTGCGTCACAAGCACCTCCTCCACCTCACCCATTCTTCTCTTGAATTCCATCAATCCGACTCCCGATTTTGTCAAATCTGTGTTCAAAAAGTGGACACACGCTATGGGCTTTACTATTGCTCTATATGCGATTTCGTTGCCCACCTCAATTGTGCTCTCGACAGCAGAAACAAGGAGAACATAAATTTGAAGGAATTTAAAGATGAGGATGAAGTTCCAGAGCTGAATGAATCGGCTGACTCAGCAACTTACGAAGTCAAAAAATTCAATACGAAGGAGGACGGAACTCAAATAGTCGAAGAAATTAAACACATCAGTCACGAGCATGACTTAAAGCTCACGAATGAGGTTCCAAATAACCAAATATGTGATGGGTGCGTAAGAGCCATTCTCCCTCCGTTTTATAGTTGTGTAGAGTGTAGATTCTTTCTTCATGAATCTTGTGCTAAATTACCCCCAAAAAAACGACATCCACTTCATCAACACCCGCTTATCCTCCTCCCAATGAAACCAAGTGAGTGGTTTCGGTGTAATGCCTGTTCTCAGTTTTGCAATGGCTTCACCTATAAGTGTGAGGAATGCAGTTTTAATCTAGATGTTCAATGTAGTTTGATCTCAGAAATCCTTACCCACGAAGGTCATGAGCATCCACTTATCCTCTCCTACATCACACACAAACAGAAATGCAGTTGCTGTAGTAATGAAAGCGACCAAGTATTCCGTTGTACCAGTTGTGAATTTGCACTAGACTATAAATGCGCTACACTACCACACACAACAAGGTACAACCAACATGAGCATCCATTCACTCTATGTTATAGACTTGAAGATGACTCTGGTGAATATTATTGTGATATTTGTGAAGAAGAACGGGACTCAAAACATTGGTTTTACTACTGTGAAGATTGTAGTTATCCTACTCATCCTAAATGTATTCTTGGGGAGCACCCAAATTACAAGTTTGGAGGTGTTTACAAATTTGACTGCCACCCACACCCTGTTACTCTCATTTGGAAAACTAAAAATCACCCTCCATGTCACAGATGTACTGGAACTGATGAATATTTTATCTATCAATGTGTCAAATGTAATTTTACCATGCACGAATTTTGTGCATTGAAAGGGTAAATGTACTTTTAAATTTTATTTTATTTTAGACTTAGTCCACAGAATTTCTGATGTGTGAAATTCTTTAAATGAAATTGCAGTAGTTCTTTTTAACTCTCTTTCTTCTAAACATGGTTCATATAGGACATAAATACATTGTATTGACTTATGCTTGTCTGTATCTAGTTGAGCCCTACCTTGTTCTCATCTTTTAGGAACAAGAAACCTGTAGATAACAGGATTTTTAAAATTTTAATATCTTTTGGCACATTTATTAGCCAGGGAATTTGGAGCTCGGTGTGGAACATGATGTTCCAATACTAGAACTAAAAGGTAAACTGCAATTAGTTCTTATAAGTTTTCCATGAAAAGCTTGATTATGCATGATTAACAAGTGCCCTTCCTCTTATCATAGATGATGAAGTTCTTTTCTTGTCTTTTCTCAACATAGATTTGATACATCATCTCTGTAAGAATACTGATCTAGTATCTTAACTTAAGGTACACTATTTACTTTGTAATGTTAATGTTAAGAACATGGTGCTTTGGGAGCTTTATTTGTTAATAAATTGGCTGGTTGGGTTATCTAGTATAATTGTACTCTTAGCTAATCATTTAAAACCTTGTTGGGTATAGAGACCACTTCAAATCTTGTTTGATAAGTTTGGGGCTTAGTTTACAAAATGTTAGTCGGACCTTTCTTGCTTTGAAGAATGTCAGTTACATAGGACTTCTAAAATTTAGGGCCTCTAATTATTATACTTCTGAAGTTTTTGTTCAATAACGTACATTATTTATGCCCTTTTTGATCATACCTGTAGAAATTTTTGTTCAATTATAGAGGTTGGTTGTTGGGGGACTTTAATTTGGGGCAGAAAAAGAAACTGGAAGTTGTATTTTTCAATCATCCAAGGCTAACGGAGATTTAATTGACAGCGTTTTGGCAACCTAGGTGGGGGGAACAAAGTTGTTCTTGATCCTTTTTTTAGGCTGCAAGACCAGGCAATAATAGATATTGCTAATTCGGGGCCAGAGCTACACATTCTTGTTTTTTACAACTTTTAAGAGTTAGCTGGAATGCAATTCATTGACACGAAATATGATTTTAAAGATTTTATACATTCTTGTATTTATCTTACTCATCCCAAATGTATTCTTGGAAAATTTCCAAATTACAAGTTTGGAGGTGCTTACACATTTGATTGCCACACACACCCTCTTACTCTCATTGAGGAAACTAAAGACCGCCCACCATGTCACATATGTAATCATCCTTGTGAATATTTTATCTATCAATGTGTCCAATGTAATTTTAACATGCACAAATTTTGTGCATTGGAAGGATAAATGTAGTTTTAAATTTTATTTTATTCTAGACTTAGTCCACAAAATTTCTGATGTGTGAAATTCATCAAATAACATTGCAGTAATTCTTTTTATCTCTCTTTCTTCTAAACATAATTCATATAGAACGTAGATACATTGTACCAACTTATGGTTGTCTGCATGTGGTCGTACCCTGGCTTGTTCTCATCTCTTAGAAACAAGAAGCCTGTAGATAATAGGATTTTTTAACTTTTAATGTCTTTGGCACATTGTTTAGAAATGGAAGTCGGAGCTTAGTGTGGAACTTTGAGTTCAGGGATGATGATCCAATTCTGTAACAAAAAGTCAAAATGCAGGTAGTTTTTATCTGTTTTGTATGACTACTTTTTCCTTTATTTTGTTTCTATGCAATCCAGAGTGCATTCATTTTTCTTGAGTTCATTCCCTCTCTTGCATTTATATGCAAAACATGAATGCATAAATTCAATAGCATTTTAGGTTATTACATAATTATGTGTTTATCAACATATTATATAGTTTTAATTATGATTATTATTACTGTTACTTTTATTTCCATGAAAGCTCAATTATGCATGAGTAACAAGTGCCCTTCCTCTTATCATAGATGGGATGGTGAGGTTCTTTTCTTTTATCTTGTTTCAACATAAATTTTATACATCATATCTGTATTGGTCTAGTATCTTAACTAAGGTACACCATTTACTTTGTAAATATTGATGTTAAGAACATGGTGATTTGGGAGCAGTAATTGTTAATAACTTGGCTGGTTGAGTTATCTAATATAATTGAATGTAATCCTAGATAATGTTTTAAAACCATGTTGGGCATAGGGACTACTTCCAATCTTGTTTGATAAGTTAAGGGCTTAGTTTACAAAATGTTAGCTGGACCTTTTCTACTTTGAAGAATGTCAATTACATAGGACTTCTAAAATTTCGGGCCTCTGGTATTTATACTTGTATAGCTGTTGGGGTACTTTTGGGGAAGAAAAAGAAAATGGAAGTTGTATTTTCAGCTATGGTGATTTAATTGACAGTGTTTTGGCAACCTTGGTGGGGAACAAAGTTGTTCTTGATCCTTTCTTTAGACTGCTTATCAAACTTGTCTTGAAGCTAACAGTTCCTAAGCCTTTTTACTTTTCAGTCTCAAATTTGATCCTCCCTCGCCCCCACCGCCCCCCCCCCCCCCCCCCCACCAAAAAAAAAAAGAGAGAAAAGGATGTTAGATGCATATTGATATGAACATTATTAGAAAATTTCCGTCACAACCTAGCAGACAATCAATATGAGACAGGAAATTGCTTATGGGTGATTGAAACAATTTTTGTGTAAATAGTGTCAGTGTGATAATTCATTGAGAGATCAATTATATAGTGGAGAATTTTTTTGGTTGAAAATGGGTCACACATTTAAGAATAATGCTTATGCAGTTCATGTTACTCATTCATGTCAGTTCTGCATTTGAGAGAAAAATAGGAATTCTAAGAACAAGGGTAAGGGTGTCTTGGTAAAAAAAAAACTTTGACCAGTGTGTTGGTCGAACTGCTGAAGGTATGTTTGGAGATTAGATGTGAACATGGATGGACTTACCGGTCAAGAATTTTAGGTTTATTTGTTGCGCATAAGGGAGACGAAGAGTGTGAACTAATTTTAGCCTGGAAGAACAAAATATAAACACAAAATACATAGAGGATTCTTTAAATATAGCTAAGGTTTTGTCCTTCAAAATTCTAAGCATTTTCCACATCTTAGATTGTTATATAAATAGATATTAGCTTTAGGAAAATTTTCGATTTCTAATTTACTTGAGATGCTTGATATTAGTAATTATAGTTAATAGTTTTTGTTGTATTTCTTGTGTACTTCCCATATACATGGGTTGCACACCGCTGCTCTTTAATGAATTATTCACTAATTAGAAAAAGGTTTTGAAAGGGAAAATCACATGATTCCAGAACTTCTATGTGCATCCCACCCATGATAAAGGAGAAGAAATTCCATGGACATTTATAGCTTCTTGTGTTTTTTGCTTTTAAGAACGTATTTGCATCCTAATTTAACCTGTCCATATGGTGTCCTGCCAGTTGAGTGGAGCCTTATATTATTAGAACATATCAAAGCAAAATAAATCTGTTTTTAAGGTACTTGACCTTTGTACTATTACAAGGATAGGAACATCGACATATGGGATGAGGTGTCTGTATCAATAACTGGGGTAAGTTGTGTTCCAAATGTGTAACTTCTTTCCATAACAGTGGATATATGATCAACTATCATGTTAATGATTTTTGGAACTTCATCTTGTCATACAAGATAATTAATCTTTTAGTGCAATCATTAATAGTAGTACTCTCTTAACCTGTAGATATGCATGCTTGTGAAAATTGTAGTGTAGAGCTCTTCCTTCTTTCATGTGGTTCTTTATAACCTTTATTCTTGGTCTTGCAATTCTTTTTTTAATAGGTTTGGTCATGCAATTCTTTATTATTTAGAATTTCAATATTCAGTGGTGTTTTTGTTCCCTAAGGAGAATTATTCTATGCTTGTTGTAATCAGATTATTTAGATACTAATGCTTTACTATTGCTGCAGCCATTGAAAATAATTGCCTGGGTTGCTGAGTATACTTTGAATATCCAAGTAACAATGGGAACTGAAGGAAACTTTTGTTCAGTAGAACATCTTCACTCTTCGGGTTCAACATGTGTCGATCCCTACTGGATCTTGAGTGCAATGTACATTTCCTGAGGTCAGTGATAGCATGCACTATTATGTTACTTTGTGGAGAATACAGTTTTTATGAAAATATCCTGCATGTCAGCCATTCATAAAGGAATTAAAACATGTATTATTATTCATTTGAATTGTATGCAGTTTTTATGGCAAGCATGTGATGGGAAATATTTTCTGTAACCATTGTAACAATTCTATAATGGTGAAATTTCTGGATAACCTTTAATGGTTTGTTACATATGTATCTCAGCATTTCTTTTATTGTTGCAAATGATGAATTGCATGTTTTTGTGCTATCTTTTAGTTACCACTTCATAACTGTTTAGTGAGCTTTGAAGATGCCAAAGCTGATGAAAATTGAAATAGTAGTGCAACTAATGGATTCATTTTATAACCCTGTTTTGTTGCAACAATTAAGGTTGAATTTAAAGAGTGCTTCAACCATCAATTCTGGCTTTTCAAGTTGGATTATTCACGGTCTATTATCTAGCTAAGATGTTGGCACTTACAAGCAGGCTGGGTTGATATTTGATGGGAAGGCCTAAGATAGAGGAGTAAGACAGACAATTGAAGAATGGGATAGAATATGATCAAAATTGCTTGAAGCAGAATGTTTTGAAGAGAGAACAAAAAAATCTTATACTGGATCTAGTTAATGTGGGTGATCAACATAGGAATAATCGAGAAAAAGATCCATACTTCTCTTAAGTCTATCTACTTGGCACAAAATATTCAAGTTTGGTTGCTATAATACCTACCAGAAAAAAAAGTTTGGATGCTATAATAGCTTGGATGATTCAAGGTTAGCTTTGTGGGAGAGTGATGAAGATGGGTTGTATTTTGATGGAAACATCAAAGATGGTGGAATTGGATAGCAATTTAAGAAACAATGGTGTAGACCCTTACTTGGCAATGAGTTATAGCTCAATTTAGTGGCTGCTTCTCAATGCTCCCATAATGAGACAAAGGACATTGTGGTTGGCAATGAGTTATAAGATGCTAAACTTATTTATATTGGAACCCATTCTTTGTCCCTTTTGTTTTCTTTCCAATTGCTTGTATCTAATTAAACTTATTCGTGTAAAGGCTTCTTGTGTCATGCCATCTTGTAGGTCACTAGAATCACTACTCTAGATATTAGTTGACACAGATTTATCATTAGTCATGGAAATTCTACTTTTTGGACCAATTGTTAGTTTTCTCAGGATAATTCTATATCTCTTGAGCCTTTACTTTATTTTTAATTCATTATTTATAGTCTTTGAGAGATGGAGAGAGTTTACGGAACCAATTGGCCTTCATTTGGAGCACCGACTATAGTATATGATCAGAGTACAAACTTTCTGTTGGTCATACCTATGTTACCAAGCTTTAGGGGGTGGTTTTTGGGTTATTCATTTGTACAAATTTTGAATTTCATTCTGCCTCCTTATTGTAATTTCCTTTTGGTCATATTCCAGTCAATTTTCCTTCTTTTTGGGTTACACTCTCTTCCTTTTTTCATAGATATGCAGATGCAGATGGTCTTTTATTCTCTAGTGGGGTTCATTAACAACATTTTAATATAATGGGTGGAAATTTAGAGAGACAATGTTTTCGACATCCTATTGCCGGTACATTCATTCTTACACTCTTACATTCTTCAGGAAATCTTGTTCTCTTTTATTTATTTTTTTAAATTTTTGGGGGTATTGACTTTTGAAGTTAAATCTCTATATTGTGTTATTTTTTGTTCATTTTCTTTCTTATACACAATCAATACAAGTTCAACGTTTAACTTAGGCATAGGGCAATGGTTACAAAAAATAATGGGAACATATTCTTGTAATAAATAAAATATGGAGATTATTTCCTTAGAAGTTCAAATTCCCGATTGCTATAAAGGTCTATCTCATGGTTTGGATCAACCAGTTACTCAAATTTGGTAGACGGATTGGGCCTTGCTCTCCAGATGTTTGATGAAATGGCTGTCTGCCTTTATCCATGTTGCTGTTTGTAAGAGTGTATAAACATATTGAATGATTCCTATCCAAAAAAAAAAAAAAAAAGACTAATCATGTACTCTAATTTACTCATGGTATCAAAAAACGTTATTTTGTTTAGAATAACTAAAAATGTGATATGGGTGCATGCGAGTTAGTCCGCCTATGTTTTATAGTTGTGCGAATTGTAGCTTCTTTCTTCAAAAATCCTGTGTTAAGTTACCTAGAAATAGCAACACCCCACTCACCCATCTCCCAAAGAAACTATAGGGATCAGTTGTTTTGGTGTCATTGAACAAGTGAAACTGAATGCTTGATTAATGTGCTCCCTGTGGCGGAAAAATCAGTTTATTGCAATTCTCTACACCTTCTTAAGATCGGTTTAAGGATGAAAATCAATTCTAAATTATTAAATATGCTGGAAAGAAGAATTGCTTCCATGTAGTAGCAATGTCATGTTCCTGATTTCTTGGTTAAGAACTAAGGAGACAATGAAAGTGGTTATGATGTGAGCGTTGTTATAAGGGTGTAGAATCTTATGTTTCCAGCAAACCCGCCCCAAAAATATTTGCAGCTGGATGGTTGATAGATGGTTTTCTTATGATAATTGCAGGGGATGAAAACCTTAGGGCAAAAAGTTCTCATTCACTTGCTGAAGCAATGCCAATAGATGCTTGGTATTGTGATAACAACCTCTATGGAGCCATTGCCATTTTATCTCAAGGTATGGAAAATATTTCGGTCCTTTTGATCATTACATCATCTGAAAATTGAGCTTTTGAGACCAGCAAAATTATAAAATTAGGATTTACTTTGACTAAGAATCATTGTAATATCATATTTGTGTTTTTTTATTGAACATATTAAAGCTTAGTGGCTATTAATCTCCTCAGATAAACTTCAAAGCCTTGCTCTGCACAATTAGTGTTGTTTTTGAATGACGTGCATTTTATTCATGGACTTTAAGAACATGCAACTTCACATTTCAACCAATCACAGAAGCAGTAAAATTTATGTTGCAAATGACCGCTCTTTTGGGACCAATTATGTAGGCACACCCTAGCGTGAATGAAGAAGTAACAGTATGTATGAAGAACCCTGGAACACCATAGACTATCACAAGACAGCTCTTGAATCAAACTGCCAAGAACGAAGACTCAGGTAATTTTCGAAGTTTCTAAAGGTATAAAAGAGGGAGGGATTAATTCGCAGAAAGAGTTAAAGATAATGTAGAAAGAGGTTGACACAATGAAAGTGCAACTGATTGAATTACAAATGTGTAAGCTCAATCTACAAAGACAAGCAAAGAGATCCAGTCAAACCAGAAGGGAAAACTCAGCTTTGTAAAGAAAAAAATTCTGGTTCAAAATCTGATTTTGATTTGTTGAAACTGAAGTGTTCCTTGTTAATTTTTAGGATTCTTTTTCGAGAAAATATGAAAGTTATTTTTTGTTAAATTAAAATTATATATTTGCCTCTTAATTTTTTGCAATGAAAAAAAGAAAAGAAAAGAAGGAATCTCTCAGCACTATGACCAAGCTATTTATGTCATACTCCTTATGATGGTTACATTATGTTAGAGAACTCTCTGTTCCTATCTCCAAGACTAGTCAATTAAGTTGTACCATTAAATTTCTTGTGTGCGGATGATTGTATTACATTTTGTAAATGATATTTCTATCCAAAATAAGAAAAGAAAACCAATGTGATGGATGCTCTATTTTTATGTTCTTGCAATGTGGGTTGGCAGCCGTTACTTGTACTTAAAACATTTGACCCAACTGTTTTCCATTGTAAATTTGTAATGCAACTTGGACAACTCATTGTTTTAATGTATCAATACCAAAAAAGAAAAAAATTTATTCTCATCAAAAAAAAAAAAAAAAAAAAAAAAAATTTATGAAACTTTTTTCTTTTCTATAACATGGAACCTCTTCAATTCAATGTTGGACTTTTTTTTTTAGATAGTACTGATAGCCTTACTTGAAAATACACAAGTTTTTTTTTTTTTTTTTTTTTTAAATAATAATAATTAGAAAGGTCCTAAAGTTTAACTTGAACATAGTGGCCCGTTTGGTAAGAAATTTCTAGTAATATTCTTTGTATTTTTTAGAAATACGTGTAGGTAAAAAAGTGTGTAAAAATATGTGTAATATTGTTTAAACACTGAAAATTGTTGTTTAAACAACAGTAACAAATGAGCCCTTAATAGCTTGAGTTGATTTTTTTTTTTTTTTTTTCAAGTGTGTTTTGATTATTAGCAGTTATATACATGATACAAAACAAAAAAACTCCCAAAAAAAAAAAAAAAAAAACAAACAAACAAACAAACAAACAAAACTATAGAAGTTGGCTCCATGAGTCGGAAAAATAAAAGAATATGAGGCATGAAAAAAAAGAATTCACTAGTTAATTAGTTATGGAATTCCAAAGGGGCTGTGAATGAAAATTGAAAATGTTAACTCATCGTATTGAGTTAAATAGCATTAATGCCTTCTACTTCATTTATTTATTTTCTAGAGTTGATCAGCCATGCCCAGAAGAAGGGAAGAGACAACATTTCTTATTAGATGCAATTAGTGTGACTTTATGTATATATTTAGATTTATGAAAAATTGGTTATATTTGGTAACAGTTTTTGTTTTTTATTTTCAAAAACTTGTTTTGGGGAATATAAAGAAAAAACAATTTTTTTTTTTTTTGTATTTTTGAAATAAAAAACATGTTTGATTAGTTGAAATTAAAAATATAGTTTTTTGAAAAAAAAAAAAATACTAAAATATGTTGTTACTAGGATTTGAATTCTAATGCTAACTCATTAAATGAGATAGATTCATTAAATTAAATGCATTTTTTTATTGATTTTTAAAAATTAGAAACTGAAAACAGCTTTTTGCATGTTTTCAGTTTCCTTCACAAACTGAGTTTTGAGAACAATTTTTATTTTCTGTCTATTTTGGATTACCAAACAAGGTTTTTTGTCTCAAAAATAGAAAACTGTTTTTGAAAACATAAGATAAGGGGAAAAAACAATTACCAAACATATGTTCACCATAAAATAAATTTTTTTTTTTTTTTTTCATTTCATAGTAAGTGAATGTTTGGATAGCTTATTTTTTGCCAGCTTATTTTAATATTCAGCTTATTTTTGCTACTATTTATGGGTCTCACTGCATTTTTTGGTACTATTCATGGGTTCTATTGTACTATTTCAGCTAACTTTTACCTTTATCTACAATACCTTCAACAAAAAGTTTTCAGTTTTAATAAAATAAGTGAATCCCAAATAGATCTTAAATATAGTAGTCCTAATATGAAAAATTAATTCAAGAGATTAAAGACTTAAAGTCAAGAGGACTCCAACTAAAAAAATAAAAACCAAAAAGGCAAACCCAAAACAAAATTACAAAAAAAATAATAATAATAAAAAGACAAATTACATTTTTGATCCTCCAATAATTTCAATTTTATTCTTATTCAATTATGAGTTGAGTTGCTAATATATTTGTTTAAGATTTCTAACTTTCACTTACAAAATTAAATATTATTTGTTGACAAAAAAAATATAACCTATTTAATAGAATATATTTAGGGTCCGTTTGGTTCCCATAAAATATTTTCCGAAAAATATCTATTTTCTGGAAATGCTATTTTCCGGAAAAGGAAAATATTTTTAAGTGTTTGGTTGTATTATGAAAATTGTTGTAGAAAATATTTTTATGTATTTGGTTCTATTTTGAAAATGTTATTTTCCTACAATTTTTCATATTTTCTCAACTATTTTCTCAGCATCCAAACAAATTTTGTTACAAAAAATTTCAAAATCCCAGCCAATTCATCAACAAATTCCAGCAGCAAATTCCGGCAATTAAAAGCCACAACCACCAAAACATCATCACCACACCACCACAACAACAACAACAATAATCAATTCATCAAAAAAAAAAAAAAAAAACAACTACAATCAAATTAAAAAAAAAAAAAATTTGAGAGATCGAGGAAGAGAGAGCGTGGAGGCAATGGGTCGGCGGTCGAAGGCGATGGGTTTGGTTCGTGGATTAGCGAGCTCGAGGAGGCGATGGGTCTGGGTGAAGGCGATGGGTTGCTCTAGGTTGTTCGTGTTGTTGCTCGTGGGTCTGGGTTCGTCAATTCGTGGATCGGTGGTTGCTCGTGCTGGCTTGGTCTCTCTCGCCGGTCTGAGTCTCGCTCTCTCTCTCTCTCTCTCTCTCTCTCTCTCTGTTTCTTTTCCGAAAAATTTCATTTGAAGTGAAAATGAAACCGGAAATCATTTTCACCTATTTTTGGCATCATTTTCGATCAACTGAAAATTATTTTCAATTTGACCAAATTTGAAGTAACAACCAAACACCCAATTTTCCGGAAAATAATTTTCGAAAACCATTTGAAGCCAAAACAAACGGAGCCTTAGTGAAATTTAACAAAACACTTGGGAGTTGGGAGACATTAACAAAAGGAAAAGAATTTCCTGCGGCAGCAGTAGCTGCATACAGGGATAGATGTCAAACAAAAGAGAGACATGTGTGCAAGGTCATGTGCAACGCACATGAGAAACCTTCTGTCAACTCTTAACGTTAATGATCTCTCTCAAGTACACAGTAACAAATCTCTCTCTCATCAAAACCCCTTCAACGCCTCTCTCTCATCCTCGACCTTCGTTCTTATCAGAAACTCTAGCCAAAAAACCACTGCCACATGCTTAGGGGCCGATCCCACTAACCATGTCTCCACTGTTCCATCCCCTCAGCCAACATGAAGACCTTCTCTGGATAAAATTCTCAGCTTCAATCTCCAAATAAAAAAAATAAATAAAAAAACCATAGTAAAGCAAAATGAAGTGTACCTTTCCCATAAAATGAAAAATTGTCTCAGAACTTAAAAATGAGAGTATTGATTATTTCAAGAAGAAGCAAAAGCATTGAAACAGTGTTCTCTACTTTCCCCCTTTTCTTCTCAGCAATATTGCTCCAATCCGATTCAATCAATGTGTGGGATATAGTTTTAGTTTTGTTAATATATATCTCTAGAAAAGAGGGAAATGAAACTGAAATATTGAGGCGGAACTAGAGTACCAATATTACGAATCTGGGTTGCATTGCATGAGAGGAGCTAAGCTTGGTTGGGCCGGGAAGGAGGTTGGCCCGTGGCCCTCACCCTCGCCCACAAGTTCGTCATACTCGTCCTCGGATTCGGCTCTTCTTCGCCTGATTATCATGTCAAAATCCAACCCAAAGGAGAAGGAAGATGAGAGAGAGAGAGAGGAAAGAGGCGTTGATGGTTTTGAAGATAGAGAGAGAGGGGTGCCATCGCCCATCACTGCCGTGCACGTGTGAGAGAGAGAGGTGTTGAAGGGGTTTTGAACACAGAGTGATTTAATTGTTGCCGTGTACTTGAGGGAGAGAGAATAGAGAGAGAGATTGAAACTATTAAAGTTAGAGTTGACAGAGGTTTTCTCTTTAGTATGGTCATGTGCACGTGTGTCTTTCTTTTAGTTTGACATCTGTCTCTGTATGCAGCAACTGCTGCAGCCTTGTGTGCAGAAATCCTTGCAAAATAGAGGTAAAGCTTTTGGAATCTTGCAAAAGTAGTTCATAACAATTCAACGGACAAGGCATGGAGATTTCCAATCTCCACCGACTTTTGACAAAAACTAAAAACGACATCGTTTGGTCCTAAACGCATATACTACCAATAGTGACGCGGTAAATTTTGAATAAATATGGTTCGTTTTTATTTTTTTTACCTCAATAACAGTTTTTAACTTTTTATTTCTTAAAAAAAAAAAAAAAAAAAACTTTTTAAAAAGACACAATCCACGTGACCCGGCCCCATTTTTCTCGAAATACCAAAAATACCCTTTACACCTTTCCCTTCCCTCTCACACTCAACACACCGACAAATACAAAGACTCACACACTAAGAACTCTCTCTCTCTCTCTCTCTCTCTCTCTCAGAGCATTTTGTGTGTGGGTGCGATTTAGGTCTCAAATTTGTGTATTCGAGTATGTAAATAGTGGGTTTAATTTGTTAATCTTATTTAGTTTCTTTAATATTTGAAATGCGAAGCCTTGCATGTTCCTGTGCGATTAGAAAAAAATCAGATGATATTAAGAAATTGAATCAGCTTCACTAGTTTTTTCAATACATACATTGCAAAGCATGAAGTTGAATGATGAACTTGTACTCTTGTTTATTTATAATTGTGAAAGTTTTTGTTTTTATAACATCCACTATTTATGTCTCTGTTGATCATACTAGTATAAATTTTTGTTGAATAACATTCATTATCATTCATAGAAACAAAGGTTGGCAAGTGTTGTATCTGTATATATACTCATGGTTATGTTATAGCTGTTTGGGGACTTTTGGGTGCAGAGAAAGAAAATGAAAGTTGTATTTTTTTTTTTTATAAAAAATTAGTGAGTGCTAATGGTGATTTGATTGACAGTGTTTTGGGGAACTTTGGGTGGAGAACAAAGTTGTTCCTGGTCCTTTCTATGGGCTGTGAAATGAGGCAATTATAGATATTGCTGATTCTGGGAGAGAGTATTTCGCGTTTGGGTTTTTTTTTTTTTTTTAACAACTTTTTAGAGTAAGTTGGTATGCTATTGATTGACATAAAATATGATCTTTGAGATTTTATACTTCTTGAAATGATTATCATGCCAATTTTTAAGAAATTGCAAGATTCTCCTTTGGTTGCATTCCCTATAAATTTAACTTGACTGTGTCTTTTCCTGTCAACCTTGTGTGAACTATTTTCTTGTAATTTGTCGGTACTTGGATGGTTGGTCACTGTTTTTGGGTCAGAGTTTAACGAAAACATGGTCTGAAAATTTTAATTTTTCTGGAAATTGCCAATGCCATTTGGGCCAAATGGCATCCAAAGATTGATTATTTATGCGCCCTTATGCTTATTGAACTCCCTGGACTTCAAAAGATTAATCATTTCAGCCGCCCCTATCCCCTGTTCCTCCACAACAGCATTCTAATCAGTGGTTATGCTAACTGCTATTCATGCTGGGAACAACTCTCAACCTCTAGTAAAGTATTCAATTGCTCTGATTGTGATTTCTATCTCCATAAATCATGCAGTCTAGATCTCATCGAACATTATAGAGATTACAAGCACATTCTAAACTCCTTTCACAACCATCCATTGGAAATCACTTGCTATGATAGAGAAGTCCCTGGTGTTGTTTGTTGTACTTTATGCCATAAATGTTGCTTCAGGCCTACCTACATTTGCTTCCTGTGCAACTTCTTCCTGCATCAGTCCTGTCTAGATCTCCTGGGAAGAAGTACAATCAGTCAAAATTTCTTCCATAAGCATCCACTTATAATCGTTGAAAATAAGGTCAATGATTTTCCTGTCTAGTTATTTCTTTATGAATAATGATTTTCCTAGTCGCTCTGCCTGCGGTGAACCTTGCTTTGGAAAATCGTTTGGAAAATCAATTACACCCATATAAGTATGGGTGGTGACTGGTGAGTGAGCTTGGGGATTCAAATCCCCTTGCGTATTTGATCCCCCCTAACACCCCCTCCCCCCCCCCCCCCCCCAAACAAAAAAAAAAAAGAAAGAAGAAAGAAAAAAAGAGAAAAAGGGTGTAATTGGTTGTCCTTTTGCAGTCAGGAAATCAGCATCTGGATATGAATTTTGGTGGAATCAATTATGCTGTAGAAGTATATTTAAATGGGCACAAAAAAGTAATTCCAAAAGGGATGTTTCAGGGCATTCACTTGATGTCACCGGTATTCAGCATCCTGATGGTCAAAATTTGCTTGCTGTTCTAGTTCACCCACCTGATCATCCTGCGAGAATTCCTCCCAAGGGGGTCAAGGTGGTGACCATGAGGTTTATAACTGAATCAAAACCTGTCCAATTTATATATTATTTTGTTTTAGGATTACATTTATGATTTTGGGATTCCATGCGAGTGGCATGATGGAGTAAAAAACTACTGGGTGAACAGGGATGACTTACTAGTTAGGAATTTTAAGGGACGCAAAAGCTTGTTAACTAAGTTTGACCCGGAAGAACAAAATATAGACATAAAATATACAGAGGATTCATCAAATTTAGATAAGGTTTTGTCCTTCAAAGCTTATTACTTGCTTATTACTTTCTTATATATGTTAAAATAAAATGGGTTTTGTCGTTCAAAATTCATGCATTTTTCCATTTCTTAGATCCTTATATGAGTGGGTATCAACTTCAGGACAGTTTTCCATTTCTCATTTAGGCTCTCAATATTCTGTTGTAGGTGATATGGTATGAATTTGCAGCGTTTCTTTGACAAGCCTGACTTGTGGTGGCTGAATGGTATGTGTAATCCTTGTACAAAGTTCATGTTGCTGTTGATGTAAGGGGATATGGAGAATGTGATGCTTGGAGCCATCTTTTTGGCTTCCAAAAAATTGAGAGCCGTATTGATGGTGCTACAGGTAGAAAGTATTGCGTTATATGCCTTCTAGAATTGATATTATGATATGTAGTCTATAAATTTTTGCTTTACAGTTTGTTCAAGGTCAACATACAGCCTATTTTTATCTGTGGTGGTAATTGGATATTGTCAGATGGGTTACTATGTCTTTCAAAGGAACGTTGGGTGCACCTCTTATTCAAGCTACACTATCACTGTGTGTGCTTGTCAGCACGGCATGGCCTTGTGTTTGTGCATTTCTATGTAGGGGTGTGTGTGTGTGTGTGTGTTTCTTTTTATTCCTTTTTTTTTTTGGGGGGGGGGGGGGGGGGATGGTGGGAAGGGGGGTTGGTAAAATTGGTACAAATCCTGGAACATCAAAGTTTTCAGATTCACCAAGATTGGTATGCTTTGTACTGAGTGTATTGTCACGGGATGCTTGCAGCATAAGATGATGGTAATGCCAAGAATATTTTGATGCATCAGTTTTGTAGAGAAAGTTTTATAACTGAAAAAAGCTAACAACTATATTCTACAGTTCTTTCTTAAGAATTATGGCATTCTTGTAACTTTATATGTTGATCGTAAGTTAATCACTGAATTTAGTCCCAGAATGATGAAAACTACCAAAAATTGTGGCATTGTTGATTTTATAATGCTTGTTGAAATTATTAGGGTATTTATTTTCTCCAACCTAAATTGTCCACAAATTGTTTACCTAAAACTGTAGAGTACTGACAGGGTGGCAAGCTTAAACTATTTCCTCTTTTTGAAGTCAGAAGTTGATTTTAAAACAAGTATAACTCATGTTGTGGGAACAAGTGGAGACATGAGCAAGCCTATGCTTGTGAGAAAATTCTTGATTTTCTTTGGTACAACTCAACACTGCTTGATTTCTAATTTCTTGGGTCATCTACAGGATTATTCCTACCATCGCTATCATTTGACCTTGACCTCTATTTCAGCTTTGCTAGACGGCTGGACTTCCGGTATATGGAGTAAATACACTGCTATCCTGATTTGGAAGACACAGAACCCTTGGGCTGGGCTTAGAGGTCAATTTTATGATCATCTCCTAGACCAAACAGCAGGTTTCTATGGCTGTTGTGCTGCAGAACCAATCCATGTCCGGCTGAATCTGGCTACATATTTTATAGAGGTAATTTCTAACTAGGAAGAGTTATAATTTATAAGTTTGGATTGGATCTTGAAATTCAATGAATATATAATATCTGATGAAGTGTTTTCATAGAACACATATTGAAACTGAAAAACCTTTTGAATTCAATAAATAAAACTGATATTTTCTTTTTGACAGATCAAAATAAAAGGTTAGTAAAAAAAATCTTGCTAATGTGCACATAGCTGATTTTCTTTTTTGTTTTTGTATGTGTGGGTTGAAAAGACCTGGGGGTGGCTAAAATGCTTAAATTTGTGTTTCTTAAAAAAAAAATATATTTCAGAAGAGAACGAATACGAAATAATGCATCTTTGCAATTGTATGTATCTTTGCAATTGTTTTTTGATCCTGCCATAAGCAGGTTGTCAATACTATGTCTGAGGAACTATCCAACATAGCTATTAAAGCCTCGGTCTGGGATCTAGAAGCTACATGTCCGTACTACAAAGTTTTTGAAAATCTCGCTGCTCCAGCCAAAAAAACAGTACCCATAGTTGCGATGAAGTACCCAAAGTCTAAAAACCCAAAGCCGGTCTTCTTCTTTCTCCTCAAACTCTACCACACGTCAGACTATGGCATTTTATCTTGGAACTTTTACTGGTTGCATCGGTCTGGTGGAGATTACAAGCTTCTGGAGCCATACAGAAGGAAAAAAACACCCCTCAAGATTACATCTAAGGTTTTCATCAAAGGGTCCAATTTTGAAATTGAAATGCATGTTGAAAATGTGGCCAAGAAAACTGACTAGAAATTTAACCTATATGAACAATTTCACAGTTAGGCGAGGAAATGGTGATTTTGATATGGCCTCAGGAGAACCTGCAACTAGTGGGACAGACGAAAAACATGAGGTTGGTTTGTTCCAGAAGATTTGCAAATGTTTCACCAATGAAAATGATAGTTTGAAGGTTACCAAAGTAAATGGGGTTAATATAGGAGTTGCTTTCTTCTTTCATTTTTCTGTTCATGCTTGGAAGACAGACCACAAGGAAGGAGAGGACACGAGAGTTCTTCCTGTTCATTACACCAACAACTATTTCTCACTGGTGCCGAGCGAGGTTATGCCCATTAAGATCACTTTTAAGGTGCCTCCAGGTGTCACACCTTAAGCTATGCTTCATGGCTGGAATTACCATGGTAGGCATACTGTTCATTGAGCTGGGTAAACATATGCTTTTAATGCTGTCTGCAACCATGTGGAAGTATAAACTCTATCAAGGTCAAGTTTTACAAAGGAGATGATATCCACAAATTCCGGGAATGCTGGAATATAATTCCAACTTTTACTTGCTTATTTGTGCTGTTTTGCTTTGAGAAACATTTGTTACTTAGGCTGTGTTTGTTTCGTGTAAAATGTTTTCCGGAAAATATGTATTTTCCGGAAATGCTATTTTCCGAAAAAGGAAAATATTTTGAAGTGTTTGGGTGAATTATGAAAATTATTGTGGAAAATATTTTCATGTGTTTGGATGTGTTAGGAAAATGCTATTTTCCGGAAAATTTTTCACATTTTCCGGCAACAACAACAACACCAAGAACAACAACAAAAAAAAATTCCGGCAATAACAACAACAAATTCCGGCTCTGGCGACAACAACAACACCAACGACAACAATAACAAAAAATTTCGGCAATCACAACAACAAATTCCGGCTCCGGCAACAACAACAACACCAACAACAACAAAAAAATTCCGGCAACAACAATCAGTTCATCCAAAACAAAAAACAACAACAACAATCAAATTAAAAAAAAAAAAAACAAATTGAGAGATCGAGGATGAGAGAGCGTGGAGGCGATGGGTGGATCGGCGAGCTCGAGGAGGCGATGGGTTCGTCGTGCTCGTGGGTCTGGGTCTGTGCTCGCCGTGAGCTGGGTTCGTCGTGGGTGAAGGCGTGCTCGCCGTGATCTGGGTTCGTCGTGGGTGAAGGCGTGCTCGCCGTGATCTGGGTTCGTGGATCGAAGGTGCGACTGGATCGAAGGCGCGATCGTGGGTTCGTGGTCGTCGGTGATGGTCTCTCGGCTTGGATCGGCGGTTCGTGGCCGCCGGCGATGAGCGCTGGGCGCTGGGCGATGAGCGCTGGACGATGGTCCCTCTCCCTCTTCGTGCTCTCTGTTTCTTTCTCCCTCTCCCTCTTCGTGCTCTCCGTTTTTTTTGTTTTCCGGAAAATATGATTTGAAGTGAAAATGGGAACGGAATCCATTTTCACCTTTGACCCGACAGTCAACGGAAATTAATTTCCGGAAAATCGATTTTTCAGTGCAACCAAACACCCGTAAATTCAGAAAAGCATTTCCGGAAATGCTTTTCACCCAAAACAAACACAGCCTTAGTTTCACCAGTGATACGAGGAATAAAGGAAGTTCAACAAATTGAGAGAAACTTCAAATTTTCTGCCAATGTTAACTAGTTCTTCTTAAGTGAAATTCCATCAAACTTATCATATACAGTGTTTAAGTGTTGACTCTGTGTCACCATCTGTAAATAACTTGTAGAAATGAACCTTTTTATCATTTGCTTGTGTTTGTTTGTGTTTGTATTTTCTCAGTATTTTATGTCATTATTCTATCAAGAGTATGTCTTGATTAGGGGATTGCTTCCTCGTTGTATTTCTCATATTGAATTGGATTGGATTTGAACTAAGCTTCCTTGCCTGGATTGACTTTCAGCTGGAGATTTTGTTAAAGGGTAGTGTTTACTGTTTGTAAAATTGAATTTGATCTTTTGAGTTGCATTGGCTTACCTTGGTGAAGTGAACATGTGCATGAAGAATTAAAACTAGAAAACACAAAAGCAAGCTTAGCTACACTCTTTACTTGATATCAACTTGTTTTTTGTGTAAAATGAAACTTGAACTTCAATATGAACGTCAGTTTCTTGTTCTGTTTGTAAACATGATTGTGTAGATTCTATGCAAAGAAGTGGGAAATGTTACCGTGAAGTTTTTAAGTCTAAGTTGGCAAGCAAGCATATGCCTTGCCTACTTTTCTACTTGCTCCCTTTATTCTTTCTTTCTTTTGGAGAAAGTATTTATTCTTTGACACAATGGCGTGAAAATCTTTTGAGTTGGACAAAGTATATCTTCTTTGGCACAATATTATGATAATCCTATATATAGTAGATGTTATAGAGGGGTTTGATATGAATTAGCCTTTAAAAAAAATTGAAATCGAGCATAATTTGGAAGCTTCCCTAAGTGTGTTTTGAAGCCAAAATTGGATTCTTCTTGATGTAAGTATTGATAGTTGTCTTCGTAAATTTGTTCACATGTATGTGTTTTTCTATTGGTGTTTATAAACAATAGGTTACTTTGCTTACTTAAAATTTGTCAATGTAGATGTTAAATGCAATAAGATTTTATTGTACTTGACACTATATTTTTGTGAGATATATCATTGCTAGGTAGTTTGGTTTATGTTACACTCAATGCAATTTGGATAAGTGGTATATCTTTTAATTATTTTTCATAAATCAACCTTTTCTTGAATCACATTTTTATTTAATATCTATTATAGGTTAATCGCACACAAAATTCCAAAATAATTAGTTGCTATTTATTGTTAAATTTATAAAGTTTTTCATTTACTGTATTTAAGTATACAAAAATATATATATATATATATATATATATAATCACTCTTCATAAATTAGTGAGTTTTTAATTTCTAATCACCTTAATTTTCAAAAAGAATAATAAATCACCTTAAGATTTAATTAGCATGATAGTTGGAGGAAAGAAATTTAGTCCAATAATGGGATTACAAACTATTATTATGGAAGAATGGAATTGAGGGATATAACTTCTATAGAAGACCACTTCAAACAAAATATTACACAATCTCTGTAAGGAGACCAGTACCTATGAATATCGCATGCCTAAATTTGTATATAAAAGAATAAGTCATATCAATTTGTTTATATATATATTTACAGGTCTGTGTGAGCAACAAGAAATATACAAGAAGTTGACTTCAGACAAAGGATGACTTGGGTTTGACATCTCTGGACATGATGAGTTTACAGTGGTAAAGAAGAGTCTTGATAGAGAAAATTCCATCCATTGGTCAATGTCTGGTGGAAGTGTAACAGGTGTCATTTTTCCCACAATTGTCAGCTTGGTTGTTGAAGCTCTAGAAATTAGAAACCAGGACTGGTAGACTGCTCAGTGGTTAAGATATTAGGTGTCATATAAGTTATTTCTGATACTTCTCTAAGTTCGTATATTAGTGATTGTTTCTAGTTTAAGTATCTAGAAATGTGAATTTTGCATATAAGTTTTCTTGGACATGGTTTTATGGTATAATCAGGTTTGTAAGATGGAAAATGGTTGGTTTTGTTGCGATATTCAATAGAAACGGTTATCTTGATTCAATAAAAACTTATCTTGTCCAAACTCCAAACATGGTTCAAATCCTCATTATTTATTATTTTAATTATCATATTATAACAACAAGAATATATTCAATTTGAAATTTGGGGGAACAGTTAACCCTTTAAATATTTAGCTATAAGTTGCTAATATATATATAGATATATATATTTAAAACTCCTCGTTTCATGTACAGAGTACAAACCTGGATTTTATTTGTTGACCAAAAAAAAAAACATAAAATATAATTTAAGGAGTGTGGTTGGACTAAGAGTGTTATAGTGCAACTAGTTAGTATTCTCTAATACTTTTAATGGAGATATTTAAGATTTTTTTTTTTGTAACAATCAAATTTATAAAAAAAAAAAAAAAGTCTGGTTAGGGATACTTGTAGCGAAAAACTTGGGACACTTAAAAAAAAGCGGTAAAATTTTGAAATCTTATAAAAAATTAAAATACAACAAAATTTAATTCAGCATAGAAGTTAAAAGTTAGAACTCTCTAGTCTCTACCCCAGACCCAGTCTTGAAGTAACCAAACGACACATGGTTTGAACCTAAACGCATTCCAACAGCGACGCGGCAGATTTGAAATATAGTTAATCTTTGTGTTTTTAACACAAAGATAAGTTTTTTTAGCAACTTTCAAACAGACACTCACACGGTCCACGCGGCTGGCCTGGCCCCACCTCCTATTTTATTAGATTACCAAAGATCTCTATATTGTGGTTTTTTGTTTGCTCACTTTCTTGCTTATACACAACAATACAAGTTCAACTTGTAATGCCATTTTTATAACTAAGACACAGAGCAATCATTGCAAAAGATAATGGGAACATATTCTTGTAATAAATATGGAGTTTTCTTTTTTTCCTTAGAAGATCAAATACCCAATTGCTATTAAGGTCTGTATCGTGGTTTGGATCAACCAATCACTCCAAATTGGTAGAGGGATTGGATCTTGCTCGCCAGCTGTTTGATGAAATGGCTATCTGCTACTATAACACAGCTTTGGCTGCACTTAACATTGTATTCCAATGTGCATGTGAGTCATTCATTCCATCTCTGTTTTATAGTGGTGCAAAGCGTTGCTATTCAAGACTGATTGTAATAACTGCAATCTGCCAGCAAAGGATAAGTATTAAAATCTCCAACCATTTTTTCTTCTTGTAATTTTCTCAATTAGAGAGGCCTGCAATCATGATATATAACTTATCTTTCCAGAGAGTAGTAATTAACTTGACAAGAGCCTGACCGGGTTGTCTTTTATTTTCGAAGGGCCTTCTCCTGGAGTTGATATTCTTATAGAAGCAGTAGTGATCACCTGTTCCAGTCCAAGTGAGTGTGAGGTACTTACACTTTTTGACCTTTTTCGTTCAGTTTGTTTCCAGTCAAAGGACTTTGGTGAAAGCTGAGATACATAGAACTATAGAGGATAGAAGTATCTATTGATATAAAGAGTATATATGAAGCGTCATTACTTAAACGAGGTTTGCAAGTTATTCCTATTTAGTTTCAATTTTTATGCAATCTGCCTAAAAGCATTTTCAACCCAATATCTAGTTTTTTAAGAAATTATTACTAATTAATTTTGTGATATGGCTTTCTATTTAAATCTCAAAGAGTGTAAGCCAGAGATGCATTGCTGCTGGAGATGAGAATATCATCCTAAACCCCAAATTTGAGGATGGCCTGAACAATTGTTCCGGATCAGAGGCTGCAAGATTGTTTTACATGATTCTATGGGAGATGGGAAAATAGTATTCAGCAGAAGATTACAGGAAAAGTGCAGTGAAAGCTTGCTGATGATGTTACTGCTGTTGTTCGGATATTTGGTAACAATGTCACTAATTATGATGTGCGAATGACTTTGTGGGTGCAAACACCAAACCTTCGAGAACAGTATATAGGCGTTGCCAAGTCAGTTCTTTTTCTCTATTTTTTGTTTCCATATTGTGAAAACTGCCATGAATCCGCATGAAATCTGTGAAAACTGCTTCATTTGGAATGCATTGATTTTAAATAGTAATCAACTTGACAAGAGCTAACTATTTTCATCCTCTAATTGGTTCTTCGGAAATTGAAGAGAAGAATACTGAATTCGTTGACAATGAAAGATGCCTTTAAATATATTTTTCTTAAAGAAAAGTTGCTTTAATATTTTCCTTGGGTATATTTAAGAACAGATCTTTAGATTTGTCTTAATTTCCCAACAAATTGGATGGGAAGAAGTGCCAGAGTTGGCCATTTGTCTGATAAGTTTATAAGGATATGAGGCACAATTATGGTTGGACATATTGTTGACCAATAGCTTAATTGTAGATTCAAATAAATGGGCTTTTGCTCTTGCAATAATCGAATAAAGCTTCAGTCACTCGATGTAAGAATTAAGCTATAATGCTTGTGTCTTGATCCTCTCTTTCATCTTGCTCTTGCAATTCTTGCAACCTATTGTAGTTGAAAAACGAGGCATAACAGCAGCCAAAGATGTAAGAATTAAGCTACAATCCTTCCACATTGATCCTACTACCACTTTTTGTTGATTACTCTCCCCACATCCCCCCTCTTTACCCAGATCCCCTAGACAAAATGATCTTACTACTATTAACTTATTATTATTATTTGCTTCCACAAGCAAGATACAGTATTTGTTCAATTTCTATGGCGTATTATATTTAGTAGGTTTTGTGATAAGTTGATATCCTTTGTTTTTTTCATTAGCCATCTATCCAGGTTCTAACTTCTAAGTCCTTTATTAAATATAAGTGCAATGAAGGATCTCTGATGGAACAAGAGACACTGCATAAGAACTTGGCATTGGAAAGTGAACAGTTGCTGAAGGGGTAAAACTGAGATAGTAGTGGGTTCCTACCTGTATATACCCTTATGTATTTTGAGTATGTGTATTCTTTTTAGATTTGGTTCCTTACCTTATCTTTTTTCTCTTTTCTTATTTTAGTTTGCAGTGGGTTTTGTCCTCTGTCGTTAGAGTTTCTTACCTCAATTTTTGTTGCACTGTACAATTCTGTTTATTCAGAGACATGTACAGCATAAAGGGGTTGCAGTTGATTATCATTTCTGATGTTTGTGGAGAATGCTGGCAACTTTATAATAGTAATTATGTATAACTAACAAGACAAAGATTGAAGTTGTGGAGAAAGAAGTATTCATGCTTATCAAATAGAACTTTAGTGATTATACTTTTGTTAGGAATGGAATTATAAACATTTACTCCAAGTGCAGGGATTTGGAGGATTCGATCAAGGTCTTCAGTAGGATGTCTCAAAGGAACTCAATCTCATGGAACTCCTTAATTGCATCTTTTGTCCTTTGTGGGCTGGCTCCAAGGCACTACAAATGTATGAAGAAATGAGGTTAGAGTGCATACAGCCAATGGATGTTGCATTGCTGTCCTTGCTCCATGCTTGCTGCCATGTTGGCTTAGTTGAAAGGGGCATGGAGTTGTTGGAATCCGTGGCTAAAGATCATGGGTTGAGTCCAAGATCGGAACACTATGCTTGTGTTGTTGACTTGTTGGGTTGGGCAGGACTTCTTACTAAAGCAAAACATTTTATTGATGGATTACCTGAGAATTGGCAAGCCTTGCTTGGTTCTTGTAGCATTCATGGTGATTTAGAGATGGGAATATATGCTACTGATCAGTTTTTTTTTTCAGCAGCACCTAAAAACTTAGCACCCTATATTTTATTGTTCACTATCTATTTTCTTCTAAAGGGAGATGGAAAGAGAGAGCAAGGACTATTAAGAGAATGAGGGAAATGAGGTGGCAAAATAAATAGATATGAGTTGGATTGAGATTGAAAAGAAAGTCCAAAGCTTTGTTGTTGTGGACAGAATGCATGCACAACATGGAAACATATGTGGGGTTTTGGCTGAGTTGTTTAGACATATGACAGATGAAGAATAAATTCTACATAAGAGACTCATTTTCTATAACTTGGATCAAGATGGGAAGGGACAACCATTGATTTGATTTACTAACCACTCAAATATTTCTAATGTTCTGTGTTTGGTCGGATAATCTCTCAATGTAATTGGATGTTTGGACTATTAGCTTGTTCCTGATTTAAAGGCTGGTTGAACTTCTAAGTGGTTTTGCCTACTTTGCAAACTTGGTAGATAAAGGCCAAATAGGGAGGAAAAGAAGTTAGTAGATGGTGTGTACTTCATCATCTTTTAAGAGCTAGAGTTGATTAACAAAATTTCCCCCTTTTTGTACCAGTTCTCCTTGTCTACTAGTCAAACTAAACGGATATGTTGATTTTCTATAAGCATCATTTGGTTATATACCCACAACTCCACAAGTGTGCATATGATTAGCTTATTATGATCCTTGTTTCTTGACTTACCTCATCTAAAATAAATGAATTTTGGCTATATAACCCTGGTTAGTTTATTAGGATCTTTAGAGCCCACCCCAATGTAGTTGTAAAAAGTTTTAGCTAAGTTAAATTGAATTGAGTTGCTCTTAAATATTTTTACTTAAAGACATGAAAGCGTGCCTTGTGCAACTAATTTAATCTCACTAGGCTTTTAGAATTCCAGAGCTAGTCTTAGCTACCACATTCTACTTTGAATAAAGTCAATTGCTTTAAATCCTGAGGATAAATAGGAGGAAACCAACTTATCAAAAAAAAAAAAACAAAAGAGTAAACCAGTAGAAGCATACACATCCACTTAAAAGTTAAAACCCAATTTTCATGATGGGATTATGAACATCCATAATTTGTGTGAGTAACTTCTGAATATGCTTTTAAAAATTTGAAGTAAAGAGGTACTTGAATATTGAGGTCTTAGTGTAAAAAAATTACACAAAAATCAATTAGCTTGTTCAAAGGGTTACGTTGTTTTTTTTTTTTTTTTTTTAACTGATGTAGTGATCATCATCTCATGTAATTGTTTTAACTCAGTCATGGTTTTACATTTTTCTAACAAAGGACAGAGTTGTACGGTTTCTTCAAGGGCTCAAGTAAGGAGAGATAACATGACAAGACTAGAAATTTGGAAGGCATTTGGAGTATATTACATAACAAGAGTATATTTAACCAATAAGTATAAAACAACTTTATGCTTTGCTAGTCCTAAAGAAAGCTTCAAAGGACTAGAAATTTGGAAGGCATTTGGAGTATATTACATAACAAGAGTATATTTAACCAATAAGTATAAAACAACTTTATGCTTTGCTAGTCCTAAAGAAAGCTTCAAAGGACAACTTTCTCTCTCTGTGTAGAAAAGGACCTTGAACAGCTTTATTCTTTGCTTGGGACTAGAATTATGCAAACCCCCTTTATAAAAGAGCAAGATTGAATAAGCGATTTTGTGTGTGTGTGTGTGTGTGTGTGTGGAGAAAAGGACCTTGAACAGCTTTATTCTTTGCTTGGGACTAGAATTATGCAAACCCCCTTTATAAAAGAGCAAGATTGAATAAGCGATTTTGTAGGAAACATTATGGATTCTATCTCAAACAAAATACTAATATACAAAACATACTCAAAATTGGCACTCACTACTATCTTTATGTCAATATTTCTCTAAAGATTGACATTGCTATTGCACATTAAGGGAAAAAAAGTTTAAGACTTTAGGCAATGAATAATCTATGCAATTCATCAAATTAATGTTGCACTTAGGATGTAAATAAACGTGGAGAAATTGGTCGAAAATTTAGGATTTTAAACTAGCCGAGCCTAATTCAAACTCTGCTCAACAACAAATGTAAAATGTTTAAATTTGGATTAAGCTTGAACCAAGCTTACAAACTATGTTTGAGCTTGAGCTTGTAAGAAAGTTCTAAAACTTGGGCTCAACTTGATTCATTAATCAAGCCGTGCTTAAGTTCAAATTCAAGCACAATACAATACAAGTATATTATCAAACCCATTTAATTGCAATGCTCCCACATTAAAATTGAGTAATGTCATCTTTACAATTATTGGTTATAAGTACTTTACCTCTTTTTGTTAGAATTTCTATCCAATTTAATGAAAAATTCAAATTCTATTACATACGTTTTTTTAAAAACTTTGATATTTTTATTTATAAAAAAATAGTTTAAAAAAAAAAATACTAGAGAAGTGCTGGTCGGGGATACTTGTTAATAAACACTAGGGACACTTTAAAATCTTGTAAGAATACTTCAAAATTTAAAGGACACTCAGCATACAATAGAACTCTCTTCAATCTCCACCATCCACCATACGAACGGCCACATGCCAACTTCTGGAACTAAAAGTAACAAAACGACACATCGTCTGAACCTAAACTCATTCCCTTCTCTCTCACAACACTAACAAAGACTCAAAAAAGAATTACACACTGTCTCTCTGTCTCTCTCTCTCTCTCTCACACATTTCTGAGCGAGTCATGACTCAGTCGCCTTAAATGGAAGACTCGTCTCGACTCGGGCTGACTCGTGGCGATGTCCACGGAGGTTTGTCTGAGTGGAACCCACCACATCCCCTCTGGTTAAGCGCCGTCGTTCCCGGAACGTAAATTTATCTTTCACTCTCTTCAATCTTTATTTATTAATTTAACATTTTGCAATTGCTTGTGAATTTTGGTTATACTTATTGGGTTGGGTTGGGTTGGGTAGGAAGAATGCATTTCTGCTTCACAAATCAAAATTTCCAACAATTCATTTTGGTTTCAACAATACTTATTGGGTTTTGTTCCGTCGGGAGAATTGTTCTTTCCTTATTGTAATCAGATAATTCAGATAGGATGCTTTCTTAAATGATGCAGCCAGTGAGAATAATTGGTCCCTACATGGTTTCATCGATTTTATTATGATTACAAGAGGGTATATATGCATGCTACAACACAGTTAGAAAATAGAAGTGCCTGGGTTGTTGAGTGTTCTTTGAATATCCAAGTAACAACGGGAGTTGCGGGAAACATTTGTTTAGTAGAGCATCTTCAGAGTCAACACTTGTCAATTCCTGTTGGATTGCAATATACATTTCCTGAGGTCAGTGATAGCATTCATTATTATGTGAATTTGTGAAGAATTGTCTTCTTTCAGCTTGCCTCTTTTCTTAAGCCATTCAAAATTTTCAACCATTATGAGCAAACTTGTTTTATTTGTAGTATCTTTAGCACAATTTTAAGTCTATGCCCCATTGGATTGCCCCGCATGGAAAATAAAAAAAAAACAAGATTAGACAGGCTTGGAGTTGACGTTTAGGAACTAGGCTATGTGAGCTATCTACATCCTTCTTCCCAATTGAGGTGAAGAAGACTTGTCGGCTTACATCTTATGCAAACTGCAATACTTATCATGGAAGTCTGTTTATTAATAGAGATTACAATAAGGATGTGGTGTAAAAGCCCACATTTACACCCTCCAATGCCAATACGTCACATAAGATATTTATGAATAAAAGATTAGGTCCAACCACGAAGAATAATTATCCCTTTAAACACTAGGACACATGCAATATCTGTGGGATCAAATTTTGAGCTTTTCTTCTTCCCACGTAGTTGTCTTCGTTACGTCAACTCACATAGCATCACCTCTTTGGAGTTGTGGTTTTTACAGGTTACAGCTAGGTCATGCTTTTCGATTTTGGGTCCAAACTTTAGTGTCTAAGGGTATGTTAGGTTAGATCTCTTTTGATCCTTAGATTGTATCTCATCCTATCTTGGAAAACTTTAGGCTTTGGCATTTAATAATAGTGAGACTTTTGTGTCTGTGCCATTCGAGCTCATTCACTCTAATGTATGCAAAGAATCTCCTATTTCTACTTTGCTAGTTTTTTTAGTTAAAATTTTTCACAGATAATATTATAATGAGTTTACTAAAATGATTGAAGGTTCTCAAAATCCATCAAAATCTACTGATTTGAAAATGTCCTATAGTACAAACAACATGACTTAGTTATGGAATCATTTCTTATACATCTTATTGAAGAACTTTGCAGAAAAATGGTTGAGTAAAATGTAAACTTTAATATATTTTGTTTTCCAGACTCTCATTCTTTTTGCATCTATTATTGCATCCTTCTCAAGCAAAACTGCACCTACTGTTATCCATAGAGGACAATAATTTTTTTGATTTAATAATATAGCCACTTTACAGGATGGTGTTAAGGATATTTTAGAAAAATAAAATAGAAGAATTTGAAGAAAGACACAAGTTGCCAGTTTGGCTTTTTATTCATAAAAAAGGTTTCCAGTCTGGTAGTTCCAATAATATTATAACTACTATTAACATGAATTTGATCCAATGATATTAATTAAAAATTTCAGCTTTAAAACATCTCTGCATATGATCAGATTAGGTCATGGTGAGGACTACCAATTTCAGCTCGCAGTAGGTCAGTGCCCAAAAAGTTGTATTCATTACATTACACCTTCGCAGAGATTTATCTTAAGAGGAGCTACTAGACAGGTATATAGTCATATCTCTTACCTTCCGGAAATCACTGTTGACTGTTATAGGTGCAAAAATTGATACAAATTAACTGTATAGAATCACTTCACTGTAGCCACACTTGTGAAAGAAATGGAGCTAGCATGCATTCTTGAGTCAGCTTGATTAGTGTATAACCTGCATTCTCATACTCCATATAGATTACAGCTAAAAGCCCAGGATAAACATACACTGGTTTAGCTATGAATAACCTTGATGTGATCACATATCACTAACATAAATAGTATCTTACAATTTTGGAATATATCTTATGGCTTCTATTTATGGTTTCTTTGATATCTTAGTATCTTGAGCACGCCTTATAATTCATCAGCCGAGGCAGAATTGCTTTATTCTCTTATAGTTAAAACCATGTTTGAGAACAATCGGTATCCAAAGTTGAAGAAGCAACCTAAAACTTCAACCCAACATGTTGATTGGTTTTAACATTTGGATGGCTTCAAACTCATGTGGCCAATCACACCCAGATTATTGGAGAAAATGGAAGCTGATACTGCCTATATATGCCTCCAATCATCTATGTGAATACTGAATGTTGGTGATGTCAATTTAACTCATCGGGTTGATTGGATTTATGTCAATGGCATTGTGTATGTAGTTAGAAGTTTACATTTCATTTTTGTTATTGTTAGAGAATCTACCATAATTTTCGAAAGGAAGTTCAGTAAATACTAAAAATTGCTGTGATATCAATTGATTGTGCTCCTATGCTCCATAAAACAGTTCTTTGCTTACTAAACCTACCTTAATTACAAGCTTCTAGTTGTTCAGCTCCTAATCTGCTACAGGAAGGGCAGCACTAATTTGTTTCTAAGTGAAATTCTTGTGGTTCCACCACCACGTTCAGCACCATGGCATGCCATTCAGTGAATAAAAGCGGATGATCAAGATTATATGGTTCTCCACAATCCTCACTATCAGTCTTCAGATGTGTTTACAGCATATGAGAGCCAAATAAACCTAGAAACTGCAATATGATGTCTAAAGCCATGATGCTGAGCCTTCTTGTAGATTAGTATCAGAGCAATTGAGACCATGCCAAACGATTGTGTATTGTGTGTCTGCATGTGCAGGTTTGCATGTGTGGTGGTTCAACATCAGCTCAGACCAATAATTAAAGACAAAATATTTGTCCCAAGCCACATTTGATACATCATTACTCAAGGGAGAGTTGGGAGAAAATGAATATAAATATCATTACTCAATAAAGGATTATAGGCTTAGAGGGAAAAAAATGAAGGGATGGGAGAGAGTTATAGAGAAAGAGGAACACTGATTGTGCTTTAATTGTGTGCATCTTGCAGCATTTCCTGCTTTATCATTGAAGAACAGACACTATTTACACCCCCCGAGACATCGAACAACAAACACTTGATTGAGATTGCGTAATTTAAACAGGGGAAGAAGTCTTGTCAAATAGAGATTTTTTTTTTCTTTGGACCATCTTTTAAGAACCACTACTATAAATAATATTTATAGTACTGCACCCTTGATTGTGAAATATTGAAATCCAAATCAGGCATTATAATATAGAATTCAAGCTACAGAATTTCTCAATCCCATAGCTCAGATTGGTTAAACTTATTGGGTTTTGTAAGTTATGTGTTGGGTTGGGTAGGAAGAATGCATTTCGGCTTCACAGATCAAAATTTTCAACAATACATTTTGGTTTCTACCCTGCTCATCACAATTTTTGTTAAGTAAAAAAAAATGTGTTTGTTAAGGTAGGAACCAAAATGTATTGATGGAATGTTTGAAATGTGAAGCTGTGCAAATTGACGTTGTCTTTTGTGCTTGGAAGATTAAATTATATTAAGAATTTGAATGAGATTCAGGTCTCAAATTTGTGTATTTGAGTAAGTTTTTTTTATTGCCTGGTGTTCATTTTTACCATATATGACATTAATTTTACAGGTTTGTATTCTAATGATGGTTGTAATTGCATAAGTTTGGTCTTGATATTTCATTGAAATTCATGAAATTTTCATGTAAATCTCACCAATAGAAACAAAAAAGTATATAATTGGTTACACATATTTAGGTTTGTTATTTATGTTTGGTTACCTGCAATGTGAAATGTATGTTGTAATATATATATATATATATTTTGTAAAGTGTATGTCTTAATATTTGAAATGTAAAGCCTTGCATATTGCAGTAAAATTAAAAAATAGATGGTATTAAGAAATTTTGAATGAGGATCATTAGTTGTTCAATACATAGCTTGGGAAATGCTGGATTGAAATAGTTGATGCAGTGTTAATGGTTCTTGTAGCATTCATGGTGATTCAGAGATGGGAAAATATGCTACAGAGAGCACCATAAAAGCCCAGCACCATATATTTTATTGTCCAATATCTATTTTCTTCTAATGAGAGATGGAAAGAGAGAGCAAGGACTATTAAGAGAATGAGGGAAATGGGGTGGCAAAAGAAACGGGTATGAGTTGGATTAAGATTGAAAAGAAAGTCCAAAGCTTTGTTGTTGTGGATAGAATGCATGCACAGTATGGAAACATATATGGGGTTTTGGCTGAGTTGTTTAGACACATGACAGATGAAGGGTAAGCTCTACATAAGAGGCTCATTCTCGATAACTTGGATCAAGATGGGAAGGGACAGCCATTGGTTTGATATACTAACCACTCAAATATTTCTAATATTCTATGTTTGGTTGGATAATCTCTCAATGTAATTGGATGTTTGGATTATTAGCTTGTTCTTGATTTAAAAGCTGGTTGAACTTCTAATTGGTTTTGCCTACTTTGCAAACTTGGTAGATAAGGGCCAAATAGGGAGGGAAAGAAGTTAGCAGATGGTGTGTACTGCATTATCTTTTAAGACCTAGAGTTGATTAACAATCGCCTTTTTGTACGAGTTCTCTTTGTCTGCTTGTCAAACTAAAAGGAGATGTTGGTTTTCTATGAGCATCAATTGGTTATAGACCCATAGGTGCACATATGATTAGCTTATTATGATTCTTGTTTATTGACTTACCTCGTCTAAAATAAATGAATTTGGCTATATAACCCTTGTTAGTTGACTAGGATCTTTAGAGCGCGCCCCCCCCCCCCCCCCCCCCCCCAAAATGTAGTTGTAAAAAGGTTTAGCTAAGTTAAATTGAGTTGAGTTGCTCTTTAATTATTTTTACGTAAAGACATGAAAGCGTGCCTTGTGCAACTAATGTAACTCTTTCTCTTTGTAATTTTATGACATTGTTTCTTCTCACTGATTAGCTGCTCAAGTAGTGCAATCAATATCAGTGATTGTCTGTAACTTCAACTTTATCCTTAGCAATCATCAACTTGTTTCACTAAGATGGTTGAATTACATGGAAATTTTCCGTTTATCATCTTTTTCATCCTTCATTAAGAATTCTCATTAAACCAAATTGTGAAATGCTTCTTGCTAACAAGTCCAATTCCTTGTAAACAGAATATGGACGGGGGATTGGAGAGGAGGCTTGATCAATGGAAATGGGATGGCTTTTGCATTTCCTGAACATATTATGGATGTTCTGGTTGCCTCGTTAAAGCAGGAGGTGTATTCAGAATTTAGGGGGCTCAAGTTGTTCTTTACAAAGGCTTGGGCAATGCTGCATTTAAACATATACTTGATGCAGCGTTAATGTGCACAGGAGAGAATCCACAAAAATGGCCATCTATGTCTTTGGTAAGGCTGAAGAATGTAGCTTTGTATGAGGTTATTGTTTGACTGAGGTGTTTTCCTTGTGTTGTTGTAACTTCTTTACCGTGCAGCTACTTTTTACTGCTTTTTTGTTATCAATGTTTTACTTATTGAAATAAAATAACTGCCTTTCTTATAATTTAAAAAAAAAAAAAAAAAAATTCTTTAGGCCTTGGAAAAATTGAGATAACCCATTTTTCGTTGGCATTTAATTAATATTCTAGGAGATCATGCTTGGATTGTGTTATCTAAATTCCCAACTAGCTATTATATTTTGTTTAGTGTGTAATGAATTGGCCATTGCCTTTATGAGGACAGAGATTCAGTCGTAAGATTAATGTAATAGAAATTTTTTAACAAGGGGTGCAAAATGACTTGTGAGAAAATAGAGTGAAAGAACTTCCTAATTTTGTACAAAATAGACTTTTCCAATTTCAGTTACAGCGCCCATTGACTTCAAAATTTTTTTTTTTTTTTTTTAATTTTTAATTTATTATTTCGAGAAGTCTTCCAATTGAAATCAAGTAGATTTATTTTCAGCGAATCCAGCTTAGAAAATTTCCCATTTTCTCGAGTAGACCTAGTGGTACACTTGTACAAACATTTGTACAAAGGAATGATGAAACATAAATTGAAATAATTTGTGATATATTTACTAAAATAATTGTTGGCTCCACGCCATAAACCTGTCATTGTGGTGAAGTGCAAACCAACATGAATACTACATACATGCACATAGAACCCCAAGGCGTGTGATCTCCTCGGGAATTATTTAGCAAAATGCATAGCTAACCAATGATCATACTAGTTCATGCCATTGCATCTTTTTTTGCATTTTCCAAAAAATCTTTCCAAGCAATTATTTCATCTCTAATTTTGGCATAGATATTTTTTTACCATTTTTACTTTTAAACTTAAACTTTTTCACACTTTTTAAATTTTTTTTTATTCAAGGGTTGAACTTGAAAATTGTTTTTTTTTTTCAACTATCAATCTCAACCCTTTGGTATTGCACTTGATCTCAATCCTAGATTTCCACTAGACAAATCCTAGTAACAATATCCACACCATACTAAAAAAGAAAATATTACCCATACAAAAATTGCAACAATCAGCATAGCAAAGAACAAACATAGTGCTTCCTCAACCCTGCCATACTGATTATAAGCACCACTCATTGAATGGAATGCCACCAAATTTCTTTGGGGAAGTTTGATGAGCAGTTCCCTTGCATATCTGAAGAAGTCACATTTTGCATACATACCTATAATAGCAATTGCAATTATCATATTGAAATTTATATTTGAATCAGTAGAATCATATCCAAGCTGGTGGACAACCATGAACGCATATTCCATAAGTATGGTAATCGTTAAACATCGCTTTAGCCTAGCTAGCACAACTATCATTTACTTTCTCAGCAATCAAACTAGTCCTAGCCACCACATTCCACTTTGAAATAAAGTCAATTGCTTTTCAATCTTGTAGCTTCCAATCTGAACATGACAGATAAATAGGAGGAAACCAACTTATCAAAAAAATAAAAAGGAGTAAACCAGTAGAAGCATACACATCCAATTAAAACCCAATTTTCACGATGGGATTATGAACATCCATAATTTGTGTAAATAACTTTTGAACTTGCTTTTAAAAAAAATTTTGTGGCAAAGAGGTACTTGCATAATTGAGGTCTTAGTGTAAAAAAAATTGCACAAAAATCAATTAGCATGTTCAAAGAATTACATTTTTTATAACTAATGTAGTGATCATCAGCCCATGTAATTGTTTTAACTCAGTCATGGTTTTACATTTCTCTAACAAAGTAAGGATAGAGTTATAATTTTGAAATTTTGAGTGATGCATTTGTAAAAATTTTGAATTCATTCTACCTCCTTATTATAATTCACTTTTGGTCATATTCAAATAAAATTTTCCTCTATTTGAGCTACACTCTCTTTTTTCCTCTGATGTGCAAATGCAGATAGTTTTCCATTTTCCAGTGGGGTTCATTAACAGTATTTGAATATAATGTGTGGAAATTAGAGAAGCAACGTTTTCAATATCTTATTCTTAGGTATCTTCATTCTTACCCTCCTATTTTCTTTAGGAAATCTTATTTTTCTTTTATTTATTTATTTATTAATTTTTGGGGGTTTTCACTTTTGGAGTTAAATCTCTATATTGTGTTATTCAGTTATTGTTTGTTCATTTTCTAGCTTATACACAACCAATACAAGTTCAACTTTTAATGTCATTGTTATAACTTAGGCATAGAGCAGTTGTTACAAAATATAATAAGGTCATATTTTTTTAATAAATATGGAGTTCCCCCCCCCCCCCCCCCCCCCCCCCCCCCCCCTTTAGAAGATCAAATACTCAATTGCTATGCTGGTCAGTATCGTGGTTTGGATCAACCTGTTTGATGAAATGGCTGTCTTCTTTAATATAGCTTTGGTCGCACTTAAGATTGTACTCTATTAAACGTTATTTTGTTTAGAATAATGAAAAATGTGACAAGTGCAGCCTTGTCATTTTGCCTCTGTTTTATAATTGTGCGAAGTGTAGCTTCTTTCTTCATAAATCATTTGATTTGTTAAATTACCTAGTAAAAAGCCACACTCACTCACTTACCTCCCAAGGACACACTATACAAGACTGATTGTAATAACTACACTTTGCCTGCAAAGGATAAGTATTAAAATGTCCAGACAATTTTTCATCCAAAATCTTGTTATTTTCTCAATTAGGGGCTTGCAATCATGATAGCTCAGCTTACTAGGGACTAGAGCCATACCCAGATATCTAACTAGGAGACTACCTTCCTTAGATTGACAAGCATCCAAAATCTGGTTCTTTAGATCAGTAGATACACCTGCACAATATACTTTAAGTTTAGACTTTAGAGCATTAATCAACAAGCCAGAAATCACTTTAAACTCTTCTAAAAAAATTTCACTAACTAGACTGGGGGTAGATCAGCTCTTCTAAAAATTATTCAGTCAGTTGCAAAAAAAAGATTAATAAGCTTCATATTCTTATGTTTGAGATGGAATTTGAAGTCCTTGCAGCCAAGAAATCTCTTCTTTAGCATCTGAGCTAGGAACTCCATTGCTAGTACAAACAAACAAGGGGACAATGGATTCCTTTGTCTCAACTCTGTAGCTTCTTGAAATTAACCAGGTAGTTCTCAATTTACTTCCAGAGTACTTAGGAGTGGTAATGCACTCTCCCTCACCCAATTGACATATTTTGTGGGAAAACCCACAACTTGAAGGCATTGAATAATAAACCACTATTCTACTGAATAATAAACCACTATTCTACTGAATCATAAGCTTTTCTAATTTCCACCTTGATGGTACACTTGCCTTGGACTTTTTCATCAACTAATAGCACACTTTCCAGGAAAAAAGGCAGTTTGGTTGGGACTAATAATATCATTCAAGGGTGCTTTAAATTTACCAGCCAAGATCTTTGTGATGCACTTATAAATGAAAATTGCAACAAGAAATTGGTCTATGATCCCCTATGCTTGAAGGATTGTTTACTTTAGGGACAAGAGTAGTAATGTTGCATTCATGTCTCCAAGTAGTCTACCTGAATTGAATTATGATTGGATGGAATGGACTACATTTGATTGGATAATAGGCCAAGCTTTTTTTAATACACATAATCTAGTGGATATCCGAACTTGAAACTGGCCTCTGCAAAGTTTCTATGTGATCTGTTGCAATATTTAAGTCTAGAACCTGTTGAAAGTCTCCCCCCATTTCTTGAGGTAGATGCCCCTTAGAGGTGCCTAACAGATTTTGATAGTACCCCACGGTAAATTGTTTTACCTTTTGAGGATCCTATTCTCAGGAGACTGCAACATACACTTCTGCACAACATATAATTTCATTTTAGCATACTCCACGTGTTTTTCCAAATTCCCATATATTTATACATTTTTACTCCTCTATACCTGCTTCACAGCGTTTGGCTTAATACAACCTAAACATAGGGACCCCATAAACATCCATTCTACAAGGCTCCAAGCTTTCTTATCCAATCTAAGAAATTCTGATTTTTTTCCCAAAAGTAAAAAAAAAAAAAAAAAAATGGTAAAGGCTTTAGGACCAAAATTTCTCCACTCCCTCAGTTGCCAGCCTACTCTGTTCCGCTTGAAAAAAGCATTCTCCAATCTTGAATTGCAGCATCATAGTACAATTCTCTTCGGGTCCACCTAGTGCTGAAGGCCCTACAATCTAAAGCCCATTCTTTCCCAGTCTAAATCCTACTCAAAATTGACGATTATGCCACTCTCACCCACATTCCTAACAACTTTACCTACCAAATAACTCATCCCTACTCTCCTCACCCAGCACGTGTGCTGCACAGTCCATCCTCGCAGAAAACCTAGCCATTGATGAACCAGAGAAACTCACATCTTCATACACCATTGACAAGCCAAGTAAATTTACGTTTTCTGTAGCTTTCCATTCTGAGTCTCAGCCACAACATCAGCACGATTGTGAATTGTACCGAGTTTACAATCCTTTAATAACTTGGATAGTTGACTTATCGAGTCTAATTGAATGTACTGTTGGATAATTTTTAAAACCTTGCTAGGTGAAGATACTACTTCAAATCCTGTTTGATAAGTTCATGGCTTAATTAGAAAATGTTAGTCAGTGTCATTGTTACATTGCACTTCTAGAATTTCATGGTAAACAGCATCTTCTGTGACTTAGCTGTGTACTTGTGTTCGAAAAACCATGCTTCAGTTTCTATTCCCTCAAGTAATTTTTAAACATTCCAGTACTGTCCAATTGTGTTATTAATATATATATTATAAATGATGCTATATGGATATGCCTATACTGGTCATCCAATTCTATCCCCTTTTTTTCCTACCCAATTTTTATGTTCATATTTGTTTCAGTCTACTGTTGACTGTGCAATTACCATACCAAGCATTATTTTCCACCATGCGACAGAATGCTCAGTATCTCTTGAGGTTCTCTACATGCCTATTGTAGTTGTTAAATGGCTTATATTCGTTTTTCAAAAGTCATTTACTGATAGTTATAATTGACAGGAATCTTATACTTTTCAAGATACCATCTTCTTTCCTCACATATTAAGTTAGGTTAGGTTCTTGTTCCTTGGGACCTCTTTTAGGCACATGGGCTTCTACATGTCCCCAACATATATATAGGTTTCAATCTACTTCATGTGGGATGGCATTGCTTAAATAGTAATGAAACTGACAAGAGCTAACTACTGTTATCATCCAACCAATTACATCTCTCTTTATCTACCTTTTTGTTTGTGCATTACTGTTAAAATCTATTTGGTTCTTTGGAAACGGAAGAGATTGTTTGATAATAAAATATGCTTTCAAATATAATTGTAAAAAATAAAAATATGCTATATATATTTTCCTAGGGTTTATTTAAGAAAAGATCTTTACCTATCCAATTTCTATTGAATCAAGATAACCATTTGTTTTTTCTTATTTTTGCTAACAAAGAATATTTATGAGCTTTCAGTTGCTTGATTGTTTTTTTTTTTTTTTTTTTTTTGGGTTAAGTAAGAATGAGTTTTTGGTAGGTTCTACTTCACATAAACATATTAGCTATTGATCTTAGAATGTGATTTCTTCTTCCGTCAACATAACATGCATCTCTATGTCTAAGAAAGAAAGATATGAGGGCTAAAGAAGAAGAAATAGGGACTGAAAGGTTCGATTGGTGTTATAAAGGTTTCGATTTTATAGTGAATGCTTTTTCCCTTCTTACTCAGTGGTGCAAAGATAGACTTAAAATAAACTTTGATTCTGTTGTTTCAATGAACTTGATTTTAAGCATAAGTTCTTTTTAAAATTTAAGAATAGTCAAGATGGTGGTCAAAATGGAGATTTAATTGTTATGCCATTTTAGGTTTCCGGACATTATGTTGTATTATTGTATATTAGGACCATCAAAATTGAAATCAAGGAATGTGAGAATGCAAATTCAGTCATGTTCTTATATTCCTATGTTATTGTTCTCTCTGCAATGTTTTGCTTCTCTTTAATGGAATGTTATATATGCTGCTAGTATCAATAATCTTTTCAAAATTGGTTTAACTTGTCTATTAGTCTTGTTTCTAGAGTTTATTCTTGTATACTATTTTGGTCCTTCCACGATACATTCACATATACTATGCTTGAAAGTATCTGTTGATGTACTGCAGGAAAGTACAAAGACTGCTACTTACTTTGGGAAAGTGTCGTCATTGGATTGTCTGCTTGCCCTTGTAATTCCTCACATTGGTCAGAAGCCACACACTTGTCAAATATTGATCCACAATGGAGCTTTTCATCCCTGATTCTTACAATTACTTTCTTATGGCAGTTTTTCCCATACTTAAAAGAGGTAGTAATTTTCTAAATCACCCTTTTGTTGGGACTTAATGGGTATAGTTTTGTAACTTCTTTTGATACTTAGTTTAGGCACAAAGTGCTCAAGAGCCCCTGGGTTATTTTTAAAGAACTCCACTCTAATTGATTCTGTTTAATGTAACAAATTGTAGATTTTCCTGGTTTATTTCTTGCTTCTGCTGCAATATTTCTGGATGCTCTTCCACTTATTTTTTTGGAATTATTCTGCAACATTTCTAGATGCCCTTGCACTTATTTTTTTGGAATTATTTTGTATGTTTAAGTATTGTCAAGGCTTGTTGTCTGCTTTGGTTCAAGTGATCTTTTTCCATCTAGGTTTTTGCAAAAAGGGGGCTAAGCCTACATTACATTCATCAGATGGCATTTTGTGTTCTAAATTGTGCTAATGTACTTCCTAATGATATTTCCACTGAATATCCTGGCGATACCTTCCTTCTTGGGAAGTTTTTGGAAACTGCAGGAGTTTCTTAATCTCAGCCTAACTGCTTATTTGAAACAGTGAGGAACTGTTACAAATTATGATTTGATTGCGATCTGTTGTTCCTTATTATGCTTCAATTTCTTTGGTACTTCATTAAGAATGAAAGTGGCTGAGAATTTTGTGAGCATGCTTTCATTTTATATTTACTTAAATTATTGTTGAGGAGAAAAAATTTGATTCAATCCAGAAAGACTCATTACGTTTTGAAATGAGTAAGGCTGTTCTTTGATATGATCAATCTGTGCAGTGATTCTGCTAGGTTTTGAAGCTAATTTGATATATTTTCCTTTAACGTGATCAGGCTGCAGACCTTGCTGCTGTTACAGCGTTTTTGTTAGAGGCACTTCCTTCTATAATTATCTAGTAGTGAGAAATTAACATTTGGTTATACAAATTTAGTAAGTGTAATTGTACCTTCTAAGTTCTATCTATTTCTTTTAAAATACTTGTTTGAAATATATATGTTTGCTTCAAGTTCCATGCTGGTTGATGATGATATGATTAAAGGTGATGATGTAACAGAAATAATTTTGAATAGGGATTTGGAACAACGGATATGCAATGCTAGCCCAAGAAATATTAACATTCCCAGAAATCAAACTACTCCAAGCCACCACATTCCACTTTGAAATAAAATCAAATGCTTTCAATCCTCTAGACGTATACATAGGAGTAATCCTACAGAAGCATACATATCCAATTAAAACCAAATGTTACAATGCAATTATATACAACTTTTCATAATTTGTGTTAGTTACTTCTGAACATGCTTTAAGCACAAAAGAAATGTAAAAAGGTCTGGCAAGTACCCCTTTGCTATATTTCTCTATACATGTACAAAGCCTCATCTGAATTATTACTATTAGAGTAACCTTTTTTTTTTTTTGAGAAACTATTAGAGTAACCTTTAGTGATAAGAGTTCCAAATGTTAAATGTATACATTGGGAACTTCAATTTGGTTGAAAACTGACTAGCATAATTGAGGTCTTCACTGTTAAAAATTTGCACAGAAATCAAATAGTCTGCTCAAAGGATTACATTTTTTATAACTGATGTAGTGATCATCAGCTCTTGCAATTGTTTCCTCTGAGTCAAAATTCTACAGTACTCTAACAAAGAAAAGATCAAGTCGTACTGTTTCCTAATTGGCTTCAAGTAAAGAGATGTTACATGACAAGAAAGTCTGGAAGGTATTTGGGGTATTTTTCCTATGTAGATTTCTTGATTTAACCAAGTTAACTTGCTATTTAGAGAAAAGTTTAGTAGTAATGGTGGAGAAAGCATAAACATCCGGTTCTTCAAAATCCATTAAAAACTTATACAGAGAATTCCCAATTTGGCTCTTCGCATAAATTGCCTAAAGATCAAAATTTTGAGCCAATGGAGCTTGAGTATCTAAAGGTAAAGAGCAAAGTCCAACTGTCCACATTTTTGAGCTCTCCTTCTCCATTAGCCTCCAAAGTCCAACTCCCCATTAGCCTCGAAAGGTCCCAACTGAGCCTTAGCTAGACGAAATCTCTTGCAAGGTCAGCCTTGACGCGAAACCCCAAGTCAAGGTTTGTGGAACCATCTTATGGTGGTAGAATAATTTTTGTCCACATTGTTGTCATGTCTCCTCTTTTTTTCCTTTTTCTTTTTTTTTTTTTTTTTCTTTTTTTTTTTGTGTTTCTAAATTCAAGAATAATTTTGGTATAATAATTATATAAAAAGGCTTGATGATAATGAAATTAATCATCTTTCCTTTCTTTTCCTTTTTTCTACATCAATCTAAATTATCTAATACTTACTCTTTTCTCAAAAATGAAAGAAAATAGAAAGAGGTGGATTCCAATTAGTTCAACTGGTAAAATCTTTTATCATTGAATAAGATATTTGGTATTCAATACCCCGTCTACAAAAATACAAACCAATTAGTGTCTTGACCTAATAATAACAAGAAATTATCATGGAAGGGACCACAATTAATATAGTCAATTTAATACTTACACTTTCTAATTATGTCTAAATTTCAAATTTACAATTGTCATCACTTCAGATTTTCTACAAACAATACAACCAAATAAGAAAATTAATACATGGTGGATTTTAAATAATAGAAATGTAAAATCCCTTCATTTATAAAATTGTATGTATTTAACAAATTTACATTATTCCCAAATCACATCAATTAAATGTAAAAACGTCTCCTTAAAATTAAAATCCCCTAAGAATGGCAATTTTCTTGGCCATTAATATATATATATATATATATATAATTTTAAAAGCCTTTTAAAAGAACTATTTATTTGTATTGATATAATGTATATAAAAATATAAAACTATTTCTTCTCACTGCTTATCATAAGTATATCAATTATAATTTTAAAAGCCTTAAAAAAAAAAAACTGTTTATTTGTATTAATATAATGTATATAAAACTATTTATTCTCACTGCTTATCATAAGTATATCAATGATTGTCTATAATTTCAACTTTGTCCTTAGTAATCATCAACTTGTTTCACTAAGCCTCTGTAGGGACCGGAGTTGGGACACTTCTTCAGATTGAGGGAGTGGACCCAAGCCCAGCTTGCCCCTCAATGAATTTATAGAGTGTGGGCTCAAGAACTAGGCTCTAGTAAGGGGTACAACTACCCTGCATGGTTACATGTGAATTTATCAACTTGAACATGGATTGGGATGCACAATGATGCTCCTCGGACTGGTCTTCCGAAGTTTGATATTCTTATTATTTCTTTTAAGATTCATTACAAAGGTTCCAGAGGGCATGGGTCATTACAGAACTCCTTAATGTCGATTCTCCGTCCCCTTTTTCAGGAGAGACTCCCTACATTATATACTTCTCTCAACTGATCCTAACCCTCCATTTGTCGATCAGTCAGGCCACCACTTGAGAGCCTGTCCTATCAGCCGCATCCCTATTCCTTCAGTGGGTTGCAACACCCAAGGCAGCACTGTTCAGGAGTCCTGTCCTCATTAATGCGGCCAAGACGTTAGTTGAGGCCATTCAACGCAGAGGTGACAGCTCGCCTAAGGCCTGCTCCTTCGCCGTGTTCTCGTCGCCAACGCGTGGCACTGAACCCCCTCCTTCTCGAACATTCAAGAAGTTCCCTCTTTGGTGGGGCGATGCTCGTGTTCTTCCGAGGTCTCGGATGCCCGAGGACGAGGCCATCCTTGGATATGTTCCTCGAGGGTCGGTCCTCACGCTTCCATCCTCGGACCCCTCGTGCATCCTCGGCGCGGGCCCTTGGGCCTGGCTTGGAGTGGGCCAAGGCTACCTGATTTTCTGGCCCCACAATAGCCCCTCAAAATCTTGCTGCACACATCCTCGGGTGGGGAGAAGGATTTTGACATCCTCGGGCCTGCTCCATGCCTAGTCGAGCCTTACTCCCCGCCAGCACTGGGGTCTATTCATCTGCCTAAGGCGCGTTGCTGACGTTTCGGGGCGTGTAACGTGCCCATCATTAAATTCAGGCGGCTCTGTACTCCCCACGTCTAATGAGGCGTTACCAATCCAACGGTGGAGGTTTGTCTTGCATTTATGGGCGGGAAAACCCGCATGGCTCTTTGATTTGGGGTATAAATACCCACTCGAATCCCTTCTTCCTGTTTTTTATTTACAATCAAGAATTCTTGCACGTCCTTCCTGAGTTCAGCCACACTCTCACTTACATTTTCAGCACAAAAAGCCTGTCCGAGGAGCTCTTCCTCTTTCCAGTAAGTCGCTCTATCCCTCTCTGAGCTCCCTTCCTCTTTACCCCTTCTTCTCCTTCATCTGTTCGTTCTTAGTCCCTTTAGGCGTCAATTAGGATGGGTAGGTTTAAGAAATACGTCTACACTGAGGAGGCGATGGAGAAATTCATCGCCGACTATAAGATTCCCGGCGATGTAGGTTTGAGATATTGTGAGGATGGGGATTGGCTCTTACAAAGATAGGAGGGCGAAGTGGTAATTCCGATTGTCGCCTTCCTCGAAGGGGGGATGACGATCCCCATGGGGCCGGTGATGAGGGACTACCTCACGCACTTCAAGTTGGCCCCTACCCAGTGTGGAATAAACGTCTTTGGGATTTTGGGCTGTGTGGACGCCCTGAACGAGAAGATGGGGCTAAGGTTGACCCACCATGACGTGAACGGGTGCTACAACCTTCAGCTCCTTAAGGGCAAGTCTTATTACCTGAAGACGAGGGATGACAGGGTGCGGCTCATCCAGTGCCTCCCTGAGTCCAGCAAGGGGCTAAACGAGGATTTCCTCATCGTGTCCAGGGAGTGGCACGATGGCCATCACTGCCCAACAACGGAGGGAATACCAGGTGGGGCAGTGGGAGCAGGAGGGGTTTCAAGTTCTCTTGTCTCTTTTCTTCCCCCCCTTTTTTTTTACTAATGTAGTGGTGTTTCCCCTTGCAGACCCGCACGCTTTTGAGCGCCACTTCCACTTGGTCAATCGGGAGGATTTGCAGAAGGTGCTGAGGGCGCCAGTTTTTACAAACGAGGACGACAATCAAGTTAGGGCCGCCCACAAAATCTTGGGGTATACTCTTGTCCAGAAATCATTCCCGGTTCCGAAGCATGTGATCTGAGCCAACAACCCTCGGCTTCAGAGAATTACTGTGACCGAGGACGGATTTCTGTTCCCCGAGGAGCCCTCAAAACCAGAAGTTGTTACTCTAACCGTCCCCTCTTCTTCCCAAGTATTCGCCGAGGCTACCGAAGAGGATCCAGAGCGGGAAGAGGAAGCGTTTGACATTTTCAACCAGCTCGATTTGTCCGAGGACCCTCCCGGGGACTTGGGCGACCCTAGTTTGACCGAAGCAGACCTCCTTGCTTCAGAAGCCCCTCCTCCGCCAACGATGGGTTACAAGAGAAAACCCCACACCAGTCTGTTGGACCTGATCGAAGGCCAACCGGGGAAGTCCCAACAAAAGCTTCCTTTTCCTCCTCCTAAGACCAGGTTGACTTCCGCCCAGCAGAAGTTTCCCCCTCCTCCTCCCCCTCCTTCCCAGATGAGCCTGCCTTCTGGGTCCGTGCTTGTCGACCCCAAGAAGAAGAAGGATAAGGGCAAAAGGCCTATGGAGGATAAGCCAGTGTCCTCGCAGGAGGAGGACAACACTCTGTGGCCGTCCAAGCAGATTAAGATAGGCGGCAAGAGCCAGGACAAGTAGGTCGTCGACACCTCGTCCGAGGCTCAGGCTTGGCTCCCGACCCCGATGCTCCATGGGGAGCCCTTGAGGGATGACGCCTCCCTCAAAGACTTCAATGAGGGCGAAGGTGCGCACGTGGCCGATGCGCTAGAGAGGTGCCTGCTGCTCCCGGCGGACATGGCCGAGCTGAACTCTTTGAGGAGCAAGCAGGTCTTCCTCAGCCTTAAGTGATATATGGGGATGGTAATGACTATAATTTCGACTCCCCTCCCTTTCTTTTCCTTTTCCCTTCCCTTTTTTCTTTTTTTTTTTTTTTTTTTTTGTTGAACTTATAGTGCATTGGTTACTCTGACAGGCTGTCCAGGCCATCTATAGGTTGGAGGAGGTGGCCAACGACCAGGGGAAGGCCCTCGACTAGGAGCGTAATAGGCGGTTTCAAGCTACCCAGACTCTGAAGAACTCCGAGGCTGACCTCGCCAAGGCCTGAGAGGACTTGAAGGCGATGACCAGGGCTCGAGACAGTGCAGAGTATGGTCTTGAGGGTGCCCAGAACCAGGCCAAAGAGCAGACAAGGCGTCTGGGCGAGGCGGAGGAGCAGCTGCAGATCGCAAGGGATCTGATCGCAGATCTACAGGCTAAGGTGACTGCGGCCGAGGGGGCCCAGAAGGAGGCAGAGTGGGCCAGAGACGAGGTTCGGCGGGTTAAGGTCGAGGCAGATCTTGGCAGGGAGATGACCCTGATTGCCAAGGAGGAGGCCGAGACTGCAGCCTACGCTGATAGGGTGGCTGAGGTGGAGGCCCTCTATAAAGCTCAAGTTCCGGGGGTATGTAGGCGATACTGCTCCCAGGTCTGGGCTAAGGCCCTCAAGCAAGCTGGAGTGGAGGCCACGTTCGACCTGTGGAAGGCGGAGAGCGTGTACTACCCCTCTGCTATTCGCGAGGCCGCCCCTGATGGCGCTAAGGCTGGGGAGATTGTTGAGGAGGTGGGGGCCGCTGAACTAAGGGAAAATCCGAGTGAGGAGGTGCCCCAAGAGGTAGCGGAGGCCCCATCCGATACTCAAATCCCCACCACCGAGGAAGCAGCTATTCTCGCCGTACCCCTGTAGGCCGTCCCCTTAGGCCAGGGCTCAGAAGACTCAGAGGTTGCCCCTGTCCAGCCTGAGCAGAAGGAGTAGATTCCCTGGCGTCTTGGTTCAACCTGCTTTTGCCGCTTGCTTGACCTTTGTCTATGCTTTTTATGGCATTTTATTTTGTTTTGTTGTTCTTTCCTCTTTTTATTTTTATGTAAGGTGGCTCTTGCCACGCAACTTCTATGGACACTTTGTTGTAATGGGAGTTTACTCTCCCTTTTTATTTACTTTGGTTGCTTATTTGTTTACATGCTGTCTGCTTCCTCTCTTTTCTTTTTATTTGCATGATTTTAGCTTGAATTATATGTCGGCTAATTGCGTCAGTAACAATGATAAGGGGAAAGAATGTATGCGTGGGCAGTCCCCTTATGTCCCAAGGGTTAGTTAGGGTTTTGATCCTTTCCTAACTTAGGATATTTTGAAGTAGTTAGTTTCCCCATAAGATTGAGTTCGAGGACCATGCAATGCTTTGGTTCTGTCTAACACTTAGGATATTTTGAAGTAGTTAGTTTCCCCATAGGATTGAGTCCGAGGACCATGCAATGCCTTGGTTCTGTCTAACACTTAGGATATTTTGAAGTAGTTAGTTTCCCCATAGGATTGAGTCCGAGGACTATGCAATGCCCTGGTTCTGTCTAACACTTATGATATTTTGAAGTAGTTAGTTTCCCCATAGGATTGAGTCCGAGGACCATGCAATGCATTGGTTCTGTCTAACACTTAGGATATTTTGAAGTAGTTAGTTTCCCCATAGGATTGAGTCCGAGGACCATGCAATGCCCTGGTTCTGTCTAACACTTAGGATATTTTGAAGTAGTTAGTTTCCCCATAAGCTTGAGTCCGAGGACCATGCAATGCCTTGGTTCTGTCTAACATTCAGGATATCTCAAAGTAGTTAGTTTCCCCATAGGATTGAGTCCGAGGACCATGCAATGCCTTAGTTTTGTCTAACACCTAGTCTTGTCGTCAGAACGCGAGATACATAGTCATAATAGGGTAAGCATTTGAATCTAAAAAGGCTTCTTCATTAATAATAATACATTTTCAGGTTATTTACATTCCACGGACGAGGTACAAGTTTTTCGTCTAGATCTTCTAAGTAGTACGCACCTATCCCCGCCACTGACGTAATTCGGTAGGGCCCCTCCCAGTTGGGTCCCAGCTTTCCCCAAGAAGGGTTCTTAGCAGCCCCTACGATTTTTCTCAGCACTAGGTCCCCCGGTGTTAGTGGTCTGAGCCTCACATTGGTATCATACTCCTGCTTGAGCTTTTGTTGGTAATAGGCCAGCTGGATCATCACTCGTTCCCTTCGTTCGTCTACTAGGTCCAAGCTCCTCCCCAGCAGTTCATCGTTGCTGTCTGGGGTGAAAGAGTTTGTCCTTAGTGTCGGGAAGCTTGTTTCTAGGGGGATTACTGCCTCGGCACCATAAGTTAAGGCGAAAGGTGTTTCTCCCGCTAATCGTCGGGGCGTGGTCCGGTATGTCCAGAGTACGTGGGGCAGCTCCTCTACCCATCTCCCCTTAGCGTCGTCAAGTCTCTTCTTAAGCCCGCTGACGATGACCTTGTTGACGGCCTCGGCTTACCCGTTTCCCTGAGGGTAGGCGAGCGTTGAGTATCTATTTGTGATACCAAGCTCATGACAGTACCTCCTGAAGGCCTTGCTATCGAATTGGAGTCCATTATCCGAGACAAGGGTGTGGGGGACCTCGAATCGCGTCACAATGTTCCTCCAAAGGAATTTCTTTGCGTCCACGTCCTTGATGTTGGCCAATGGCTCAGCCTCGACCTACTTAGTAAAGTAGTCCGTGGCCACCAACAGATACTTCTTATTCCCTAGCGCTCTGGGGAATGGTCCTACAATGTCCAAGCCCCATTGGGCGAACAGCCACGAACTGGACAAGGGATTAAGGACCCCTCCTGGCTGATGGATATTGGGGGCGAACCTTTGGCACTAGTCACACCTCCTGACATAGTCCTGGGCCTCTTGCTACATCCCCGGCCACCAGTATCCCTGTGTGACGGCTCGGTGAGACAAGGACCTCCCCCCTATGTGGCTCCCACAGATTCCCTCGTGCAGCTCTTCGAGCAGTAATTCTGCTACTTCGGGGTGGACGCATAGCAGGTATGGCCCCGAGTAGGAGCGCCTGTATAGTTTGTGGTCCTCGGACAACCAGAACCGAGGAGCTTTTCTTCGTACTTTCTCAGCCTCTGACTTGTCTTGGGGCAGGATATCATCTTTGAGGAATCTCACAATGGGGTCCATCCAGCTGGGACGCACTCCGACCCTAAGGATGGGGATCGCTTCCTTAGTCGCCTCGCTCACCCTCTCCAGGTGCTCGACAAGTATGGTCCGAGGAAGACTGTCTGCCGAGGAAGTTGCGAGCGTGGCTAATGAATCGGCATAGCTGTTCCAACCCCTGGGGATATGAGACAGACTGAAAGGGTTGAAATTCGACTGCAAGCGCTTAACTTGGCTTAGGTATTCCTGCATTCTCGGATCTCGGGCCTCCATCTCTCCCTTTACCTGTCCTACTACCAGTCTCGAGTCTGAGAACATCTCCACTGACTTTCCTCCCATCTTCTGTACCATGGCCATACCTTGCAATAATGCCTCATACTCGGCCTCGTTGTTTGTGGCCGGGAATCCGAGTCTCAGGGATATCTCTATGACATGATCTTCAAGGGACACTAAGACTAGTCCTACTCCCGACCCTTTCTGGTTTGCCGCGCCATCAACATATACTTTCCATCATGATGGCCTCGGGACAGAGACCGCTCCAACTGGCCTTTCGTTAGCGATCCTTCCCTCGGTTCCCACTTCTACAGTTGGCTCAGCGAACTCCGCCGTCAAGTCTGCCAGAACCTGGCCCTTTATGGCAGTCCGAGGCATGTATTTAACGTCGACGGCTCCCAGGATAGTATTCCACTTTGCGATTCTTCCCGTGTAGTTGGCGGCCTGAAGTATGGACTTCAAGGGTAGTTAGGTTAAGACGACCACCGTGTGGGCCTGGAAATAATAAGGCAGCTTTCGCATGGCATGGACCACAGCAAGTATGGCTTTCTCCAAGGGTAAGTACTTGACCTCGGCTTCGTGCAATGACTTGCTAACGTAGTAGACCAATTTTTGGACGCCACTGTCGTCTCATATCAGCACCAGGCTCACAGCGTGGTTCGCCACAGCAATGTATGCGTATAGGACCTCGTCGGCCTCTGGTTTAGACATGATGGGTGGGCGGGCCAGGTAATCCTTGAGCTATTGGAAGGCCGTGGCACATTCCTTAGACCACTCAAATCCCTTCCACTTGTTGAGCAGGAGGTAGAACGGTCTGCAGCGGTCGGCTGACCTGGAAATAAATCGATTCAGGGCCGTGATCATCCCAGCAAGCCTCTGGATCTCTTTGGGGTTTTGCGGAGGCTTTAGGTTTTGGATAGCTCTGATTTGGTCGGGTCGACCTCGATCCCCCGGTGGGTGATGATGTAGCCCAGGAACTTGCCCGATCCTACGCCAAACGAGCACTTGGATGCATTTAGTCGCAGCCTGTACTTTCTGAGGATGTCAAATATATAGCCGAGGTCTTGCAGATGCTCGGACACCAATTTGCTCTTTACCACCATATCGTCAACATAGATCTCAATGTTCTTGCCCAACAACGACTCGAACATTCTCGTCATCATCCTCTGATAAGTAGATCCAGCGTTCTTCAAGCCGAATGACATCACCTTGTAGTGGTAGTTTCCGATGGGCGTCACGAAGGCCGTCTTCTCCTGATCCTCCAAGGCTAATGGGATCTGGTGGTAGCCTTGAAAGGCGTCTAGGAAGCTCATCCGAGGATGGCTTGCGGTTGCGTCCACCGGCTGGTCTATTCGTGGCATTGGGAAGGGGTCCTTCGGGCAGGCTTTATTTAGGTCCGTGAAGTCCACGCAAACCCTCCATTTCCCACTCTTCTTCTTGACCACCACAGTATTGGCTAACCACTCGGGGTAAAATACTTCTTTAATAGCGCTTGCGCGCTTGAGTTTATTGACCTCTTCCTTAATTGCCTCAGCGTGCTCCTTTGACGGGCGTCGGGGTGGTTGCTTCCTGGGGATCACCGAGGGGTTGATGTTAAGGCGGTGACAGATGAAGGACGGGTCAATCCCTGGGGCATCGCAAGGGTCCCATGCAAACATGTCCAGGTTACTCTTGAGAAACTCAAGCAACTTTTCCTTCTCTCAGAGAGGCAGTTGGATTCCGACCTGAAAAAATCTCTCCTGGTCGTCGTCGATGACCACTTTCTCTAGGCCTTCGAGCCTTGCTTCCTTGGCGGCCGTGTCAGCTGGTGCCACCGAGGCGGTTAGCTGCTATAAGTTTTTGGCCATGGTGGCTAAGGGCTCCGTATCTTGCGGGCGTGAGGTGGCCGCGACCATACACCGCCTTGCCGTTGACTGGCACCCTCGGATCTCGAGGATTCGGTCTCTAGATGGGAATTTCACCTTCTGGTGCAAGGAAGAGGCGACACCTCCTAAGGTGCGGAGCCAGGGCCTTCCCACAATGGCAGTGTAAGGGGAGTACGTGCTCACTACTATAAAGTCCACCTCCACTACTTCCGGACCGGTCTGGATGGGCAGCCTAATCATGCCTTCCGGGATGACTAGCTTCCCATCGAAGCTCATCAAGGGGGAGTTATAGGGCGACAAGTCCTCGGGTTTTAGCCCCAGCCCCTTATAGAGGTCGGGGTACATGACCTCTGCCGCGCTGCCACCGTCCACCATCACCCTTTTGACGTCATAGCCCCCAATTCTAAGGGTGATCACCAAAACGTCGTCGTGGGGTTGGGTAGTTTCGTCTTTGTCCTCCTCGGAAAAAGATCACATTAATCGTTCCCGCGGGCTGCCCTATGGCTGTGTCCCTCCATGGCTCCTGGTAGGTCTGGCCATGCTGGCTGCTGGAATGGTGCAGGAGATGCTTCAGCCTCCCCTCCCGGACTAACTGATCCAGATAGTTTCAGAAATTCCTGCAGTCCTCCGTAGCATGCCCGTGGTCCTGGTGATATTGGCAGTAGCGGTCCTGGTTACGCTTCTCAGGGTTCCCCGACTTCTTATTCGGCCACCTGAAATACGGTTCGTTCTTGATCTTTTCCAGCACCCTATGCACTGGTTCTCGGAATACAGCGCCGACAGCCTGGGCGTTTGTCACCCCAGATTGCCCTATGAAATCTCTTCTCGGACGGGCGTTGTTATATCGGTCCGACCTGGAATCCCTCCTCTCCTGAGGGATAGCCTTCTCCTTCCCCTTGCCCTGCAACAAGTCTTCCTCCACTCGTTTGTATTTGTCAATTCGGTCCATTAGCTGCTGCACGTTGGCGGCGGGCTTACCAGTTAAGGACTTCCTCAGGCCATGCCCCATCGAGAGCCCGTTCTTGAACGTATTGATGGTGACATCATCGTATTTGCCGTCCAACTCGTTGTAAATCTCCCAATACTTGTCCAAGTAAACCTTGAGGGTCTCGTCATCGCGCATGGTCAGGGACAGCAACGCGCTCATGGGTCGAGGAGGTCTGCTGTTCGTGACAAAACGGGGACCAAAGGCCTGGGTCAGCTGTCTATACAAGTCTACGGAATTCGTCCTCAAGCCGTTGAACCACCTCATTGCCACAGGCCCCAAGCTGGAAGGGAAGACTTTGCACATCAGCGCCTCGTTCTTAGAGTGAACGGCCATCCTCTGATTGAACTGGCTCACGTGCTCCACGGGGTCCGTCTTGCCATTGTAAATGGTGAAGGTCGGCTGCTAAAACCTCCGAGGGAGCTCTGCCTTGTCTATGCAACACGTAAAGGGCGACTTGGAGAGCCGGTCCAGCGCCCTGCTCATGGCGTCGCTTCCCAAGCCCTTAGGGGTGGGGCTGCCACGCCTACGCCTCCGATAGCGCTCATCCTCGTGGGAGAAAACTTCACTCGGGGGTGTCGTCGACCCCTGCCTGTAGTCGTCATCACTTTCGTCAAGTCGAGGCTGGGTTCGGGTCGCTTTCGTTGTGCATGGCGTAACTTTCTCTTGAGATCGTCTATCTCTCGCTACATGGCCGCCTTGTCTTCCTACCTTTGAGAGGCGTGACTCTTATCCTCCCGCAGCCTTGTGGCTGGGTCGTTATTGCCTCGTTGGGGCACGCGGCCACTTCTATGCGTATGGCTTTCGCTGGTTTGCGAGGTGTGCACGCTTCCTTCTCGGAATCGTCCGTTCTCCTCGTTCTGGCCGTGCCCCGTGTTGCCATAGTCGTTCGGGCGTTGGGGTCTTGCTGGTTCGTGTCGATGGGAATTCCCTTGGTGAGGGTCTGACCCTACCATGCCTGGCTGTTGTCCTTACTGACGCACGAGTTCTTCCTACAGACGGCGCCAATTGTAGGGACCGGAGTTGGGACACTTCTTCAGATTGAGAGAGTGGACCCAAGCCCAGCTTGCCCTTCAATGAATTTATAGAGTGTGGGCTCAAGAACTAGGCCCTAGTAAGGGGTACAACTCCCCTGCATGGTTACATGTGAATTTATCAACTTGAACATGGATTGGGATGCACAATGATGCTCCTCGGACTGGTCTTCCGAAGTTTGATGTTCTTATTATTTTTTTTAAGATTCATTACAAAGGTTCCAGAGGGCATAGGTCATTACAGAACTCCTTAATGCCGATCCTCCGTCCCCTTTTTCAGGAGAGACTCCCTACGTTATATACTTCTCTCAACTGATCCTAACCCTCCATTTGTCGATCAGTCAGGCCACCACTTGAGAGCCTGTCCCATCAGCCGCATCCCTATTCCTCCAGTGGGTTGCAGCACCCAAGACAGCACTGTTCAGGAGTCATGTCCTCATTAATGCAGCCAGGACGTTAGTTGAGGGCATTCAATGCAGAGGTAACAGCTCGCCTAAGGCCCGCTCCTTCGCCGTGTTCTCGTCGCTGACGCGTGACACTGGACCCCCTCCTCCTCAGACATTCAAGAAGTTCCCTCTTTGGTAGGGTGGTGCTCGTGTTCTTTCGAGGTCTCAGATGCCCGAAGACGGGGCCATCCTCGAATATGTTCCTCGGGGGTCGGTCCTCACACTTCCATCCTCGGACCCCTCATGCATCCTCGGCGCGGGCCCTTGGGCTTGGCTTGGAGTGGGCCAAGGCTACTTGATTTTCTGGCCCCATAGCCTCCATTTGGATACCAATGTATAATGAAAATTATTTCATTATTCAGCTTATTTTTTCTACTATTCATAGTCTCACTGCACTTTTTGGTATTATTTATGGGCCCCACTATACTATTTCAGCTAACTTTTACCTTTATGGGTCCGTTTGGATTGAACTTATTGTTGCTGAAACTGAAAACTGAAAATACTGTAGCAAAATAATTTTTAAATGTGTGAATAGTACCGTGAGACCCATTTTTAATGAAAAGTTGCTAAAAAGTGATGTTTGTGAGTCTTGTGAATAGTAAATGGGACCCACTAGTGTGCACTCCACCGCTTCTTTTGCTGTGAACAGTGCGTGGGTGGATGAAAAGTGAACAGTGAATGGTTGAAAAGTCAAAAACAACGGCAAGCAAAAAAAAAAAAAAAAAGAAACACAAAAACGCAAACGCAGGAATAAGCAGGAATAAGTTGAATCCAAACTCTCACTATATATAGTACTTTTAGTAATAAGTTTTCAGTTTCAGCAAAATAAGTGGTATCCAAACAGACCCTAAGATGCTTGAATTACATAGAACTTTTCCATTTATTATCATTTTCATGCTTAATTTATCATATTTTTTCATCCTTCACTAAGCATTCACATTAAACCAAATTGTGAAATGCTTCGTGCTAATGAGTCCAATTCCTTATAAACAGAATATGGATAGAGGATTGGAGTTTCCACTAAAGGAGATGCACTTGGTTTTGGTATTATACTACTAGAGATGATTACATGAAAGAAGCCCTCAAGAGATATTGTGATGTAGTTGGTGTTACAAGATTAACAACTAATCCATTAAGTGGGTGAATGGCTCTTCATTTTTCATAATAAAAAAATTATTTACTCACCAATGGATATGGATAATATTCTGAATGTATCTAGCTTAATATTTGCTCCAATACATATAAGCCCGTTAATCATTACAATTAAAAATAATAAAAATTGTCTCTCTCATCTTCAACGTGAGATTAAACATTTTCACTTACTTCTTATCTTCTATATTAATTCTCATGTGTTTACGTTTATATTATCATATAAATCCATTTTAATTAATTAATATTAAAATGCTCTAACACATATTATGGATGATCTGATTACCTCATTAAGCAGGATGTGTATTCAGATTTCTCTATCCACTTGTTGTAAGCATAAAATAAAATGTGATAGCATGAAATAGCTCAGCAATCAAACTACTCCAATCAAATCCAGTGTTAGATCATTCTCATCAAAGGTGTTAAGAATGCTAAATGCTATTTTTAGCATTTTTAACACCTCAAATCATAAAAACATACCTAAAAATTACAATAAAGATGCTAAATACTAAAATTTTAGCATTCAGCTACAGTGAACTGTTATTGATAACAGCTCACTGTAGCTGGATTGTAAACAAAATAATAATAATAATAATAATAATTTATTCCTTCTTTGTTCTCTCTCACTATTCTCTTCTTTTTTTTCTCTCTCACAAGTCTGACTTCTTCTTTCTTTTTCCCTCTCTAGTCTTACTTCTTCTCTCTTTTCTTTTTTCACTGGCATCAACAACTGAAAAATCACAGTGGTAGTAGTGGTGCTGTGGTGGTGTTGAAGTTTTTTTTTTTTTTTTTTTTTTAAGGCAACTTGTGATTCTGATGGTGGTTGTTTTGGTTGGTTTTGTTGGTCTATTTTAATGGGTTTTGTGGTGGATTATTGATGACGGTGGTTGTTGTGGTGGTGGTTTTGTTTTGGGTTTTTTATGCTGTGGATTGTGGCTGCCACAATGGTGGTGGTGGGGGCTAATGGTGGTTGTTTTGGGTTTTGTGTAGTAGGTTGTGGCTGCCACGATGATGTTGGTGGTGGTGAACGTGGCTGGTGGTTGGCGAAAGTTCCAATTTGTAGGTTTTTTTTGTGGTTTCGATTTGTGTGTGTGTGTGCTTTTTTCTTCCTCCAGTGGTGGTGCCTGGTTGTAGGGGTTTTGGGATTGTGTTTTGGTTTTGGTTTTTTTTTTTTTTTTTTTGGTGGTTGGGGGTTGAGGTTGTGGGTGGTGGTGATGGCTATGACTGTGGCTGTGGCTGTGGCTGTGGCTGTGGCTGTGAGTGTTGCCAGTGGTGGTGGGTTTGTTGGTAGTGGAAGAGATGAGATTGAGAATAAAAATAATAAAATTTTAATGAGATGGTAAAAAAATATAAAATCTTTGATGTTGGGTGTATTGTAAAGTAAATTGTTAAAATTCATAAAGTAGGTTTTTGAGATACTAAATGCTAAAATTTTTGAAATCTTTGATGAGAATGCTCTTAGGATACTATAAAATAGTAGTGCACTAGTGTTAGGCACATGGTTATTAAAATTGTACTACCGAAAATCAATATAGAGGAATATTGTTTTTTCCTTTTTTTTTTTTTCCTAAATTTATAAGAGAAATTTTAAAAGTTTTTTCTTTATCATTTACGTCTGTTATAAGTTCCAATCACCATAAACATTATAATCAACCAATTGGGTTGATTGACTCTCCTTATCCAAAAAAAACCAATTGATTTTTTTTTTTTTTTTTTTTTTTTGAGAAACCAGCTTGATACTTTATTAAAATGAGATTGCTAAATTAGCTACATCTTGTTGAACAACTGTAAATAATGGATTGGGGACTCCCTCCATCCAAACTACATAGCTTGAGACATTAATAGAATATCTTGCTAGACTATGTGCTACTCTATTGCCATCTCTTCTACAATGAGAGTATGACAATTTTTCATAACAATTGGAAAAAACCTTGGCATCATGAAGCAAAGGCTCCACTAATGCTATAGAATGTCCACCACCTTTAAGTGAGTTTATAATCAATTCTGAATCACCTTCAAGAACAGCCTCTTTTATGCCTATTTCTTCACCAAATTCCAAGGCCCGAGCAGCTGCTATTGCTTCAATCTCAATAGGAAGAAGAGCTGGTGCAATGCTTTGAGCAAGAGAGGCAATAACAGCTCCTGTGTGATCACGGATAACCACCCCAATCCCACTCCTATTTTCCTGCTTGAAAATCGCACCGTCAAAGTTTATTTTGAAGCTTCTCGCATCAGGTGGTTTCCATTTCGTTCTCTGACGTGGAATGGTTGCTGGCTTGGCTGGGATTGTAGCAGTGAACTCCTCCAATTTTTCCTTCGCCTGGGATTCAATCATGTCCGACGGGCAGCAAGCCTTGTTGAGCCTCACCTGATTCCGTTGATGCCACAAGCCCCACGTCACCATCACAAAGAGCTCCGGATTACCATGATTTTTGAGTATCCATGATAAGAGCTCCTTAAAGTTTAAAGGACTTACGTTTTGGCAGCCAAACCACTCCGAAGATGCCCAGGCAGACCTGATCTTGCTGCAAGACCACAGTGCATGTAATGTGGTTTCCTCTTCCAGTAAACAACGTTCGCACCTGCCGTTCTCCGTAATGTGGCGTCGTTTCAGATTATCATTCGTGGGAATTGCTTCACGGCATGCTCTCCACACAAAGTTTTTAATCTTGTTATGAACTCTCAAGTCCCAAATGCTACGCCAGAAATTTCTGTCCTCCGTTTGAGCTTCCATCGCCCCTGGAACTTCAGCCTCATTCTTCAAAAACCTGTACCCAGATTTGCAATTATACTTTCCTGTTTGAGTCCACGGCCAAAACAGTCTATCTTCAGTAGGGAACCTTGAGAGAGGAATTGATTTAATGATGTCAGCTTCCACCGGTGCAAAAAGGCCATCAATAACTTCATCATCCCACGTTCTTGAGTCTTCCTTGACGAGCTTGTCAACCGTGGCTTCCTCCCAACCTTCAAGAATGGGAGATAAAATTCAAGTCAGTGGTTTTGATGGTACCTTCATGCTTGGCTACCACCAATTGATTTAATCAATCATTTTTTACTTCTTGTTTTCCATTTCTTGTATGGAAGATCTAATCAATTTACAACGGGTTTCCTAAAAGAACCATTGATCTAATTGGTTTTTTTCACTGTTTTTATGGCATATCTGGTGTAATAGAATTACTAAACAAAAAAAAAAATCTAATCATTTTTTGACAAATTTCTAACAAAATCCATTTAATTTATCGGTTTTACTATCTTTATAAAAATCTAATTAATTTTGATATACATTTTCTAGCTATGAGAATTACCGAGTTCAATTATCAACTTCAGAAGTGGATATGTTAGAAGGAAGCTTACAATTTTGACAATTTAATAATTTAAGATTTGAAAATGATTCATTATTTCCTTTTATCTCCAGTTGCACAACTTAAATTGGGTTCACATAATTGTTATAATTGGTAATTAATTAATTCATAAATCCGCTAAATAATAAACTTTGTGATCTAAACCAGTATTCTCCATTTTAACAGCAACGTTAAACATCCTAAAAAATTATTGGGGCTAAATTAATACTATATATGGTTCAACAAATCCAACTGAAATTTATAATTAAAACAAAAACAATCAAAGTGAACCCTGACACATAACTTAGAAACGAGTCCCAAAAAAGTGGTCTTAAAAACCTTGAAACGATGCGTTTAAAGGGTCTATGAATTTGGGGAAGGGAGAGGAGGCGATATTTCAAGCGCCGAAGCGCGCGAAAACGAAACAATGTCGCTTGAGATGAGATGACGTCGTTTTGAATTCCTTTCCAATTTCAACACATTAAATTGGTTTATTTCCCCCCAACATTTTCTCTACCACTCTCCGGAGTCTTTACGGTCTGTTTGTTCCCCGAGAAAATACAATAGTTGGGAAAAATTGAAACCTAAACTCAGAAATCTCATAACAAAAGCTTGGAATTGAGATCAAATCTGTAAGATCTCTATTCCTCTCCTCTTTCCTTTCTATTTTACACACCGATTCCTTCCTTTTATATATGTTAACATTATTTGATGAATTCAGGTTCGAATCGCTTCGTGTTACATTAATTTTATTTTGATCTAAATTCGTACATGTTTATGCTATGTTCTGTCTAATATTATTTGAAATTTACTCTTTTGTGTTGTTTATTATCATTATTGTAGCAGAAACAGATACTGTAAGAACATTGTTGTAATAGTTTTGAATTTTTGGCTGTCTATATATTTGATTGAATTATATTCAGCAAAAGAAAAAGAAAAAGAAAAAAAAAAAACTAGGGGGAGATTTGATTGAATATAAACTCAAATTAAGTTTCTATGCTTAATTTGTTACCATGAAAAGATATTGGCATCATGCTAGGGAAAATTGAATATAGAAATCTTTTTTTTTTCCACTTAAATGAAAATGAGTGATGGATCCTCCATATACTATTAGATTGACTGAGAAAAGTCATATGATATTGAATGTTTAGGTGATGAGTATGTTCAGTTGCTGATTGAAAAAAAAATTGAGTATTTTGAGTGAGCATGATAAAGAATTTAACAAATTAGTATTCTGTTTTATCCATCTAATATCAGCCTTATTAGTGTATGTTAAATTATGCCATTAAATATAATGTTTAACTCAAAAAACACGTGGGTAAAGTGTCGTTTTTTTCTAAATTACAAGTAGACAAAATATCATTTTTCTAAACACAACCAGTAAAAGACATCAATTTTTCTCAAATCATGTGATCTATATGTATAAGTTTTGATGACAAGTTCTAATAGTGTCCATTTGGGTATCATAGCTTATTTGCATAGTATTTATCAAAAATATTGCGAACGCAATAATAAAGACTAGTATTGATCCCATTGATAAAAGCAATATATGCAATTTGATGGTGAGTTTATAACAAAGAGGAAAAGTGTAGGAACAAATTTCGATATCTTGGAAACAACTGGCTTTGCCCCTCAATAAAAGTGAGTCTTTCGCATTTGTTCCATTTGAGCTCATTTACTCTAATGTACAGGGACCATCTCCTATTCCTACTATAGGGGGTTTTTGTCAGTTTTCTTGATGACTTTACACATTACACTTGGATATTTTTTATGAATAATTCTTTTGAGTTACTTAGTTACATTACTAAAATCTATTGACATGACCATGCTCTTGAGTACAAACTACATGACTTCCCTAGTGTTCTCAAATTATATGGCATCACTTCTCATACATAATGCTGAAGAACTTCACAATAGATTGATTGAGTCTAACGTAGACGTCAATACATTTTGTTCATGCTCTCATTCATTTTGTATTTACTACTGCATTTTTCTAGGTTAAAGCTACGCTCGCTGTCATCCATATAGGACAAGAAATTTTTTGTTTTAATAATACAGCTGCTGTATTGGACGGTGTTAAGGACATTTTTAAAAAAGAATATAGAATAATTAGAAGAAGAAAGGCAGAGGTTGAGAGTTTGGCATTTTTATTCAGAAAAAAGGTCGCCAGTAGGGTAGTTCATTATAACTACTATGAGCATGAATTTAATTAAATTTCGGCTTAAAAACATCTGTGCATATGATTAGGTCATGGTGAAGATTACCAAGTTCAGCTAGCAGTAGTTCAGTGCCCAAGATGTTGTATCTATTACGTTACACCTTCACAGATAATTATCTTAGAGGAGCTACTAGACAGGTAGGTAGTCACATCTCATACTCGGAAATCACTGTTAATGGTTGTAGAGGCAAATATTGATCCAAATGAACTATATAGAACCACTTCCCTGTAGCCACAGTTGTGAAATAAATGAAGCTGGCATATTTTCTTGATTCAGGAATGTATTACCTGCGTTCTATCTTCTACAGCCAAAAGCCCAGGACAAACATACACTGATTTGTGCTATTTATAACCTTTATGTTGTCACATACCACTGACACATACCATGTTACTATTTTGGGATATATCTTATGGATTTTAACCATGTTTTCTATTTCTGGTTGATATTGATATCTTAGCATCTTGAACACGCCTTATGATTCATCAGCAGAGGCAGACTTGCTTTATTCTTCTATAGTTAAAGCCAAGCTTGAGAACAATCGGTAACACAAAACATCAACCAAACATGATGATTGGTTTTAAGTTTTAATATTTGGATGGTGATATTTGTATGCTGCTTTATTGAAGAATATGGAAGATGATACTGCTTATAGATGCCTCCAATCATCTATGTGAATGATGAATGTTGGTGATATCAATTCAACACATCATTGATCTGATTCGCTGCTTGGAGGTCCCTTCTTGTGAAGTGCTTAACTGAAAACAAAAACAAAAAAAGGGGGTGGGGATGGTGGGGTGATTGGATTTATGTCAATGGAATGTGCATGTAGTTAGTAGTTTTTTTTTTTTTTTTTCCTTCTTGTAACCGAATCTACCATATTTTTCAAAGTTCAATAAATACTTAAAGTTGCTGTGACAGCTTGGGCTATTTGGAATGCACGGAATAAATACTATTTTGAGAAGACCCAATATCACCCGAAGCTGATACTGGACAGCGCTGGAGGTCTGTTTGAGGAGTACCAACGCTGGTAGATGCCCAACGTGTAGCATAATCTAACGTACCTGCTGCTGGCCCAAGATGTAGACCGATATAATGTAATGCTGCTTTTAAGTTTTTTACTGAGGACCGACATTGGCTTTTGGTTGGTCCCCCCCCCCCTGTCCTAGATATTTCTTGGACTATTGTATATGTGTATTACCTGATCAATACAATTTCTATCATTTCTTTCAAAAAAAATAAAATAAAATTGCTGTGATGGCAATAGACTATGGTCTTATGCTCTATTAAATAGTTCTGTGCTTGCTAAACCTATCTTAATGATAAGGATCTGGTTGGCCAACTCAATGACAAAATTTGTTGTCCTTTATTAGGTGAAACATGGTTCAAATTCTCATTCTTTATTATTTTAATTATCGTAATTATAAAATGAAGAAGATATTATTCAATTTTGAAATTTGGGGGACAATTAACCCTTTAAATATTTAACTCTAACTTGCTAATATATATGTATATATATATATATATATATTTTTTTTTTTTTTAATTCCTAGTTTTCATGTACAAATTTAGATTTTCTCTCTTAGGTTCCTCCTAGTGCTGAAGGCCCTACAATGTTAAGCCCATTCTTGCCCAATCTAAATCCATCTCAAAATTGATGGTTACTCTCACCCACATTCCTAACAACTTTACCTACCAGCAAATCATCTCTACTTTCCTCACTGAGTGCGTGTGCTACACTGTCCATTATCTGCAAAAAAACCTTGCCATTGATGAACCAGAGAAACTCGCATGTTCATACGCCATTGACAAGCCAAGTAAATTTACATCTTGTTTAGCCTTTCCATTCGGAGTCTTAGCCACAACCTCGGCTCAATTTTGAATTGTACCAAGTGTACTATCCTCTAATAACTTGGATGGTTGAGTTATCTAGTCTAATTGAATGTACTACTGGATAATCCTTAACGCCTTGCTAGGTGAAGAGACTAATTCAAATCCTATTTGATAAGTTCAAGGCTTAATTAGAAAATGTTAGTCAGTCATTGTTACATAGCACTTCTAAAATTTTAGGGTAAAAAACATCTTCTGTGCCTTAGCTGTGCACTTGTGTTAAAAAAATCATGCTTCGGTTTCTATTCCCTGAAGTAATTTTTAAGTGTTCTAGTACTATCCAATTGTGTGTGTGTGTATATATATATATATATTTTTAATAATGCTATATGGATATGCCTATACCAATCATCTAATTCTATCCCCTTTGTTTCTTACCCAATTCTTATGTTCGAATTTGTTTCTATCTATTGATGGCTGCAATTACCATACCAAGCAATTTTTTTCCATCATAAGACCGAGTGCTTGGCATCTCTTGAGGTTCTCTACATGCCTCTTGTAGTTGTTAAATGGCTTATATTTATTTTTCAAATGTCCTTTAATGACAGTTATAATTGACAGGAATCCTATTTAAATTTGATTGATACCATTTTCAAGGTACCATCTTCTCCCCTTGCATTTTAAGTTAGGTTAGGTTCTTGTTTCTTAGGACCATTTTTTCACAAATAGGCTTCTTCATATCCCCAACATATATATAGGTTCATTCGAAAAATTATTAGGTAATCCCGGAATATTATAAATGCGTACTCTCCCATCTCACATAAATGGTAGGTCCCATCATGAATTTAATTAGTGGGACTCATCATTCATGTGAGAGGAGGGAGTACGCATTTATGGTACTCCGGGAGTATACCTTCATGTGGGATGACATTGCTTAAATAGTAATCAACTAATTTCAAAATAATTAGTTTCCATTTATTGTGAAATTTATAAAGTTTTTCATTTATTGCATTTAAGTATACAAAAATATATATATATAATCACTCTTTATAGATTAGTGGGTTTTTAATGTCTAATCATCTTAATTTTTGGAAAGAATAATAAATCACTTTAATATTTAATTAGCATGATGGTTGGAGGAAAGAAATTTAGTCCAATAATGAGATTACAAACTATTATTATGGAAGAATGGAATTGAGGAATATAACTTCTATAGAAGTTAATTATTAAAAAAAAGGAAAAAGAAAAATAAATAAAACTTCGGTAAAAGTTATCCAAAAGTCAAACTTGAACATATTCTTATCAAATGTTCATTTTATCCCATATTAATAGTAAGATAATTTACATTCATTCTCAAACATTACCAAATCTTTGCTTTTTATTTTTTTCTTCTTATTTATCACATGTGGGAAAGAGAGAATTTCAACCCAAATAAAAAAAAAATTAAGGGAGTAATAAACTCAATATTAAAAAATTAAATGTTTTTACTCTCTCTGTCCTAATTTGTTTGTCTTGTATTCCATTTTTGGATGTTCCAAAATATTGTCTTGTCTCTAAAAATAAAAGTCATAAATTTACTAATGCTCTTATTATACTCCTACTATATTTTCAAAACTATTTGAAAAGAAAACTAACAAATATTTAAAAAATCAATCTAATTGGGGCATTTTTTTAGTTGCCTCATTAAGAATAACTCTTTAAAAAAAATGATAAATTTATTTAAGGGTAGTTTTGTAAACTTATACATTTTTATAAGACAGACAAAATAATAAATAATGTTCTCTTAAAAAATTTGATTTTTTAAATAGGACAAACAAATTAAGACGGATGGAGTATTAATAAAAAGAATTTCCCTATTACATTTCTCATTGTCAAATGGATTAACATTGAACCAAGCTCGCTTGAGTTTATGTGAAACTCTAAAAGACTTTACTCATTCATTCTTGAATTCCCAAACTACAGTTATTACTTAACTTTCTTTTAGAGGTTTTGTTGGATTAGATTTGTTGTTTTGATTTTAAAGTTGTATCGGCTAAATTGGGGTAAGGAAAAACTTGTATAAAGAATTAATCATATTAATATGAAGGCAAACTTAGTTGCACTATTTACTTATATATTAAATAAAGGTAAACTTAGATATGTGTTAGATGATTTTAAATAAATGATAACGTTTGACATAAACAAAAGAAAAAAAAAAAGTAAAAAAAAAAATTATATTTTTCTATTAACAAGAATGGAGGATCAATTAAGAACATAGTTCATAGTTTGAATTTTTGTTGTGCAAGCATTCTTACTATTTATTCATAACTTTTTAAATGCATTCCATTTTTTTTTAGTCACGTTTATTTTTTAATGAAATTAAGTAAAATAATTCCCATCTATACAATACTTTTATTCTTTCCCCCAAAAATAAATCATTTTAATGTTTAATGAAAGTTAATTAAAAGAATTTCAATCTATACAATAGTTTTCATGCCTTTCAGTGTTCACATTAAAAAATTGAAAATACGCACCGATCAAAAGACCCATGGTCCACACCCAAGCCATTTAAACATTCACATCTAATTCCATAACCGAATGACGCCAGAAAAAACAAAGAAAACAGGGGGGGTTTGAATCTTTGTTAAATAAAAAGCCCATTAAACATTGAATCCAATTCCAACTTATTTAGTTGCTAATCATTTATTACACACTAAAATGAAACAAACAGGTGCTGAGATAGGCCCAAACCCCTCTTTAGCCACGGGCCACACCCAACTGACCCAAGCCCAAGACCTTTAATTTAAAGAACATTCACGATCAAACTCCAACCAACCTGCTGTGCTGAGTCACGCCCAAATCCCTCTTTTTATTTTCTTAACTTTTTACAATCAATTTCTAATTCTAATTCACAGAGAGCCATAGCAGCAATTTTGTTTTTACTTTTTGACTGGGTTTGGATACAGCGTTAAGCTGCGGCACGTTTCTGTTCTCGCGTTTTCTCTTTTTTTTTTTTTATTCTTTTTTTTTTTTTTTCTTCCGCATTTGTTGACTTTGGGGACAAAAAGTACTGTATGTACTGTGCGTGCACTGTTCACGCACTGTTCACGTCATTTTTAATATTAAAAGTGGGTCCCACAATACTATTCACATATTTAAAAATTATTTTGCTACAGTGTTTTCAGCAACAATCAGTTTTTAGCAACTTTTAATAACAATAAGTGCTATACAAACAGACCCTATACTCAACTCAAAAAAGCAGCAACCCTCCTCAACCCAGGCCAGTCAATCAATAAATCAATCTCTCAAAATCTCCCTACTTCCGATTCCAAATCCCTCTCATTTTTATTTATTTATTTATTTGGATTCATCACTGCACCAGCCCTTTCTTTCTTTCATCTTATTATTATTTTTTATTTTATAAACAATAAAGAAATCTGATGATGATGATGATATGTCTGTGATTGTGACTTTGCATGTCATACAATTAAATAAAGAAGATAGATTAGATCAAATTAGATGGAGCAGCAGCAGCAGCAGCGCCAACTTCAACATTTTATCCATCCCTACCATCCCTTGCTCTTCAATCCTGACGACGACAGAAGTGGAGATTACTAAAAGCCTTTGTCTTTAGACCCCAATTTGCAAAAGCAGGTACTGCGTTGTTGCCTTATTTTTGAACCCAGCTAATCTCAAATTCCCCAGACATACAGATTGCTCTCTCACATCTTCAACGGCAGGTTCTGACTCCCGCTTAGGCCTTAAATTTGTTTGTAGGATCTATGCATAATTTGGCATCGCTTTCAATTGTATCCTTGTTGAGATTTTCTTGCTTAGCTAATTGGGTTGCCCATCTAATTGTTTCTGCCTCTGCCACTTTCGGTTTACACATTTTTATTTGCTTCACCATAACTTTTAACACTTGCCAATTCCAATTTTGAATAATCACAGCTAAGCATGCCCTGTCATTCCCCTACGCAGCATCACTTTTGAGTTTATAGAATCCAGTTCTTCGCTTGCACCATTTCTTTTGTGGTGGGGTATGTTATGACCTTGTTTCTCTTCACATACTTTTAAATAGGTTTCCCATAGCTTCTTCACTTTATGAGGAATATCTCTCAGGTGGATTCATTCTTCATTAGATCACTCTGTTATGCAGCTTCCATATGAAGTCCATTGATACTGCTGTGAACAAGGTGAAATCTTCTCCTGGGATACATGCATCAAATGGTTCTTTAGAAGGGTCAACTTAAATTTTCAGTCTGAAAGTTGTCAACTATAAAATTCCAGCCAGAGCTAATTGCATAGAGGACAAGTTGTGTTTTCAAGTTCCAAAAAGCGTGTCAAGTTGTGCCACATTGGTAATACCCCCACAGCAGCTCTCCACATTAACATTTTCAATTTCTTGTGAATTTTGAGCTTCCAAAACTGCCGTCCATGCAAAAAAGGAAACTCTCCTAAGAGTCTTGGACCTGCATATGGCTTTCCAAGGTAAAGGCATAGGAGGTGACCCTTGTAAAGTCTCATAAAATGATTGCACAGTGAACTCCCTATTACTCTTTACCTTCCATCTCATCCTATCACTCCCCTCCCTGGTCCTATCACATAGCTAGCTAAATCATTTTGTCAGGCTTGGGAAATCTCCTAGGAATTTTCCATATGACATCACATGCTTTATCTTCAAACAATCTTGAGATTAGCCCTTCATTCCATCACTGTCCGTTTGTTCCAGAAAGATTTGACACCACCATGGTTATTTTAGGAACATCACCATTTGTAGGTTTTGGCTTAAAATTCTCAATTCATGGGATCCATGGATCCTCCCACACATTGATGCTTAAAACATCACCTACCATATAACAAGCCCTGTTATGAATAATATCTCTTGTGCTTTCTATCTCCTTCCATATCCGCAAGGCCCTTCTTTGTTTGCCTCCCTTTGGCCAATCTGAGTTATGGGAGTATTTACCCAGTAGCACCTTAACATAAAGGCTATCTTTGTTTGAAGCCACCATCCAACCTAGCTTTGCAAGCATCGTCAGGTTAAAATGTTTGATTCTCTATGCCAAATTTTAATTATTCTTACAACTTACAAAACCTAATATCCTTTTATTGGTAGAGTATTTTGTCAAACCCAGTATTGGGTTATCTGTACTTCTAAGTGTCATGCTCATCAAATATCAAGATGACAAAAAATTAAAAAAAATTGTTTCTTTTGTAAATTCTTCATAGATGTAGTTATTTAAGGGGTCTTTGTGACGTATATTAGTAAATGGATGGGTTTATGGATTGGATATTAAATGACACCTGATTGTTATGAATTTGGCGTGCATGATAAATAAGATATTTAAGTGGTGTGACTTATGTTAAAGGAATTGAGCCCAATCCTACATGTATACTGTTTCATTGAAATGCATGGAATTATGTAAATCTTACATATAAGAACCAAGATGTAAGTAATGGGCTGGATTGGTTAAAATTATTGGATATTGTAAGCTGTGTTGGGTAGGGTAGGAAGAATGCATTTCAGCTTGACATTTCAAAAATTCTAACAATACATTTTGGTTTCTACCCTACTCATCACAATTTTTGATGAAGTAAAAAAATGTGTTGGCTAGGGTAGGAACCAAATGTATTGTTAGAATTTTTGAAATGTGAAGCTGTGTGTATCAATGTAGTCTTGTGTGCTTGTCAGATTAAATTATATGAAGAATTTGAATGAGATTTAGGCCTCAAATTTGTGTATTTGAGTAAATTTTTTTTTTATGGAGTTCTTTTGTACCATATTTGGCATAAATTTTACAGTGATGGATTCTAGTGATGGTTGTATTTGCAAAAATTTGGTCTTGTATTTCACTAAAATTCATGAAATTATGTAAATCTCGCCAATAGAAACAAAAAGTAAATAATGGGTTGAATTGGTTACACTTATTTAGTTTTGTCATTTGTGTTTGGTTACCCACAACACGAAATGTATGGTGGTAATTTTTGAGATGTGAAGGGTTGCATATTGCTTTACAATTAGAAGACCAGTGTACTATTCTTCTGTTTGCTGTGTTTAGCATGGGATATAGCTGCTCAAGTTACCTCATAAACATTTACTTTGGAATTAGGAGGTCATATTTTACTTGCACTCCCTGCTGGTCTATTGTTTATTTATGGCTCTATTAATTATAATTGTAAATTTTTTGTTCTATAACATCCACTACTTATGCCTCTGTTGATCATACTTGTAGAAATTATTTTTCAATAACATTCACTATTGTTCATTGAAACAAAGGTTGGCAAGTGTGTATCTATATATACTTGCGATTATGTTATAGCTGTTGGGAGACTTTGGGGGCAGAAAAAGAAAATGAAAGTTGTATTTTTAAATCAGTCAAGGCTAACGGTGATTTGATTGACAGTGTTTTGGCAACTTTGGTGGAGAACAAAGTCGTTCCTGATCCTTTCTATGGGCTGCAAAATGAGACAATTGTAGATATTGCTGATTCTGGGAGAGAGTATTACACATTCTGGTTTTTTACAACTTTTCAGAGTAAGCTGGTATGCAATTTACTAACATGAAATATGTTCTTGAGATTTTGTACTTATTGAAATGATTTTCATGTCAATTTTTTTGAATCTGTAAGATTTCCTTTGGTTGCATTCCTTATAAATTCAACTTGACAGTGCCTATTCCTGCCAGCCTTTTGTGAACTATTTTCTTGTAATTTGTCAGTACTTGGGTAGCTGGTCAGTGTTATTGGGTCAGATTTTAACCAAAAGATGGTCTGAAATTTTTTATTTTTCTGGAAATTGCCAATGCCATTTGGGCCAAATGGCACCTCCAAGTCTCCAACACACATAAGTATGTGTGGTGAGTGAGGTTGGGGTTTCAAATCCCCTTGGGTACATGAATACCCTACCAAGAAAAAAAAAGTAAAAGAAAAAAAAAGATAAAATTCTGGAAATTGTTATCTGGTTTTAACATTTCAAATTGTGTTGAAATTTATTAAACTTGTCTTGAATCTGGCAGTTCCTAAGCCTTTCTACTTCTCAGTGTCAAATTTGACCACCCCCACCCCCCCCCCCCCCGGTGGGAACACACACACAAAAAAGAAAAAGAAAAAAGAGAAAAGGGTCTAATTGCTTGTCCTTTTGCAGTCAGGAAATCAGCACCTGGATCTGAATTTTCGTGGAATCAATTATTCTGCAGAAGTATATTTAAATGGGCACAAAAAGGTCATGCCAAAGGGGATGTTTCGGAGGCATTCTCTCGATGTCACTGATATTTTGCATCCTGATGGTCAAAACTTGCTTGCTGTTCTTGTTCATCCACCAGATCATCCTGGGAGAATTCCCCCTAAGGGAGGGCAAGGTGGTGACCATGAGGTTTATAGCTAAATCCAAAACCTATTTAATTTATAGATTATTTAATTTTAGAAATACACTTATGATTTGGATCCCATGCGAGTGGACTGATGAAGTAAAAATCTAAATTTTGACATGCTTGGAAGACATGCAATCTAACAATAATGTGTTTTCATGGTAGATTGGAAAAGATGTTGCCACACAATATGTTCAGGGTTGGGATTGGATGGCTCCTATAAGGTGACTATGTTTGTTACCTTTGATTGTGGTTTTTTTTTTTTTTTTTTTTTTTTTTGATTAGTAATAAACTTCATTGAAATTGAAAAAGGATGAAAAGAAAAACAAAAAAGAAACAGGGCACACAGGCAGTGTGTTAAGAGACAACAAAGAAAAAATCTAAACAGTAATGAAGGTACAAAAATCAAGCATGTCAGGTAGAGACATGAAGGTAACAAAACCAGACGCATTTGCCCATTCTAATAGAGTATGAAGGAAGAAAAGCTTCAACTCATGAATCAACCTTTCATCCCCTTCAAAAGTACGTGTATTCATCTCCCTCCATATGACCCACATAAGACAATGAGGGATCATACTCCAAAGAAACTTAGTTTTGAGTATACAATTCCTGCCTGGCCAACTTACTATTAAGATCCACAACACCACGTGGCATGACCCAATGATTGTGGTTAATTTTTTTCCATAATGATATTGTTATCTCTAGTTTTGTGTTGGAAAATGAGAGACAGTAGATGCATATTGATAAGAAATTATTTGAAATTTCTTGTCAGAACCAAAATGAGACAGGTAACTGTCTATAGATATTTGAAACTTATTTTTAGTGAATTGTTTCAGTGTGATAAATCATTGAGAGATCAGTTATACAGTGGAGAATAAATAATTTCTTGTCAGAACCAAAATGAGACAGGTAACTGTCTATAGATATTTGAAACTTATTTTTAGTGAATTGTTTCAGTGTGATAAATCATTGAGAGATCAGTTATACAGTGGAGAATTATTCGGTTGAAAATGGATCACAAGTATATAAATAATTTTTCTATAGTTTTTTGTTCTTTTTGAAAAGTGATGCAATTCTTATTGATATAAAACGTTGAGTTACCCAACTATACAAGGAGTAAACAATAGAAGACCATACAATCAATCAATCAGAGTACATGAATCTATCAAATCAATAACAGAACATAAAGACAGACTAGGCAAAACTGACATCCAATCGAACAAAGTTCTAAAGAAAATGAATTTGAGATCAGGTATGGCTCTCTCTGTGTCCTCCAAACTCCGATTGTTCCTCTCCCTCCATATACACCACACCAAAAATTGGGGGCAGCCATTCACAACTGGCCATTCCGATAATTGCATTCTTATGTAGTTTATGCAGCTCATTCATGGCAGTTCTGCATTGGAATGAAAAAGAGGAATTATGAGAACAAATGTAAGGGTGTCTTGGTACAAAAAAGGACCAATGCACTGGTGAACTGCTGAAGGTAAGTTTAGAGATTAGCTGCGAGTATGGATGGACTTACTAGTCAGGAATTTTAAGGGACACACAATCTTGTTAACTAAGTTTGACCTGGAAGAACAAAATATAGACATATAATATAGAGTGTATACAGTGAGTGGATATCAGCTTCAGAACAGTTTGCCATTACTAATTTAGATGCTTGATCTTTGTAATTTTCATTAATAATTGTTGTTGTATCTCTTGCATATTTCCCTTGCAAATGGGTTGCACCTCTGCTATTTAATGAATTATTTACTCATTAAAAAAAGGGTTTTGAAAGGGAAAGTCACATGATGCTGGAACTTCTGTATGCATCCTCCCATGATAAAGGAAAGGAAATCCCATGTACATTCACTTCTTATTGTGTCTTTTGCATTAAAGAATGTGTTTTCGTCCTATTGTAACCTATCCATATGTTCCATTGCCAGTTGAATGAACCATATATTCATAGAATATATCAAAGCAAAATAATTCTGTTTGTAAGTACTTGACATTTCTATACTTATCAAAAAAAAAAAAAACATTTCTATGATTACAGGGATAGGAACACTGGCATATGGGATGAGGTGTCTGTATCTATAACTGGGGTGAGCTATATTTCATAACTTCCTTCCATAGCAATAGGCATGCGATAACATATCATGTTAATGACATTTGGAACTTTTAAATGAATGCAGCAGTGTAAACATTAATAGTACCCTCATAAGCTGTACATATGCATGGTATGAAACATGTAGTGTAGATTTCTTCTGTAGTTCCTTATTAACTTTTATTTGTGGTCATGCAATTCTTTCTGAGTTAGAATTTCAATATTTAATGGTGCTTTTGTTCCTTCGGGTGAATTGTTCTATGCTTATTTTAATTAGATAATTCAAATACTGATGCTTTATTATTTGATGCAGCCAGTGAAAATATTTGATCCCCACTTGGTTTCATCATTTTTTGACGATTACAAGAGGGTATATTTGCATGCTACAATAGAGTTAGAAAATAGAAGTGCCTGGGTTGCTGAGTGTTCTTTGAATATCCAAGTAACAACGGGAATTGAGGGAAACATTTGTTTGGTAGAGCATCTTCAGACTCAACACTTGTCAATCCCTGCTGGATCACAAGTGCAATATACATTTCCTGAGGTCAGTGATAGCATTCATTTTTATGCGAATTTTATTTAGAATAGTCTTCTTTCAGCTTGCCACTCTTTCTTAAGCCATTCAAAATTTAAGATACTCTTGTTTTACTAAGAAGTTATCAACCATTAAGAGCAAACTTCCTTTATTCGTAGTATCTTTAGCACAATTTTAAGTCTATGCTACATTGGATTTTTTTTTTTTTTTTTTTTTTTTTTTTTTTTATTATTATTATAGGTAAGAAACATGTATATTCAAAAAACTGCTAAATGCAAAGAAGCACTAGCAAAACAAATGTACAAGAAAAGAAAGAAAAGCACAAACATAAAAGAAGAAAAACACTAAGAACAAAGAAGAAGAGAACTAAGGAATAAAGGAAGAGAATCACTAGATGTAAGTCCCCCGGCCCTAGCCCAATCAAAAGAGAACCAGAAAAGAGAGCAAGCATTTGGTTATCGGATCTATCCAAATCCTCACATGTTCGCCGATTGCGTTCCCTCCAAATACACCACATCAAACGCAATGGAACTAAATTCCAAATGTGAGATGAATGCTTCCCCAACCAATTCCACCAGCCAAAAAGAAGATCAAACTCCCTACCAGAGGGGACCCAAGAAATCCCAAAGGTTCTATAGACAAAGCACCACAGCCGATAAGCCTTTCCACAATGTAACAACAAGTGATCCACTGTCTCCCCATAACAATGACACATAATACACCAATCAACGGAGTCAAAGCCCTTTAGCCTCAAATTATCTCCTGTGAGAATCCTATCCCATGCTGTTGTCCAAACAAAGAAATAGACATGCCGGGGTGCCTTAACATTCCAAATACCTTTCCATGGAAAAAGAACCATGTAACTTGTAATAATATGATCAAATAGTAAAATCCTCGTTCTTTGTCAACTTCCATCTCATACGTTCACCGTAAGTCACAAGAGGTAAATTGGATGCCAAGAGGCGGAAAAAATCATCCACCACATCTACCTCCCATATGGAAAATCAAAAAACAAGATAAGACCAGCAAACTTATAAAAAAAGAAGAAGATTAGACTGGCTTGGAGTTAACATTTAGGATCTAGGCTATGTGAGCTATCTACATCCTTCTTCCCAATTGAGGCGAAGAAGACTTGTTGACTTATTCTAGCATCTTATGCAACCTATAATACTTATCATAGAAGTCTATTTATTAATACATTCCTCCTCATGCTTCTGAAACTTGGCATACCCTCTCCTTTTTACTCAAGTTCTTGTTCTTCTTATGTCAGCTAAAGGATTGTTTTGGATTCTACCCATTATATATGCTCTTAGGTCTTATCTATTTGATGTATAGAATTTACTGTAGTTATAGCGGTTAACCTTGTTTTATACACACGCACATACATATCTGTCAATTGCCAGATTTTTGCTAGAGCACGTCTTAAAGCTGAACTATTGTTGGTCTCTACAGTTTTCCTTGTTAATCTGTGTAGACTGTCTATGACACTCATATATTCTGCTTATGATTCGGTTATTGAAGTTAGATTTTTTTTCCCATCCCAATATCTTACAAAATCATACAGTGTTATTGTACATTTAGGTAATGAGCTTCCTTCTCAATTCATTTCATTGATATTGTACATTACCATTTATTAGAAATTAGAATTATGATTAAGTGATTAAATTCACCATTTCACAAAAGCCTAAGCTTTTGGGAGAATCGGTAATTTATCATGGTATCATAGCAAGAGGTCCTGAATATGATCCTTGTCTTCTCCACTCTACCTCCCATTTAAAAATCATATCCTAAATATGGATTAAACTAAGGACCTCCTATTTTGATACCATGTTAAATTACTGATTGTTCGAAAAATTTAAACTTTTAGAGAGTTAGTAATATAACATAGTATCAGAGTAGGAGACTCTGAGTTTAATCCTTGGCTTTATTTTACCTCCCATTTAAAATGTTAAAAATCTCACATGTTGGGTTCCCTCTTATTAAAGGGAAGTTTAGGTCCACACGTGAAAGAGAGTTTTAGAATTATGTTTAAGTGATTAAGTTCACAATTTCCCGAAAGTGTAACTTTTGGGAGAATCTGTAATTTATCACCCTTAAAAAGAGGTTAAAGCATAAATGACCCCCTCCACCCTCAAGTTAAAAAATTGCACACTGCGCTTGAGATGTGTAATTATCCCTGCCTGGAAATTGCATAAATGAAACCATTTCCCAAAAGCCTTGTTACTTATCCCTGCCTGGAATTATCCAAAATGGTATCTAGAGATGTGTAATTTCTGATTACTAAGCATTTGGAGCATCCGATTATTATGGATTCAAATATGTTGCATTTTTATCTAGTTTTAGGCTCTCCAATACTTTTGTTGTAGATGATAATGGTATGAATTTGCAGCTTTTCTTCTACAAGCCTGACTTATGGTGGCCGAATGGTATGGGAAAACAATCCTTGTACAATGTTCATATTACTGTTGATGTAAAGGGATATGGAGAGTCTGATGCTTGGAGTCATCTATTTGGCTTCCGAAAAATTGAGAGCCATATTGATAGCACCACAGGTGGAAGGTATTGCTTTATATGCCTTCTAGGATATTTTACATAGGTTTTTATTTTGATATTATGATATGTAGTCTATAAATTTTTGCTTTACAGGTTGTTCAAGGTCAATGGACAGCCTATTTTTATCCGTGGTGGTAATTGGATATTGTCAGATGGGTTACTACGTCTTTCAAAGGAACGTTATGAAACAGACATCAAGTTTCATGCTGATATGAATTTTAATATGATCCGCTGTTGGGGTGGTGGATTGGCTGAGAGGCCAGAATTTTATCATTATTGTGATATTTATGGACTTCTGGTGATCTCTCTCTCTCTCTCTCTCTCCGTATGCGTGTGTGAACAATTATGGGGGGTGTATGCAAAAATAGAAATAGAAGTATAGAACAAACAACCACACAGGGAACATAGATATAGAGACTTACATGGTTCAGCTTTAGGCATATCCATGGGCGGCATTGAGGATAACTACAATAGTAGCACAAAGCATTTGCAAACCCGACCCCAAATACACCTAATGAGCTCTTTCTTACAAATAACAAAGATAACTACAAAGTTGGTTTGGTGACTTCTTGTGGAGACTACCCAACCAAATAGGACTAGGCAGTACTATTTTCTTTCTCGTACACAGCAGGAAGAGGAAAAACAAACCATACCAGAGTCAGCAACTCTTCTTAGTGCAAGTGTGAGGATTGAGTTCCACATCAAGAGAAAAAGTAATGAAAGTGAGCAGTTGATGGACATAGTTGGGTCTAAAACCTTTGGCTTAAGCTTTTGGGTTTGAATGGATTCCAATATGCTACTTTGGATTTAATATTCTAACTTATTGTACAATTAAATTACTCTAGTATAACTTGGGCCATATGGCTGATTTGATTTTTGTAGGTGTGGGAAGAGTTTTGGATTACTGGAGACGTTGATGGACGGGGTGACCCGGTATCAAATCCAAATGGTCCCCAGGATCATGATCTTTTCTTGATATGTGCAAGAGACACTGTCAAGCTTCTAAGGAACCATCCAAGTCTTGCTCTTTGGGTAGGTGGAAATGAGCAAGTTCCACCAGATGACATCAACAAAGCTTTAAAAAATGACCTTAGACTCCATCCTTATTTTGAAAACTCCAATGAAATCAGCAAATCTTTTGAAGATTTATCTGCAGTGTCAAAAGATCCTAGCCAATATCTTGATGGTACACGTGTTTACATCGAAGGATCCTTGTGGGATGGGTTTGCAGATGGAAAGGGGGGCTTCACAGATGGCCCTTATGAAATCCAAAATCCTGAATCATTTTTTAAAAATGACTTTTACAGCCATGGATTCAATCCTGAGGTTGGTTCTGTTGGAATACCTGTTGCAGAGACTATCAGAGCAACTATGCCTCAAGAAGGCTGGCAGATTCCATTGTTTAAGAAACTTCCAAATGGCTACACGGAAGAAGTTCCAAACCCAATATGGGAATACCATAAATACATTCCCTATTCGAAGCCAAAAAAATGTGTTGATCAGATTGAACTTTATGGAACCCCAAAGGATCTTGATGATTTTTGTTTAAAGGTGAATCAAATTTTTCCATAGCAATTCTAGATGCCTTTGCATTTCTTTTCTTTTTTTTGGTGACCTAACTTGAAATGATCATCAGGCTCAACTAGCTAACTACATTCAATATAGAGCTCTGCTGGAGGGCTGGACTTCCCGTATGTGGAGTAAATACACTGGCGTCCTGATTTGGAAGACACAGAACCCTTGGACTGGTCTTAGAGGTCAATTTTATGATCATCTCCTAGACCAAACGGCAGGTTTCTATGGCTGTCGCTGTGCTGCAGAACCAATCCATGTCCAGCTGAATTTGGCTACATATTTTATAGAGGTAATTTCTACACTAGTAAGAGTTATAATTTATGAGTTTGGATTGGATTTTGAAATTCAATGAATATTTAATATCCAATGAAGTGTTTTCATAGATCACTTATTGAGCCTGAGTAATCTTTTGAATTCAATAAAACTGATATTTTCTTTTTGACAGAGCAAAATAAAAGGTTAATAATAAAAATCTTGCAAATATTCTCGTAGCTGATTTTCTTTTTTGTTTTTTTATGTGTGGTTTGACAAGACCACTTAGACCAGAGGGGTGGCTGTAATCCAAGTCTGTGTTTCTTAAACTAAAGAATATTTCAGAAGAGGACATATACAAAACTAATGCATTTTACTACAAGACATTCTTCGTACTTGATGTTATTTAAAATAATCCCATCCACAGATGGTATGTAACTTCACAATTGTTTTCTGATCCTGCCATAAGCAGGTTGTCAATACTATGTCTGAGGAACTATCCAACATAGCTATTGAAGCCTCAGTCTGGGATCTAGAAGGTACATGTCCGTACTACAAAGTTTTTGAAAATCTCTCTGCTCCAGCCAAAAAAACAGTACCCATAGTTGAGATGAAGTATCCAAAGTCTAAAAACCCAAAGCCGGTCTTCTTCCTTCTCCTCAAACTCTACCACACATCAGACTTTGGTATTTTATCTAGGAACTTTTACTGGTTGCATCTGTCTGGTGGAGATTACAAGCTTCTGGAGCCATACAGAAGGAAAAAAATACCCCTCAAGATTACATCGGAGGTTTTCATCAAAGGGTCCACTTATGAAATTGAAATGCATGTTGAAAACGTGGCCAAGAAAGCTGACTCTAGAAGTTTAACATATATGAACAATTTCACAGCCAAGCAAGGTAATGGTGATTTTGATATGGCCTCACTGGAACTCGCAACTAGTGGGACAGATGAAAAACATGAGGTTGGTTTGTTCCAGAGGATTTTCAGATGTTTCACAAAGGAAAATGGTAGTTTGAAGGTTACCGAAGTAAATGGGGCCGATGTAGGAGTTGCTTTCTTCCTTCACTTTTCTGTTCATGCATTGAAGAGAGACCACAAGGAAGGAGAGGACACAAGAATTCTTCCTGTTCATTACTCGGACAACTATTTCTCGCTGGTGCCTGGAGAGGTTATGCCCATTAAGATCACTTTTAAGGTCCCTTCGGGTGTCACGCCTCGAGTTACGCTTCATGGATGGAATTACCATGGTGGGCATACTGTCCATTGAACTGGGTAAAGAATACTCTTTTAATTTTGTTTGCAACCTTGTGGAAGTATAAAATCTATCGAGGTAAAGTTTTACAGAGGAAATCATTATCACAAGTTCCTGGAATGCTGGAAATATACTTAATTGTCCTATTTTGCTCTGAGAAACATTTGTCACTTATATCACCAATGATACTGGGAATGAAGCAGCTAAACAAATTGAGAGAACCTTCCAAATTTCTGCCAATGTTATCTAGTTCTTCTTAGGTGAAATACCTTCAAATTTATAATATATGGTGTTAAGTGTTAACTCCATGTGTAAATAATTTGCAGATATGGAACTTTTTATCATTTGCTTCCTTTTTATGTGTGTTTTCTCAGTACTTAATGTCATTATATGTCTTGATTAAAGGAGTGATGGAATGAAAGAAAGATAAGGAGAGAAGGGTGTTTATTCAATTAAAAGTTGGAACCATACAAATAAGAAGCTGCCTTGTTGCATTTCACAGATTAAATTGGATTGGCTTTGTACTAAGCTTCCCTGCCTGGATTGGCTTTCAGCTGGAGGTTTTGGTGGATTGAATTTGTTGTTTTGAGTTGCATTGGCTTACCTAGGTTAAGTGAAAAATGTGCATTAAGAATTAAAACCAGCAAACACTAAAGCAAGCTTAGCTACACTCTTTACTTGATATCAACTTCTTTTTTTTGTGTAAAATGAAACTTGAACTTCAACAGGAATCTCAGTTTCTTGTTCTATTAGTAAAATGATTGAGTAGATTGTACGCAAAGAAGCAAAGAAGTGTGCTTCTTCAAAGTGTCTTTGTCTTGATATTGTAATCTTATTTTCTTTGTTATTAGAAAGGAATCTGAAGGGACGGTAACAAATATTGATGTTGTGGCATATTTTCTTGGTTATTAGAAAAGAATTTCAAGAGATGGTAAGAATAATTGATGTTGTTTCTTATTTTCTCTTTTTTTGGCTATTAGGAAAGAATCTAAAAGATTGTAAGAATTATTATAGGCCTAGATTTCTTTTTTTTTTTTCCTTTGTTTTTTTTCCTTTATCTAATGTTTTTGAATAAAGAAATGATAGTCTTATTATAATTTTATGAAAGAGTATCATGATATTTAATCACTTTTCTTTTCTACATCAATCTAATACTTATAATTTTGGAAAAGAAAGAAAACGGAAAGAGGAAGCAAAAGACAAAAAAGGGAAAACAAGCTTAAGTAGAATTTGTTCTGCCTTTAAAAACGAAGCCCAATTGTGTTAAAACTAAATTCTTAAATGTACTGATATGTTCAAGTGGCCAATTAACTATAGTTACTAATCTCCTTTCTAAAAGAAACTAGTTAAATTAACTAATAATAAATATCTTTATCAACATTTATAAATTAATATCATAAAAAGATGATAAAAGAAAGTCAAGTAATTATGTATATCTCTTAAGTAATCACAATAGAATCACACAAAGTAATTTAATATAACCTTTTGAATATAAGATATAATTAGCATTTGTCTGTCCTATTACAAGTTTTATGTTAAGATATCATTGACTCATTGGTGTACTAAACTTATTGGGAGCAGAATAATTTCTTTAGAGGAAGTGCAAGTTATCTCGCACAAAAGGCACAACATAATTAAAACCAACGAAAATTATTCTATGTTCTATTGCATCATATGCTAATACCAAAAAAAAAAAAAAGTTTAAAAATTAAATATATTTTTGTCAAGATTTGGTGGCTCAATGCAAATGGTAGGTCGGCAAAACATGATAAAATATTAAAATAAAAGCTTACAATAAATAACTTTTACAAGCTTAAATTTATGACTCACATAGAAAGAGAAGAAATACTACAACAATAGGGATCTTTCTTGACGTTGACTCCTAACTAATGAAAATGATCTTCCAACAATTTAGGTCAAATGTTTTGAGGATGGACCTTTTCAAGTCTAATGTAAAATAGTTAGGCAAATTCATATACGAACACAATTGTTAATAGATTCTATAATAGAAAATGTGTATGTATACACACACACACACATATATATATATATATATATATTTGAAAAGTAAGGATACTATTAAAGAAGGTACTAATTTTTTTTTTAATGTAAGCATATAGATGATTCTTGAATGAATTGGGTCGCACGAAAGATAACTTTCAAGTTTAGAATATATATTTTCTCAAAAAAAAAAAGTTTAGAATATATATATATATATATATATGAAGGAAAGATAAAATAAAAAAATAAAAAAATTATTCATTCACTTAACTTCTTAATGTCATTTATTATTTTCTTCCAAATCAAGAAAGAATTACAAAAGATGCAAAGAAATATTCAAAATGTAGACAATAAGGTAATAAGAATAAAGAAAAAGAAAAGGTAATGGGATGAGTGAAAGACGTGCATTTGAATTTAGTTTGTTTAGCAAGCCGAAGAATGCTTTGACATCAAAAGTATAAAATTCTTCCCATAAAAAAAGTATAAAATTCTATAGAATTTTTGAATTGTCCTTTCTTGTTAACATAAACAATAGAAATAAGTATTAGTAATTTCAAAAGTTAAATTTTGAGTAAATTCTAGCTCAAAATTCATCATTTAAATGCAACACAAGAGATAAAATTTCATTTGTGTATAACCTAGATAGAGATGCATAAATAAATCTTATAAATGAATGAGAAAATTAAATGTTAGTATGGACATGTTTGGAAACACAAAAGGAAAAGAAAAACATAAAAAAAGAAAAAAAACAAGAAATAGGAAATGTTACTATGAAGTATTTAAGTCTAAGTTGGCAAGCAAGCATATGCCTTGCCTACTTGCCTACTTCTTCCTTTATTCTTTCTTTCTTTCTTTCTTTTGTTTTCTTTGTTTCATTTATTCTTTCTTTCTTTCTTTTGTTTTCTTTGCTTTGGAGCAAGGATTTATCCTTTAACACAATGGCATGCTATATATAGTAGATGATATATAGGGATTTCATATGAAGTTAGACTTGAAAAAAATTGAAATTGAGGATAATTTGGAAGCTTCCTTAAGTATATTTTGAAGCCAAAATTGGATTCTTCTTGATGTAAGTATTGATAGTTGCCTTTGTAAATTTGTTCACATTTATATGTGTTTTTCTATTGGTATTTATAAACAATAGATTACTTTGCTTACTTAAAATTTGTTATATAGATATTAAATGTAATAAGATTTTTTTTCACTTGACACTATATTTTTGTGAGATTTATTACTACTACATGGTTTGGTTTATGTTACATTTAATGCAATTTGGATAAATGGTATATCACTCAATTATTTTTCATAAATCAATTTTTCTTGAATCACATTTTTATTTAATATCTATTATAGGTTAATCACATGAAAATTTCAAAATAATTAGTTGCCATTTATTGTTAAATTTATAAATTTTTTCATTTATTGTATTTAAGTATACAAAAAAAAAAAAAAAAAATCACTCTTCATAGGTTAGTGAGTTTTTAATGTCTAATCACTTTGTCGTTAGGAAAGAACAATAGATCACCTTAATATTTAATTAGCATGATAGTTGGAGGAAAGAAATTTAGTCTAATGATAAAATTACAAACTATTATTATGGAAGAATGGAATTGAAGAAATTAACTTCTATAGAATTTAATTATTCAAAAAAAGAAAAAAAAAACTTTGGTAAAAGTTATCCAAAAGTCAAACTTTAACATATCCCTATTAAATTTTCATTTTATCCCATATTAATAGTAAAATAATTTACATTCATTCTCAAACATTACCAAATCTTTGCTTTTTTTTTTTTTTCTTCCTTCTTATTTATTACATGTGGGGAAGAGAGAATTTCAACCTAAATAAAAGAAAATTATGGGAGTAATAGACTCAACATTAAAACATAAGATGTTTTTATTAATAAAATAATTTCCCCATTGCATTTCTCATTGTAAAGATTTATTAACATTGAACCAAGCTTGCTTGAGTTTATGAGAAACTCCAAAAGACTTTGCTCATTCATTTTTAAATTCCCAAACTATAGTCGCTATTGAACTTTCTTTTAGAGGTTTTGTTGGATTAACTTTGTTGTTTTGACTTTAAAGTTGTATTGGCTAAATTGGGGTAATGAAAAACTTGTATAAAGAATTAATCATATCAATATGAAGGCAAACTTAGTTGCACTTTTTACTTATATATATTAAATAAAGGCAAACTTAGATATGTGTTAGATGATTTTAAATAAATGATAATGTTTGACATAAACAAAAGAAAAAAAAAAGAAAAAAAATTATAATTTTTCTACTAACAAGAATAGAGGATCAATTAAAAACATAGTTTGAATTTTTGTTGTGCAAGCATTCTTACTATTTATTCCTAACTTTTTAGGTGCATTCCTTTTTTTTTTTTAATCACGTTTATTTTTTAATGAAATCAAGTAAAATAATTCCCATCTATACAATACTTTTATTCTTTCCCCAAAAATAAATAACTTTAATTTTTAATGAAAATCAATTAAAGGTATTCCAATATATACAATAGTTTTTATGCCTTTCAGTGTTCACATTAAAAAATTGAAAAAACCCACAGGCCACACCCAAGCCCTTTAAACATTCACATCTCATTCCATAACCGTATGAAGCTAGAAAAAACAAAGAAAACTGGGGGGGTTTGAATCTTTGTTAAATAAAAAGGCCATTAAACATTGAATCCAACTCCGACTTCTTTAGTTACTCATTTATTACACGCTGAAACGAAACAAACACGTACTGAGTTAGACCCAAATTCAGTGCATCCTCCTCCTCCGCTCTAGGCTCCCAAACCGTAAGAACCAAGAAAGCAAAAGAAACAAAGAAAACAGAATAGGGTGCTTGAATGAATATTTGTTAAATATTAAAAATCCCACAAATTAATAAATAAATAAATACCCACGGGCCACACCAAACTGACCCAAGCCCAAGGCCTTTAATTTAAAGAACATTCACGATCAAACTCTAATGAACCTGCTGTGGCGAGTCACGCCCAAATCCCTTTTTTATTTATTTATACTTTTTACATTCTATCTCTGATTCTAATTCATACAGAGCCATAAAAGGTAAAAACAAAATTGCTGCTATATATTCAACTCAAAGAAAAAAGCAGCAATTCTCATCACGCCACTCCCAAGCAAGCAAGCCCTTTAAAGTTAAAACATTCGCATCTAATATTCATTAACTCCGTTACTTAAGCTGCTGCTCAGTCACGCCCAAATTCATCCATAAATGTTAAATAAAACAAAGAAAGAAAACAGTACCGGCGTGGGTTTGAATGAGTATTTGTTAATTAAATTAAAACCACACCTTCTTCCAATTTCCAAATCCCTCTTTTATTTATTTACTTTTACTTTTTACAATTCTAAAATTTATTCACCCATAATAAAAAAACTAAATTGCTTTGCTGCTATATATGTATATTCAACCATAGTCTAAAACCCACCAATTCTCTCTCCCTCTCACGCACTCTCTCTTTCTCTCTGTTTTTATTTTTAATTTCTCTCTCTAAAGTCTAAACAAATTTGACGTTGTCCGTGACTGTCACTGTTACTTTGCATGTGATAGAAAGAAGAAGATGGAGCAGCAGCAGCAACAGCTTCTACATTTTTCCCATTCAAAGCATCCCTTGGTCTTCCGTGAAGACTACGAAGGTGGAGAAGCATGTTGTGGGTGCCAAGAATCAGTTTATGGTCCTGGCTACTATTGTCGAGAATGCAGTCAGGAATTATTTTGGCGGCGGCAGCGGCGGCGGCGGCAATTCGTTTATCATAAATCATGTGCGGAAGTACCCCTTGGGTTGCACCATCCCTTGCACCCAATCCATCCTCTTATTCTCTCTCCTGAGCAGATAGATTATGGCAAAAACATACAATTTAGCAAATGCGTACTCTGCAATGAATCTCGCAACCAATACACTTATCGGTGTTCCCGCTGTGACTTCAACCTTCACATCAAATGCACTTCTTTACCACTCATCATGGAATTGGAAGCTGAATTCCACGACCACCCATTGACCCCCATTTGGAAGTTGTTCACGTTCACTTGCGACATTTGCGGCAAAGAAGGCAAAGGTACGCCCTACCAGTGTCATCTATGCAGTTTCTGGGTTCATGGAAGATGTGCTTATCAGTTCCCACGCAGAGTCAAAGTTGTGCGTCACAAGCACCTCCTCCACCTCACCCATTCTTCTCTTCAATTCCATCAATCCGACTCCCAATTTTGTCAAATCTGTGTTCAAAATGTGGACACACGCTATGGGCTTTACTATTGCTCCAGATGCGATTTCGTTGCCCACCTCAATTGTGCTATCGACGGCAGAAACAAGGAGGACATAAATTTGCAGGAATTTAAAGATGTGGATGAAGTTCCAGAGCTGAATGAATCGGCTGACTCAGCAACTTACGAAGTCAAAAAATCCAATATGAAGGAGGACGGAACTCAAATAGTCGAAGAAATTAAACACATCAGTCACGAGCATGACTTAAAGCTCACGAATGAGGTTCCAAATAACCAAATATGTGATGGGTGTGTAAGAGCCATTCTCCCTCCGTATTATAGTTGTGTAAAGTGTAGATTCTTTCTTCATGAATCTTGTGCTAAATTACCCCCAAAAAAACGACATCCACTTCATCAACACCCACTCATCCTTCTCCCAATGAAACCAAGTCAGTATTTTCTGTGTAATGCCTGTTCTCAAGTTTGCAATGGCTTCACCTATAAGTGTGAGGATTGCTGGTTTCATCTAGATGTTCAATGTAGTTTGATCTCAGACATCCTTACCCACGAAGGTCATGAGCATCCACTTATCCTCTCCTACATCACACACAAACAGAAATGCAGTTGCTGTAGTAATGAAAGCGGCCAAGTATTCCGTTGTACCCGTTGTGAATTTGCACTAGACTACAAATGCGCTACACTACCACATACAACGAGGTACAACCAACATGAGCATCCCTTCACTTTATGTTCTAGACTTGAAGATGACTCTGGTGAATATTATTGTGATATTTGTGAAGAAGAAAGAGACTCAAAATATTGGTTCTACTACTGTGAAGATTGTAGTTATCCTGCTCATCCAAGATGTATTCTTGGGGAATACCCAAATTACAAGTTTGGAGGTGTTTACACATTTGACTGCCACCCACACCCTGTTACTCTCATTTGGAAAACTAAAAATCACCCTCCATGTCACAAATGTATTTATTCTAGAGAATATTTTATCTACCAATGTGTCCAATGTAATTTTAGCATGCACGAATATTGTGCATTGAAAGGGTAAATATAGTTTTAAATTTTATTTAATTCTAGACTTAGTCCACAGAATTTCTGATGTATGTAATTCATCAAATGACATTGCAGTAATTCTTTTTAACTCTCTTTGTTCTAAACATGGTTCATATAGGACATAAATACATTGTATTGACTTATGCTTGTTTGTATCTAGTTGAGCCTTACCTTGTTCTCATCTCTTAGGAACAAGAAACCTGTAGATAATAGGATTTTTAAAATTTTAATATCTTTTGGCACATTGTTTAGCAAGGAAAGTTGGAGCTTGGTGTGGAACATGATGATCCAATACTAGAACTAAATGGCAAAATGCAATTAGTTCTTATAAGTTTTGTATGGCTACTTTTTCTTCTCTTTGTTTCTATGCAATTCAGACTGCATTCATTTTTCTTGAGTCCATGCCCTTAGCCCTCTTCTTATATATTAGGTGGGAGTCCATTATTTTGGAGAGGAAAATGGTGAATTTATATGTAAAACATGAATGCATAAATTCAACAGCATTTTAGGTTATTACATAGCTATATGCTTATCAAAATATTTTATATCATTATTTTAGTTATGATTATTTTTACTGCTGCTGTTATTTCTACCAAAATCTTGATTATGCATGATTATCAAGTGCCCTTCCTCTTATCATAGATGGTGAGGTTCTTTTCTTAACATAAATTTTATACATCATCTCTGTAGGAATATTGGTCTATTATCTTAACTGAAGGTACACCATTTACTTTGTAAATGTTGATGCATGTTAAGAATATGGTGATTTGGGTGCAGTAATTGTTAATAACTTGGCTGGTTGAGTTATCTAGTATAATTGAATGTACTCCTAGCTAATCTGTTATTAACCTTGTTGGGCATAGAGACTACTTCAAATCTTGTTTGATAAGTTCAGGGCTTAGTTTACAAAATGTTAGTTGGACCTTTCTTGCTTTGAAGAATGTCAATTACATAGGACTTATAAAATTTAGGGCCTCTAATTATTATACTTCTGAAGTTTTTGTTCGATAACATCCATTATTTATGCCCTTGTTGATCATACTTATAGAATTTTTTTTTTTCAATTATAGAGGCTGGCAAGTGTCATGTCTATGTTATGCACTCATGTTTATGTTATAGTTGTTGGGGTACTTTAATTTGGGGCAGAAAAAGAAAATGGAAGTTGTATTTTTCAATTGGCCTGGGCTAACGGTGATTTAATCGACAGTGACTTGGCAACCTAGGTGGGGTGAACAAAATTGTTCTTGATCCTTTTTTTAGGCAGCGAAACTAGGCAATAATAGATATTGCTGATTCTGGGCAAGAGCTACACATTCTTGATTTTTACAACTTTTTAGTGTTAGCTGGACTACTATTCATTGACATGAAATATGATTTTTAAGATTTTATGCTAGTTGAAATAATTTTCATGCCAAATTTTTAAGAAATTGTAAGATTTTCCTTCCGTTGCAGATCACAACATTTCCTAGCAATTTCTCTTGTATCAATAGTAATATTTTTTGGCTCAAACTATATCTCCTGCATTCTGCACAAATGATTTCCAAGCCTCTTCTTCATTCAGATTATATGCCCTGACATCTTGATTTCTCATCATTTGCCTATACATTTTCAAAGATTGTGTAGTTAGTAGGATCTTACAGTTGGCTTGGTCTTTGTCTCGTGGAATTCCCACAAATGTCAAAATCAATCACAGAATTTCACAATGGCAGTGAATAAATTGAATGGCATGGTCCTCAAATGTCAAAAGAAACAAAGGGCTTTGTAAATAACGATGACAGCCCCAAAAGGAAGACTTAGCATGAGATCATAAATTGTAGAAAGCGCTTAAGAATAGAGGCTCTACTCAAGTTTGTAAATAGTAACAAAGAAGGCCAGAAAATGGAGAATCATTTTGGAGATGAAGATGGTGAACTTGATTAGAGGTATGTTTCTTTTCCACTTTAAATGGTTTGTTGGGCATCCAAAATGAAGTTGCTGAGCTTACAAGTATTGACTGGCTTGGTGCCTAGTAAACATGTCAAATTGAATGAAGTGAGTATAGAATTACATTGTTAGTAAGCACTTTCCAAAGTGATGCTATGGTTGTTTGACACATGATATTTGGAATTTTATGCTATTGGCTGATGTTAGCAAAAGAATGCTATTTGCACACTTTGTTATATGCCTGTTTTTCACATTTCCTTGAATGTCTAAATTGCAATAATTTTTTCCTGTGTTGCTTAAAGTTTGTAATTTAGGTGAGTTGAAGAGCATCTCATGTTTGCTCATTCTATATGATATCAGTAGCTCATTTTAAGGCATGATATCCAATATGGTCTTGGGTTTTTATTTTTGAAGCATGGGTGAGCTATTGCCTATTGGACACATAGTGTTTGAGAAAATTTCCCTGTTTGGGCTCTTTGGTGGTGCATGGAAACTTTTTTTTTTTTTCAGCTTATTGATACGTAAAATGTTGTTATATAGACATGTCAAAGGATTCACAAATAAAATATCAGTTTGAAGTAAGTTTTGTGTTGAATTAGGTTGAGATCGTATGGATATTGCCTTTTCAACTTAGTGTTACATAGAAGATAGTGGCATGGTGAATGCTAAATTGCATTGAGATTCACACCGTGAGATGTCTATATGTGAGATTATTCTTGAATTCTCTCAAGATTACACTGAAATGGGATCTCACAAAGTTAGTGAGCATTTTCATGGGGGATTGTACTCTTTTGTTTTATGTTGCGGTTTTGATCTGCTAGAATTTAGACTGCCACATGCTGAAAGAAGTTTTTATTTGCTAACGATAACTATAGAGTCTCATCTTGGTGTACTAGTCTCATTTGGCAACATAGGATTTTTCCTGGCCTGTTCTAAACAGGTTAGCAGTCCTTTTTTCCTATCAAAATTAAAAATTGATGAATTATTCATATAAATACTTTCTTAACAATCGACTGTCTTTTACCAATAAATTTCTTTAATGTTTGTTGTGAGTAAGAAGATTAAACCAAGTTGAAAGCTTTTTTGGGCTTAAATGTGTAAGCTTCCTTGGTTTTTCAAACTTGATACAGTAGATTATATGCAATTTATAAAAGTTCATCACACCCCCACGATGGTTGGTTCTTATAATTTATTCACAAAAAAAACAAAATATGAAACTATTGAATGGCCAGGACAACTTTCTTTGATGTTTTATTTTTTAATGAGATTTTTTTTTTTTCATTGATTGAGCAATTTGCTTTAATTCAATATAAGATTGACACTAATGGAGATAGGTGGTTTAGTATCTCTGTATAAGTGGATGAGATTGTAGAACTTATATTATCATGGTGTTGGCTCCTTTGTAGCCATGTGTGTCACCTAGATCATGCCAGGATATGGCAAACAGAAACAGAACCTAATGACAACCACTTCAAACAAAATATTACACAATCTCTGTAAGGAGGCCAGTACAGTACCTATAAATATCGCATGCCTGAATTTGTATATAAAAGAATAAGTCCTATCAATTTGTTTATATATGTATTTACAGGTCTGAGTGAGCAACAAGAAATTTACAATAAGTAAACTTCGGACAAAGGATGACTTAGGTTTGACATCCCTGGAAATGATGAGTTTACAGTGGTAAAGAATAGTCTTGATAGAGAAAATTCCATCCGTGGGTCAATATCTGGTGGGAAGTGTAATAGATGTGTCATTTTCCCCACAATTGTCAGCTTGGTTGCTGAAGCTCTAGAAAGTAGAAACCAGGACTGGTAGACTACACAGTGGTTAAGATATTAGGTGTCATATAAGTTATTTTTTATACTTCTCTGAGTTCGTATATTACTGATTGTTTCAAGTTCAAGTATATAGAGATGTGAATTTTGCATATAAGTTTTCTTGGACATGGTTTTATGGTATAATCAGGTTTGTAAGATGGGAAATGGTTAGTTTTGTTGCATATCTTTACTTCTCTCAACCAAACATTTAAGTGTTATTTTTTTAAAGGAAAAATTTTCAGAGCAACATTTAAGGTTGGTTGACATCATATATTTTTCTATGCATAACATGACCATAAGAAACTTAGTCCACCCGATCCTACATCATAGGCACATTGGGAATGTGAATAATTGTAACTGTATACATTTAAAATGACAGTAATGAAATGCCAATCCTTGGGCTTTATTTTTCTTGGAACTGCTGACTGCAGTTTATTTGTTTTTAAATAAGTATGCAACTCAATGAGAAATTTCTTTACCTATCCAATTTCTATTGAATCAAGATAACCATATTTTTTTTTTTTTGGGGTAACAAAGGATATTTCAATTGGTGTTACAAGGGTTTCAGTTTTATAGTGAATGTATGTTCCCTTCTTACTCGTTGGTGCAAAGATAGACTAAAACTAAACTTTGATTTTGTTGTTTCAATGAACTTGATTTGAATCATAAGTTCTTTTAAAATTTAAGAGTAGTGGAGATGGTGGTCAAAATGGAGATTTAATTGTTATGCCATTTTAGGTTTCCAGACATTATGTTGTGTTATTGTATATTAGGACCATCAAAATTAAAATCAACGAATGCAAGAATACAAATTCGGTCATGTTCTTATTTTTTCTATGTTGTTGTTCTTTCTGCTATGTTTTGCTTCTCTTTGTTGGAATGTTATATATGTTTCGAGTATCAATAATCTTATCATGATTGGTTTAACTTGTCCAGTAGTCTTGTTTCTAGAGATTGTTCTTGTATACTATTTTGTCCCTTCCATTATACATTCACATATACTATGCCTGAAAGTATCTGTTGAAAGTACAAAGATTGCTACTTATTTTGGGAAAGTGTCATCATTGGAGTGTCTGCTTGCCCTTGTAATTCCTCACATTGGTCAGAAGCCAGACACTTGTCAAATATTGATCCACAAGGGAGTTTTTCATCCCAGATTCTTACAATTCCTTTCTTATGGTAGTTTTTCCCACACTTAAAAGAGGTAGCAATATTCTAAACCACCCTCTTGTTGGGACTTAATAGGTATAGTTTTTAACTTCTTTTGATAGATGAAGCACAAAGTGCTCAAGAGCCTCTGGATTAATTTTGAAGAACTCCACTATAATTGATTCCGCTTAATGTAACAAATTGAAGATTTTCCTGGTTTATTTCTTTCTTATGCTGCAATATTGCTGGATGCTTTTCTACTTTTTTTTTGGGAATTATTTTGTATGTTTAAGTATTGTCAAGACTTGTTGTCTGTTCTGGTTCAAGTGATCTTTTTCAATCTAGGTTTTTGCAAAAAGGGGGCTAAGCCTACGTTACATTCATCAGATGGCATTTTGTGTGCTAAATTGTGCTAATGTGCTTCCTAATGATATTTCCACTGAATAACCTGGTTATGCCTGCCTTCTTGGGATGTTTTTAGAAACTGCAGGAGTTTCTTTATCGTTTTTGCCTAACTGCTTATTTGAAACAGTGAGGACTGTTACAAATTATGATTAGATTGTGATCTGTTTTTCAATTTCTTTGGTACTTCATTAAGAATGAAAGTGGTTGAGAATTTTGTGAGCATGCTTTCATTTTATATTTACTTAAATTATAGCCCTTTAAAAGATTGGATTCAATCTAGAAAGACTTACTAGGTTTTGAAATGAGTAAGGCTGTTCTTTGATATGATCAATCTATGCAGTGATTCTATTAGGTTTAGAAGCTAATTTGATATTTTTTCCCTTTAACATGATCAGGCTGCAGACCTTGATGCTGTAATTGCTGTTACAGTGTTTTTGTTAGAGGTTATTTAGTAGAAAGAGTAAAGAAAGTATGGCTCTTTCTTATTATATGCTTGAGTCTCTCTCCCCCTCTCCATTGACCATCTCTTGAACCAATGACTTGATACTTGCTACAAGTTTTCAAGCCAGAAAGCTATTAAGTACTCTTGTTATTTTCTTTTTATTTTCACCTTTTCTAATTGTTATGTGCTTTGTATAGGATTTTTTTTTTTTTTTTTTTTTGTCAAAAAATTTTCTCAGTTTTAGTGAGAAATTAACATTTGGTTATACAACTTTAGTAAGTGTAATTGTGTTACCTTCTATCTATTTCTTTTTAAATGCTTGTTTGAAATATATATGTTTGCTTCAGGTTCCATGCTATTAGAAATATTTCTTTTTGGGATACTTGTTAACGAAACACTTGAGACACAAACAAAAAAGTGGTAAAAATTTGAAATCTTATAAAAAAATTAAAATACAACAAAATTTAGTTCGGACACTCAGCAAAATTTAGAACTATAGAAGCATCTATTGATATAAAGAGTATATATGAAGTGTCATTACTTAAACGAGGTTTGAAAGTTATTCCTATTTAGTTTCAATTTTTATGCAATCTGCCTAGCATTTTCAACCCAAAATCTATTTTTTTTAAAGAAGTTATTACTAATTAATTTTGTGATATGGCTTTCTATTTGAATCTCGAAGAGTGTAAGCCAGAGATGCGTTGCTGCTGGAGACGAGAATATCATCCTAAACCCCAAATTGTGAAAACTGCCATGAATCCGATTGAAATATGTGAAAACTGCTTCATTTGGAATGACATTGATTTTAAATAGTAATCAACTTGACAAGAGCTAACTATTTTTATCCTCTAATTGGTTCTTTGGAAATTGAAGAGAAGAATACTGAATTCGTTGATAATGAAAGATGCCTTTAAATATATTTTTCTTAAAGAAAAGATGCTTTTAACATTTTCCTTGGGTATATTTAAGAACATATCTTTAGATTTGTCTTAACTTCCCAACAAATTGGATGGGAAGAAGTGCCATAGTTGGCCATTTGTCTGATAAGTTTATAAGGATATGAGGCACAATTGTGGTTGGACGTATTGTTGACCAATGGCTTAATTGTAGAGTCAAATAAATGGGCTTTTGCTCTTGCAATAATCAAATAAAGCTTGAGTCACTAGATGTAAGAATTAAGCTATAATACTTGTGTCTTGATCCTCTATTTCGTCTTGCTCTTGCAATTCTTGCAACCGATTGTGGTTGAAAAATGAGGCGTAACAGCAGCCAAAGATATAAGAAGTAAGCTATAATCCTTCCACATTGATCCTACTATCTCTTTTTGTTGATTACTCTCCCCGCATCCCCCCTCTTTACTCGAATCCCCAAGACAAAATGATTACTATTATCAACTTATAATTATTATTATTTGCTTCCACAAGCAAGATACAATATTTATTTGATTTCTGTGGTGTATTATATTTAGTAGGTTTTGCGATAAGCTGATATCCTTTGTTTTTTTCATTAGCCATCTATCCAGGTTTTAACTTCTAAGTCCTCTATTAAATATAAGTGCAATGCAGGATCTCCGATGGAACAAGAGACACTGCAAGAACTTGGCATTGGAAAGTGAACAGTTGCTGAAGGGGTGCAACTGAGATAGTAGTGAGTTCCTACCTGTATATACCCTTATGTATTTTGAGTATGTGAATTCATTTTAAATTTGGTACCTTACCTTATCTTTTTCCTCTTTTCTTATTTTAGTTTGCAGTGGGTTTTGTTCTCTATCGTTAGAGTTTCTCACCTCAATTTTGTTGCACTGTACAGTTCTATTTATTCTGAGACGCGTACAGCAGAAAGGGGTTGCAGTTGATTATCATTTCTGATGTTTGTGCAGAATGTTGGCAACTTTATAATGGTAATTATGTATAACTACCAAGACAGAGATTGAGGTTGTGGAGAACGAAGTATTCATGCTTATCAAAAAGAACTTTAGTGATTATACTTTTGTCAGGAATGGAATTATAAACATTTACTCCAAGTGCAAGGATTTGGAGGATTCGATCAAAGTCTTCAGTTGGATGTCTCAAAGGAACTCAGTCTCATGGAGCTTCTTAATTGCATCTTTTGTCCTCTGTGGGCTGGCTTCAAGGCACTACAAATGTATGAAGAGATGAGGTTGGAACGCATACATCCAACAGATGTTACACTGCTGTCCTTGCTCCATGCTTGCAGCCATGTTGGCTTAGTTGAAAGGGGCATGGAGTTGTTGGAATCCATGGCTAAAGATAATGGGTCGAGTCCAAGATCGGAAAACTATGCTTGTGTTGTTGACTTGTTGGGTTGGGCAGGACTTCTTACTATAGCAAAACATTTTATTGGTGAATTACCTGAGAATTGGCAAGCATTGCTTGGTTCTTGTAGCATTCATGGTGATTCGGAGATGGGAATATATGCTGCAGATCAGTTTTTTTTTTTTTCAGCAGCACCTAAAAACCTTGCACCCTATATTTTATTGTCCACTATCTATTTTCTTCTAAAGGGAGATGGAAAGAATGAGGGAAATGAGGTGGCAAAAGAAACTGGTATGAGTTAGATTGAGATTGAAAAGAAAGTCCAAAGCTTTGTTGTTGTGGACAGAATGGACGCACAATATGGAAACATATATGGGGTTTTGTCTGAGTTGTTTAGACACATGACAGATGAAGGATAAGTTCTACATAAGAGACTCATTCTCTATAACTTGGATCAAGATGGGAATGGACAGCCATTGGTTTGATTTACTAACCACTCATATATTTCTAATGTTCTGTGTTTGTTCAGATAATCTCTCAATGTAATTGGATGTTTGGATTATTAGCTTGTTCCTGATTTAAAGCTGGTTGAACTTCTAAGCAGTTCTGCCTACTTTGCAAACTTGGTAGGTTAGGGCCAAATAGGGAGGGAAAGAAGTTAGCAGATGGTGTGTACTACATCATCTTTTAAGACCTAGAGTTGATTAACAAAATTTTCCCCTTTTTGTACCAGTTCTCTTTGCTCGCTTGTCAAACTAAAAGGATATGCTGGTTTTCTATAAGCATCAATTGGTTATATTCTCACCGGAGCGCATATGATTAGCTTGTTATGATTCCTGTTTCTTGACTTACCTTGTCTAAAATAAATGAATTTGGCTATATAACCCTTGTTAGTTGATTAGGATCTTTGGAGCCCACCCCAATGTAGTTGTAAAAAGGTTTAGCTGAGTTAAATTGAGTTGAGTTGCTCTTAAATATTTTTACACAAAGACATGAAAGCGTGCCTTGTGCAACTAATGTAACTCCTCTTTATAATTTTATGACATTGTTTCTTCTCACTGATTAGCTGCTCAAGTAGTGCAATCAATATCAATGATTGTCTGTAACTTCAACTTTATCCTTAGCAATCATCAACTTGTTTCTCTAAGATGGTTGAATTACATGGAAATTTTCTGTTTATCATCTTTTTCATCCTTCATTAAGAATTCTCATTAAACTAAATTGCGAAATGCTTCTTGCTAACAAGTCCAATTCCTTGTAAACAGAATATGGACAGGGGATTGGAGAGGAGGCTTGATCAATGGAAATGGGATGGCTTTTGCATTTCCTAAACATATTATGGATGTTCTGGTTGCCTCATTAAAGCAGGAGGTGTATTCAGATTTTAGGGGGCTCAAGTTGTTCTTTACAAAGGCTTGGGCAATGCTGCATTTAAAAATATACTTGATGCAGCGTTAATGTTCACAGGAGAGAATCCACAAAAATGGCCATCTATGTCTTTGGTAAGGCTGAAGAATGCAGCTTTGTATGAGGTTATTGTTTGACTGAGGTGTTTTCCTTGTGTTGTTGTAACTTCTTTACCGTGCAGCTACTTTTTGCTGCTTTTGTTATCCATGTTTTACTTATTGAAATAAAATAACTGCCTTTCTTATAAGTTAAAAAAAAAAAAAATAAATAAATAAAAATAAAAAATTCTTTAGAGGCCTTTGAAAATTTGAGATAACCCATTTTTCATTGGCATTTATTTAATACTCTAGGAGATCATGCTTGGATTGTGTTATCTAAATTCCCAACTAGCTATTATATTTTGTTTAGTGTGTAATGAATTGGCCATTGCCTTTATGAGCACAGAGATTCAGTCGTAAGATTAATGTAATAGAAATTTTTTAACAAGGGGTGCAAAATGACTTGTGAGAAAATAGAGTAAAAGAACTTCCTAATTTTGTACAAAATAGACTTTCTAATTTCAGTTACAGCGCCAATTGACTTCAAATTTTTTTTTTTTAGTTTTTAATTTTATTTCGAGAAGTCTTCCAATTGAAATCAAGTAGATTTATTTTCAGTGAATCCAGCTTAGAAAATTTCCTATTTTCTCGAGTAGACCTAGTGGTACACTTGTACAAAAGAATGATGAAACATAAATTGAAATAACATTACAAAATCAATTATGATATATTTATTAAAATAATTGTTGGCTCCACGCCATAAAGCTGTCATTGTGGTGAAGTGCAAACCAACATGAATACTGCATACAAGCACATCCAATTAAAACCCAATTTTCATGATGGGATTATGAAAATCCATAATTTGTGTAAGTAACGTCTGAACATGCTTTTAAAAATTTTGTAGCAAAGAGATACTTGTATAACTGAGGTCTTAGTGTAAAAAAAAATTCACAAAAATCATTTAACCTGTTCAAAGCATTAAATTTTTTTATAGCTGATGTAGTGATCATTAGCTCATTAATTGTTTCAACTTAGTCATGGTTTTACGTTTCTCTAACAAAGTAAAGATAGAGTTGTATGGTCTTTTCAGGGGATCAAGTAAGGAAATATTACATGACAAGACTTGAATTTTGGAAGATATTTTGGGTATATAACAAAACAAGACTGGATTTAACCAACATGTATAAATGAAAAAATTTAGATACAGTACTTTAGGTGTTGTTTCTTAAGTTCCTCTCCTAAAATTCAGCCATGTGGCTACTTAACTAAAAAATACACTTCTATCACATAGGAAAAAATCTACATGACTTAATCTTTAAGAGTAAAACCTAAGAAATAACATCTAAGTATTATATTTAAATTTTGCCCAATTATAAAAACAACTTTATGCTTTGCTAGCCCTAAAGAAAGCTTCAGGATAAGAAAATTCAATGGACATTGAACAACTTTCTCTTTTTTCTTTTTTGGAGAAAAGGGCCTTGAACATATTTATTCTTTGCTTGAGATTAGAATTATGCAAAACCCCTTTATAAAAGAGCAAGTTTGAATAGGCTATTTTGTAGGAAGCATTGTGGATTCTATCTCAAAAAAAAAAAAAAATGGTAATACACAAAACATTCTCAAAATTAGCACTCACTACTATCTTTATGTCAATATTTTTGATATTGCTATTGCACATTAAGGGGAAAAAAAGTTTAGGACTTTAGACAATGAATAATCTATGCAATTCATCAAATTGATTTTACACTTAGGATGTAAAATAAACATGGAGAAATTGGTTAGAAATTTAGGATTGTAAACTGGCCAAGCCTAATTCAAACTCGGCTCAACAATAAATGTAAAATGTTCAAATTTGGCTTAAGCTTGAACCAAGCTTACAAACTATGTTTGAGCTTAAGCTCATAAGAAAGTCCAAAAACTTGAGTTCATCTGGCTTGGCTTTTTCTCTTTTAAAAAAAAAAAACTTGGCTTGGCTCATTCATTAATCAAGCTATGCTCAAGTTCAAACTCAAGCACAATCCAATACAAGTATAATATGAAGCCTATTTAATTTGGAGATGTGGTCCAAGCTCTCAATTAATGAAAGATTTAATAAGATATCAGTTTGTTTTTCAAACTTATTACTAAGCCCATAAACCAACCTAAGCTTAGATTGTTTTAGGTTTATATAAGGTTCATTTGGATGGTCATTTTGAGAGCTTAAAAGTTAAAAGAGCATTTTTAAAGCTTAAAAATCTGTTTTGCAATCACAACTCATCATAATTTTTTTTACGATAGCTTATTTTAAATTCAAAATACCGTTTCCTAACAGTTTATACAATTGCACCTATAGAGTTGCAATGCTCCCATATTAAAATTGAGTAATGTCATCTTTATAAGTATCAGTAATAAGTATTTTACCTCTTGTTGTTGGAATTTCTATTTATGAAAACTCAAATTTTATTAAATACGTGTTTTTAAAAACTTTGATATTTTTAGCCCCAAAAAAAAAAAAGAACTAGAAAAGTGGTCTGTTTGGGGATATTTGTAAACAAACATTTGGGATAGTTTAACAAGTAAAAGTTTAAAATACAACTAAGTTTAACGGACACACAGACACACTCACACAGCATAGAACTCTCTTCAATCTCCACCGTTTACGAAGGGACACATACATATCACTGTCTGGAACTAGAAGCAACAAAACGACACATCGTCTGAACCTAAACACATTCCAACAATGAAAACGGCAAATTTGAAATATAACACATCGTCCACGTGGCTGGCCGGGCCCACCTCCTATTTGCAAATTACCAAAACTACCCCTGTCCTTTCCCTTCTCTCTCACACACTCACACTCACACTCAAACTCACCCACCGGCAAAGGCTCAAAAAGAATCACACACTGACTCTCACTCTCGAGCGAGTCATGACTCGGCCGGCTTAAAGGGCGAGTACAAGAAAGACTCGGCTCGACTCGGGCTGACTCGCAGCGATGTCCACGGAGGTTAACTTGAGTGGAACTCACCACCTTCGCTTGGTTAAATGCCGTCGTTCCCGGAACGTAAATTTATCTTTCTCTCTCTTCAATCTTTA